>PYHW01010663.1:2649659-2670358 GCA_013186435.1 Turdus rufiventris | reverse complement strand
GTCTAACTAAACTGTGAAGAGAACTTATATGAAATTCAGTTATATACTGATGCAGTACAGAATCTTGAAAATATGAAAGCTAAAACTTAAGCATCATAAAAAGTTGGTAAAAAACTTTGGGGTTCTGTCATGACCATCTTTTCTTTACAGTTTTCATACTTTGCAGTACTCTGTAGCTGTGTATGATACAGGAGATAACTTGTCTCCCCAGGTGAGGGGGAGTCTAGCAGACACGAGCCTTAGGGGGGTGTGGAGGAGCCCCTGACCTGCCTCTTGATGAGCAGGGTGTAAAATTGTTTTTAAAGACTCTTCAGTGGAGGGAGAGTGGCACTGTTCAGCCCCACATTTTGAAAGAGCATGTCTTCAAGGAGTGTGGACAGCGTTGGTTTCAGGTATTCAATGCTACAAGTGAATAAAGGGAGAGACAGTGTCTTAAAATTCTTATACTTTAATTTTTCTTCTAGTAAACATAACTTCCAGATGCTTTCTTCTTTTTGCTGGCTTTTGGAAGATTGATTTCTGTTAGTGAACATGAGTGTGACCTGAGTGTTTTTGCTGAGCTTTCAATATCAATTTCACAACAAGTACTTGGGAAATACACAGTTCTACATGTTACAGGATACTTCTTTGAAATGTTTTTCTTTTAAAATAACAAGTGGAACAAGATACTTGTTAGAGTATAGTTATATGTGTTAGTGCTGTAGGAGCAGTTGTTGCATGATTGTGTTATGAAGGGTCTAAACCAGGTATAAAAATTACTTTAAAGCCTAACTTCTGAATTACTGTAATTTTTGACCATTAGGAAATTCTGAGAGTGATCACCAGGAGGTGACAGCAGTGCCACATACCTTTACATTCAGGTAGGAAGTCCTACCCAAACCAGCTCACCAACACCTCCTAGACCAGATATTTTATGAGTTACATGTTTAAATTTGCAGTTTCATGTAACTTTTCCCCCAGGCCAGCCCTTGCTTATGGTCTAGATTTTGGCCTTCACACCCATGTCTGCAGCCCAGCAAACTTGGTAGTTCAGCACTGCTGCAGGTCCCTCATTGTTGTGCTGGCTGCATGAGAGCCAAACTCTGCAGGGCAGTGGTGGGACTGTTAGGGGAAGAAGGTGCTAGTTAGTGTGTGTGGGGAGCAGAATGTGGTCCTTAACAAGTACAGAAAAAGGTGCTGGGGGTGGGGGAGTTACTGAGTTCCTAGAAAAGCTGGTGGATGGCTCTTCTAGGAATGACAGTTTAGAGGCACCTAATAGAAACAGTAGAACCAGCCTGAAAAATTGGCTCAATGAGGTCATGGAAGCTCAGCAAGTGGTAGAAAAAAAAATTCCTAGGTTTTCTTGTTCTAAGTTTACTGTGCATGTATATGTGTATCTGTGACCATGACTGGCTTTGAGCATTGTGGTGCAGAGCACAGTGTAATATCTCTGTGACTCTTGGTCCCAGCAGAAGGGGTGAGTGGGTTTCAGGCAGGCTGTGCTTCAAGCCCAGTTTTGCTGTTGATTTCCTGGGTGACCTCAAGCAATGTCACAATACATTTAGCATGCTGCAGAACCGTGCAGCAAGTCTGCTGTCCTCACATGTGCATTAGTAGTGTTGCTGTTGGGAAAACTGGTTTCATAAACAAAAGCTTTCAGAGAAGAGTTGGCATTATTTGAGCGAAGCCTATGGTTTAAGCCTGCAGAGCACTGAGGAGTAACTAGTAAAAGCTGCTTGATGTCCTAGCCAGATGATACAGCCAAATTGTCATTATCATTGCACATCACAAAAGCAATTTGGGAGGAGATTTAGCTGTTCATTCATGGCTTAGATCAACAACAACACCCTGCAAGAACAGCCACATTTGTGCAAACATTTCCTCACTCTGTGACGAAAGCACTCATATTGGCAGGTTAGGAAATTTTTGTATTAAAAGGCTTTGCCTGTAGCTGTGGACCTGGTTAAGTAATATGCTTTTAAGCTCAATTAGAGTGATACAATAGATTAGAGTGGTGAAAATAGATGTAATACTTCTGCAAGGAAAGAGCATGTAAAAACCTGAATGAATGAGGTGTTATGAATAATACTATCTTATATGAGTAGAGCAATTGAAATCAGGGGCTCTGCACCTCTGTTTTGTGGTGTTTCTGTTGCTGTTTTATTGACTTTGTTTTGATGTCTTCTGTTAACTGAAACATTTTAATGTTTTTATTTTAAAACTCAGTAACTGAAACTTGCAAATGCAAATGAACAAAGTGGACAAAGCATCTTCTGGAATCCTTTATGCTTTGCTGGTGTGGATCTGAAAGAAATAGCCTCTCTATTCCCAGCCATACAAGATTTCAAGTTAGGTTGTGCTGTGATAGCATGCCTTTTGGACTGAGTGTAAAACCATCCTGTCCCTGCCTGATGCATGCAATACGTGGGAAAAATTTTTCTATCTAGTAACTGATGAGGACAACTTCCTGTAAGCCAGTTTTTGTGGTCTCTGGTCTCTAGCCAGATCTATTTTTACTGCCTTTTTCTTTTCTTCCCCTCCCCCCAAATTTTTTTTTTTCTTAAGGAGAAAAAAGTGTCTGTTTAGCAGTGTTACTGTCATGATTCTTAAATGCAGACAGGCTACAGTTCCAAAATGCACCAGCAAAGCCCCAAAGGTAATATGTCTTCTGATCACCTTGAATTAAAGCTTTTGAGCCACATCATAAAGTCAGCATCAAGGCATGAGAGCAGAAGAGAGTGAACATTTGCCTGTGTTGGTTATCATTGTTGAGCTAAAGCCAGGTCCAAGTGATTTGGTATTACTGTAGCCAAAAGCATTTTGTTCCTGACATGGCTAACACTTAGGCTGATGTCACTTAAGGATCTAGGAGCACTTAAGCAGTTGCAGTAGCAGGCCTGATAATTATCTAGTAAATAAAGCTGAGGAGACTTACACTGAGAGTGCAGGAGGAGTCTGGCACTGCCCAGCCTGCTGTTAGTGAAGGAGGTCTGAATGAATGGAGAGAGTGAGCAAATAAAATGGGATCTAAGTAAAAGCACAGGAAGGTAGAGGTGTGACAGAGAAGTTGTTTAGAACAGTCATTTTCCACTAATGTGATTGGAAATTCTGTGCTGCAAGTTGTGTGTATTTAAAACCAATCTGTTTGAACTGTTTTCCCAAGACATAGGAATCTGTGCATCTTTCAAAAAACAATTAACATCAAGCAGGAGAGTGAGAGATGAGTCTGTGATGATAGAAGTTGGGCTATTCTGATAGCCAGGTTCTTAGGAGGGCCAAAGGAGAAAGGCAAGGCAGTGCTGTGACAGTTACTGTTTCACAGATTATAGTTTCATGTTTGGAGTGTTTTTTTCCCCCTCAACTTTTTAAGTCTCATTTCTGGACTGGATCAAGAAAGCTGCACATTTCTGCAGGCAGGAAAGCCAAAAACATGCAATGTACTCAATTCCTAATGAAGGAGCACTGAATGTGTGTGTTGGTACTTGCAAACAGATGCCCTGAGAACTTAGCCTCAGGAGTCATTTGGAATCTGAAATACAGCTTGTTACAAGTCAGATCTAGCAATAGTTGGATTTTCCTCTCATTACATTTGTGTGTTGAAGGGTTATTGGTTATGTTTTAAATGTTAACCTGGCTACTCTAGGATGAGCACATCTGGTCCCCTCATCTTGGAAATGGGAAGTATTGGAAAAATTGTCTTTAGTTTTTTCCTGTGGTTTCTGGATACTGATCCTTAGAACCACTGTGGCACTTGTTAGTTTTCAGTGAACAAATGCTTTCATGTATTTTAAAGAAATGTATTATAGCCAGAAAAGCATGTGCTGAAATCTCCTTATTTTAGAATAATATATTGACAAATTTTTGTGCTACAATGACAACAAATCATCGTTGGCAGATTCGAAAGCAGGTGTGACTTCTGCCCTCTGACAAGGTGCCACTATTGCTTTGAAATGTTACTGGGGGACGGGAAGAGTGTTTTGGTCTTCATTGGACTCCTCTGCAGCCTTCACAGCAATAACATTGGACTGACATTTTGTTGCAGGAAATCATCTGGTTATTACATGTTATTCCTGACAGTTGCAGCATTACTTCAGCTAAATACTACTGGGTAGACTGGCATTGATGTTTGCTGTGAATCATCCTCACCAATGAACCTGTTTGATAGAGAAACAATGTTATTAGCAAGGTGACATTTCTGTTCTGAATTGCTGTGCCTTTCTGTATTATCTTCCATGAAGTATTTTGCAAATTACCATTGGGCTGAAGGGCCTCATTCTTCTCTTCATTCTAGAAACAAATATATTGGTGGGATTGGAAAAAACCTTTAAGAAGATAAGCCTCATGGTCAGTAAACTGCTGAGTGAATGGAACAAATTGTGCAAGAAAATATTTAAAATGGAGATAATCTATTACATTGTCTAGAGTCCACTGTATCTGAGGATGGGGTACAAGACTGTAGGAAGCTTTGGTCATTCCAGCATGGTGATGCTTACATCCCAACTATCATCCACATGGTGCATTGAGAGCATAAGGAGGTATGTTACTTTTAGAAAAAAACATCTCTCTAGAGAAAAAGCACGCTTATACCACAAGAAAGGGGAGTTGACAGCTGTTCAGCAACACATCACAAAAGGAAACTGGAAAGTTCCTTTCCAGTTGCAGCTGAAACACTTGAAGATTTGGGTGGAGGTGCTTGGGGTGTATACAGGCTCATCTGTGCGACTTTGTTTTTCCTTGCAAAATTGAAGTGCACACTATTATCCCCATCTTTGGAAACACACTGATTCCTTGTTTGACTTTGATATGATTTGAGCTGTATTATTCTGCCCTGCTCCCCACTCTGATTTTAAATTTTCTCGATGAGGCAGAGGAATGAGCTCTCTAGGTGAAGCATACAGGATCAGCCCAGGAGGTGTCTGTGTGTGCAGTGTGGACCAGGCAGTAAAAACAGACTCTTTAGAAACTTGAGAATTAGCAGAGGATGTAAAGAGGTTTTGTGCTTCTGTAGGTGAAAACAAATTTGTGCCAGTACTTCCAGGGCTGTCCTAGTGGTGGTGTAGCTCATGAGGAAACATCAAAGGCATTTCGTAATTGCATTCTACAAAGCTCCTTTCAGAATCAGAGAACCATTATGGAAGCGATGGTACAAAGGCTCACCGAGATGGGTGGTTTTATCTACACAGTTTCTGGCCTTTAGGCAGCGGTCCTTCCAGTTTGGTGATACTGAGTCATACCTTTTGTTTCTACCCTTCAAGTCACCAAGGTGTTTCTCTTGTCCTCTTCTCATGCAAAGCAAGAAAAGATTTGAGACACTTTCCAGACAGGAGAGCAGGGAAAGTTTCAGCTGCCAGGGGACCTCTCCAGCTGGTGCTCAGTCTCAGAGCAAGGAAAGCATTGAGGGTACCTGTGTGAGGAGCTGACTTTCTCAGCAGCAGTGTGAGTCACATCCCTGCTTTCCCAGCATGTGTGGGGCACTTGGCAAAGGGGTGGCTTTGCTGGAGGCTTTTCTGATAGAGCAGGTGCTCTGTTGAGGGCTTACCCCTGGATTTCTAAAAATCACAATCCTGCATCTTTTTTATTCCATTATCTGCTGTGCATCTTAGGCTTTGTCTTGTGTCCTTTTCAATTTTTTTCTATTTTCTTTCAGTTTCTTTTTCTCCCGATCTCTTTAATGCAAGGAGTATGTGTATTTGTGTAGAGTTTTAGCAGTACTTCAGAAAACAGGTAGGTTTGCATTTATATGGAAGACTTATAGCCCTTTTTTGTGGTGTTCTTGTAGCAGGATAGCAAGTATGATTTAATAAATAGGACATGAAACACCCATGTTTTGCTCAATCTTTAATGGCATGATGTGTTTTATACAAGCTATGAAACTTGATGCTGCCTCTTTCATTTAGAAGGCTGTGTGTGCTTGCTTTCTTTGATGTAATTCAGTTGACAGCAGTGGGGCTGTTCCTGACTTACACTTAGAGAAATGAATAGGCAGTCAAGAGCAGCACAAGTTCACACCCAGTGTGTGTTGACTCATTTGCTCACTGTCTTCTGTGTAACTGAAAATGCTTTTAGGGTACCCCTGAGGAATGTATCCAAGTAGAGCCAAGTTTGAGATGAAGTACGAGTTTAGCTGAGGGCTGTGCAAAGCCAGGGATTATCATATGATTTGTAATGAAGGTGAAAATCGGTGTTTTCTTGTGGGAAAGGACTAACATCCACTGACCTGACCAATTAACATGCAGGACTGTGGGTTTTTAAATTGCATTTCTAATTAAATGGAACCAAAGGGTTGTTTTAGCCGTTTTCTGGACATGCAACTTGTGCATGTGCTGCTATGAGCACATGCAACCCTGCTTGTGCATCGGGGTTGAACAGGGCAGATTTTCAGAGGCCCCTGCCAACCTCGGCTACTTGGTGGTTCTGTTCTGGGAATGTACAAGGACTTACGCTTTTATTGGAGTAGCTTACTTTTTGCTCTCCTTAGTTTTCTGACTGTGTGTTTCATTTGGGACATTTCCAGTCTGTGAGGTTACCTAATCTCAAATTCCTCCTTGCCTTCTCCTCTCTGCTGGGCCCTGGTGTCAGCTGTTGATGTTTCATCATTATGGTCTAGGAAACTGTTGCCTTTTTATGGTAGTTCTTGCACCTCTCTTAGCCCTGATTGATTTTGCAGGGTCTAGCACATCAGGCCTCACTGTGGCACGCCAGAGCTTGGCTTTGTATCTGGATCAAAGCATCTGAAGCGTGCTTAGGTGGAGCCATCTTCTCCAGTCTGCTGATGGGCTGTCAGTGGCTTGCTTTACCTTTCCCATGTCAAAGCTGTCTAGATCCCATTATTAGTCTGGGCCCGTGGCTAAGATGCTGAACATTACTAATCCCTTCATCCAGAGATGTTGGGGTGAAGCATCCTCTCATCATCAGCCAAGGACTTACAATATGAGTAAATCCAGTCTTGACAGCAGGCTCTTAAGTGATGGTGTAGCTGTGTGCTCAGAGTCTTCTGTTCCTCTGGGACTCTCTGAAGACAGCTTGGTCCTGCCTCTGTGTCTTTCTGGCTCAGTTTTCTCTTCAGCCAGTGCTCTGTTGTGTCTTAGTTAGCTTCTTGTTCTGTGTACACAAAAACTGCCTGGCTCTGAAAAAGAAACATCTTGCTCTTTTGTGTACAGCATTTCAAAGTTAATAAACAGAGATCTTGCCTTTGCTCATCTATGGGAAGAAGTAGCACTGAAACCAGTGAAGTAAGTTATTGTTTAGGGCTGTAATTAAACTTCCAGACTTAGACAATAAAAGGTCAATATACCAAAGGGGTTTGTGCCTGGGAATTCAGAGCCTTTTTAAAAAATTTTTTTATTTTTTATTTTTTAAATTAAGGACTATTTTGTTTGATGGTTGGATGAATGGGACCAGAAATAACTAAATCAGCCAGCAAACCTGCCAATGACTGGTGGGTTTGTTGTGAAAACTGTCAAATAGTTGACACACAGCTCAGATTGTGTACAGTGCTCAATGCCAAAGTAAATCATGTAGTCTATTACCTTGGGACCTGCAGAGGGTAAAATACAGAGCCTTGCTGGTTGGAGCACCTGTAGTAGCTCAGCATATGGAGGTATATGTGTGGAGGAGGCTTCTAAATAAATGCCAAATGTCAAGTTGGCTGAAGGGAGCATCAGGGAGAGGGGTGAGTATCTTACAGCTTTAGATGTGTTGCCATGGTGACATGATCCAATAAACCTGAGCAAGCCCAGGAGTAATCTATAATGGAGAAGTAAAGGAGAGGCAAAGTGGCATTGCTATTTGCAGAGACTCAGGTACATAATGGTGATCCTAATGCTGCATTCGTTGTGCTCAGTCCTGCCCTCACTCTGAAGAGTACTTACACTTTTTACTTACTGCTGATTTTCAGAGGCTCCCTGTCACTTGAAGCACATACTTTTATTTCATTTAACAGCAAGTTGTTGACCCCTGCCAACAGCTGATCCCAATAAGGGCTTTTTATATACTGCACAAATAGGATATAACTATGTACTGTAACCATACAGTAAAAGCAAAACAACTTTTGATCTGTAACTTCTGGAACTGCTGGTTCTGTATTTCAGTTGCACCGTGGAGGCTGGATAGTTCTGTAAAGACTAAACTAAAGCCTCGAGTCAGCGATGCCACCAAGCGCATGATTTAGTCTAAGTGCTTAAGTGCTCTAAGTGAGGATGGATAGCCCAAGTGCTTAAAGTTATACAGATGCTTAAATGCTGTGTAAACTCAGTGCTTAAGGACTTCATCCCAAAGGATGCTGTAGAAACTTCCACTGAAGTAAGTGGGGGTGAAGGAGTCCTCGTGCAGTGTCACCAGCTGTAAGAATTGTAATTTGAAAGAAAGAATGTACTGCTGTTAGGTTCTTGCATACTTTACCATGGAAAAAAGAGTCACCAAAATCACTTCTGGGTTTGGTTTTGGGTTTTTTTGGGGGGAGCTAAGGGGGTGCATGGCAGAATGGGGGTGTATAGTATGGCAAGTATTTGGATAATTTAGTCAGTATTGAAACTTATTTTAATTATAAAACCAGAATAGGTGGAAATAGAACAGAATTCCACAGACAATCCATCCTTTTGAGGTAATGAATAGCCCTTTTCATTTATATAGAGTTTTATTAAAAATGTTAAAATGGGAGAAAGTCTCTCTCTTTTCATTCAAGATCATGTTTATGATCCATCCTTTACAACAATTTTCAAACAGATATTGAATTCACTGGGGTACTTGTCTTTTAACATTACTTACAAATGTTAATGGAATTGTGCGCTTCGTTTTACTTGTGTTTTAAATGTTGAGAGATACTTTGCAACAAACAAAACATTCCTGGTATATAATGTTGACTGCCCACCACATCTCTCACCCAAGTTGTTTAAAATAATAAAATAATCTGCTACTTTCATCAGAAGTTGCAATATTTAAAGCAGTAGTTTCTGTCTAGAGAAACTGTGTATTTACACCATATAAATAAAGAACTTTGTTTTCCTCTCCCTTTGATATTTAATGAGGATTGATAGTAGACTCATTGGGTCAGAGATCTTCCACTGTCTTTCAGTAATACTTGCATTTTCAGAATCTGATTTTTTTTTTTTTTTGCTACACAAGTTCCCACCAAATGAAAATAAGTGTGTACAGCTTCAGGCAAAGCAGTGTTTTTACCCCACCACAAAAGAGTCCTGGAGTTTCTAGAAAATCTGTTTGTGATATGCTTTTACTGCTCATTTTTCACAAAAACATCAATTCTTTATAACACCTATTTATCTAAATAAATATTCTTGCTGTGTGTGGTACAAGGCAGACTCATTCTCAGCTGTTTCCTAAACACTGCTGCAATGAAAATAAGCAGTAATGAGGTTTGGCTTAATAGGTATAACCTTTCACAAAGGGCTGTTGGGGAGAAGCCTGGTTCTGGCAAGAATGGGAGAAGCTGTAATTGTACAGGGATTATAAAGAACATTAAATTCTATGATGCAATCATGTCTGCACAGCAACTGAGCATCAGTATGAGTTTGTTTGTGGTTGTATAGCTGGGTTTTTAGTGCTGCTAGTGAGACATGTGAGCTGTGCCAAGCCTTGATGTGTAGAAGGCAAATCGAGCCATTCCTCATTGAGCAGACCATAACTCCACACTCCCTACAAGAATGTTTTTCACATTGGTCTGCCTGGTTCAATGTGAGACATTTCATGAAATAAAAATTTTGCAATGAGCAAGATGTTTCAGCTTCGTTGCAGTTTCTCTTGGATTTGTGGGGCAGGAGTGGCAAAACCCTAATAAATCCCCTAAACAGCCAAGAAGAGCTCAAGGTTTGTGGATGTTTTTATTCCTGCACTTTCTTTTAATGTTTTTCCCATTCAGATACTGTGAATCCCTTGAACTTCCGTATTTACCCCAGTATTTCTGAGGCTCAAAGTTATATGAAAGTAGAGGAAAAAGGCCATGCATTTTCTGTCCTTCCTGCCCACCCCTCTGTACTCTGCTCAATTATTTTCTATGCTCATACAAATAAAAAAGGTGATTGTTTTCCTGCTAACCTTCCTTGAAACAGCCCTCATTAAACTGTTCAGTGGGAAAAGGGTTGGATAGGATGCCAGTGTGTTAAAGGGCTTCTCTGTCTGGCTTGGGATGTGCCTTATGTAAGGAGCAGAACTGCAGGAACGGGGACAAAGGGCACCTCTGAACGTGACCATAGCTGGGATCCCTGATGGAGATCTTGCAGGGACTCTGGTGGCCCTGGGAAAACAAAGTGGTGGTTCTTCCCCACCATCCCAAGTGCATCTGTGTTCTCCCAGTGTGGAGCTGCATGTTGCTGTGGCCTTTCAGCTGCCTGCTGGCACAGAGCTGCCTCCAGCCTCTTCAGTGCAGACAGGCAGTGCGAGGGAGACAGACTTTGTTATCTAATGGCACCCTGCTGCTTGAAGAAATGACATATATAGTGTTTTTCTGATGTTCTCCTAGCTGCTTTTTCTCACCAAACAAGCCAGCTAGTGCCTAGAAGATGCTGATGGGATTGTTTCTGAATTAAAATTTCTTGCAGTGTGCATAAAGTGATGCATTGCATGTCTTGCAAAGTAGGTTACCATCCAGCAGACATGCTCTGTGCTGCCCCTGAAAACAGGATGTTAGCTCAGAGGGAACATAGCAGGACAAAAGGATGGTGTATTAAATTGGAAATCACAGCAATGGAGGAGAAAAGCAGCTGTGCTGGAAGCAGCCAGAATTGCAAATAAAATTACTTGGCTGGGTGAAGGGAGCTGGTTAGCCAGAAGTTAAGAGTTTGTTCCCAGTCCCTCTACTGGAGTTCAGAGATGCAGTTCATAGAGTGGTGCTACTGCTGCTTAACTTTTGATTCATTGTCCTTTCTGATAGAAAGTTCCTCCAACACTATTTAGATTCTTAGTGCTTTAATGACCTGTTTTTCATGTCCACTGTGTGTGTTTTCTGTTGTGCACAGTAATCTTGTGAATATTTGAATATGATATTTTAATCTCTGCTGTTGTCCGAACTTCTGTTAATTTAGCCTTTCTGCATAGGTCTTGCTTTATTGAACTGGAGGTATTTTTATTGCTGCAGCAAACTGGATAGGGAATGAACTGCAGATAATCCTCCCAGAGAAATGGCTGTTGGTCTGTGGTGGTCATGGAAGGGCTGCATTGGCCTTGGCAGCTGTGCTGTGCACACACAGGTGAGGAGGGGAATGCTGCTGAAGCACAGATGAAATCAAGATAAGTCCTGTTCTGAAGTCCCATCCTTAGCTTTGTTCGGTTCAGTGGCTCAGCAACTGATTGCTTAAATCCAAGGGGTTTTTCTGCCCTGTCAGCTTTATTCTTGGCCACATCGAGTACTCTGAGCAAGTTGCCTTGGAGAAATCAGCCTTTGGGTGCTTCTAATTCAGAAAATGGGTTTTCTGGATTGTGAATAACATGTTTGTGTCCTTGTAGTTTTGTCAAACTGAAGCTTTTATTTTTCAGCTTAGAGAGACAGTGAGAGGTGAAAGAGTTGAAAAAGGGAAGAAATGCATTCAGTTCAGGAAGAAATGTGGTACTTTGCACCATCCTAGAGTGCTGTGAGCAGTGATGATCCTGCTGCTTGTCCTGCAGCCGGATGCAGGCTTTGGTTGGCATGAAAATGAACACTTGTTTACCATTGAGAGGCTTGTCTTTCTGAGTGCAACCCTTCTGCAGTATAGCAAACCAGCTTGGACTTGGGCATTAAGAGTTTTGCACTAGGCTGCAATCCTTCCAATATTTATGGTTTGTTTATATAGATATATAGAAATATACCTCACTCTACTAAAGAGGTACAGTTTACTTTTTGTATGTGGATTTCAGAGAGTTCTCATGGTCCTGTGCAGAGCTCTGAGGGAATAGGAAGGGGAATCACAGGGCCACCTCACTGTGCTTCTTGTGGTGACTTCTGTGGGTTGAAAGCTGCTGGTGCATGTGTGTATGGCTGTGGCTGCATCACTATGAGCTTGTGACAGTCTGGGCTTTGAGAGCAAACCACATCTTCTGTAAGTGAAAGGAAGCGTGTGTGTCCTGGCTGGGCAAGCTTTGGGGGCTGTTGCATGCTGGTGCAGCTGTCACACCTAAGTGTAAAGTGAAAAAGGCTGCTGCAACAAAGTGATTCACATTTATTTAGCAAGTGCTCCCGAGTAATTTGTTGGGCTGACACCAGATCGTGACAATACATGTTGAAGGGTTACTGGAGTCATCAATCAACTTGTGCTTGGCTGCTGCTCTGTTGTGGCTTCTCTTGCCCTATTTCTTCTTGAAGAACTGTGTAGCTGCAGTAATTTCAAGTTTTATCTTTATCCTAGCCACTGGAGATAAATGCAGTGTGGTTGATATTATGACACGTCAGATTCCCTTGGTCCATTCACTGGCTTCTCATTTGGTTTAATAATGGCTATAAATCTAACAGTTCCTGCTTCCACACAGAACATACACCTGTGTTTTCTGTCATCCATGGCTGGAAGAAAACAGGTGAGGCCAAGATAGGAAAGAGCAATTTATAAATGGGTGGTTATCAGAGCTGTGTTTCTGTCATGAATTTATGGTGGTGTAAGAGTGAGCGACAGATTTTATTTGGTCCATAAAATATTAGAATAGAGCCAATATGGACATGTTGCCTTGTAAAGCCCATAATGTCATCTCTGAAATAACACTGGTTTCTTAAACACGTGTGCCTAACAGATGCTTCTGAAACAGCTGTTTGTACAGGGTGTTTAAGCAATTGCTTCATGTATCTTCCTCAACAAGTTTAGTTCATGTTTCTTATCCCTAAGTTATAGTGCTCTCTTCTGCTAAAGTCTTAGTTAAGTAAGAGCAATTTTCAGTAAGGTTGGCTTTGCATTCAAGGTTATGGGTATGTTGATTCTCCTCTTGAAGGAGGGTTTTTTTTTTTCAGTAATCCAGTGTGTTATGAAATAGTCTTTTAGGCAGTGATGTAAACAGCCATTAGCTTTCAGTAGTAGTTAGAAAGAGGTTACACATGCCTTTGCAAACTAGAAGAGTGAGTGAAATTGAATGTTGGCTTATATAAAATGATGGGTGGAGAGTGCTGGTGTCCCATGCAGGGTCGAAGGTATACCAGTACAAGCAGCTCTAGAGACTCTCCATCATTTGAAATGGCAGAAGTCCTGTTCTTTGAAGCCAAGGACTTGCAGTCCTGATTTTCCACCAGCATGAGAATGAAACACCCACAGTAATTTTATTTATCTGAATATTTGTTATGTTGATTCACGACATTGGCATCAGGCTGTTGGATTCAAAGTTGTTTGACTCTAGACACACTTTGTACTCCCGAGAGTATAGAGGTGCTGCTTTGTATGTGTGCAAATGGGACCCTGATGTGTTTGGGTGAAACATAAGTGTAGAGATTAATTCTGCTGGCAGAAATGAAAGTTTTTTCAGGCTTCTGTGAAAACTTAACTGGCAGAAAGGAAAGAATCTGGTCCTGGGGTCCACCCATGAGAAGCATCCAACTGTTTTTCAATAACATGATGAATACAGAGTGCTTGGCACAGGAACCTGGTGTGAGGAGGTGCTGCCTCAGGGAGTGTGGGAGGTTTCTCAGCAGTGGTACAGGACTCTCTGTGGCTACAAACTCTGGAGAGACAGAATAAAACCAGCCAGAGTCATATGTCAGTGTTTAGAGGGTCCCTTTAGGTAAAGTTTATTTAGCTTTCTAGGAAGCTGCAGTATTTAATCTGACCTGAAGCAGCAAACAGATGGAGGGATGTATTCTGTCAGAGAAGAGAGCTGTATTTTTGGCTTTCATTTCAAACGAGGTTTTTAGGTGGCTTGCTTAGTGTTCTATGAATTTGATATTCTATATATTGCTAAACTGAGTCTGTCTTTTGTAAGCAACATAATTTTACAGCTTCCTTATGCTTAAACTACTTCTTTGCCCAGGAGTTAAAACCTGGTTCCTTCCAAATTTGCTTTCTTCTTAGACCATACATTCTGCTGCTGCAGGGAGCAAGTCTTCCATGTCAGTCAGTCAACCCTTGGCTTGATTGGGAGTTACTTATATCCTGCACTGGAACCATGTATTTCACTTTACAGATAAACCAGTGTATTCTGGATTTGTGTTTACATATCCAAAAGGCAGGATTCTTTCAGGAGTCATTTCTTTATAAGGCTTTTAACTGAACTTTTTTCCTGTTAAATCGAACTCAACTTTCACAAGTGCGTATGTGTGCAGATTTCCCCCTCTCCCTGAGATTATGCCTAGTTAAGAGGAGGAGAAAGTGAACTTTTCTTGGGAGGGTTTGTTCTCATCATGTAATAGGCTCTTATAAAATGGAAACAAAACTAAAATAGTTGCAATGCTGCTTACGTAAATAATAGTCTAAGCTGGGGCTGAAAATAGTTGGTTCTCCCTTTTTTTTGGGTAAGCTATTCAGCATTCCAAACTGGTTTGTGCTGCCAGACATCTCCAGCAAGGTATTTCCTGTCTCCTTTTGCCAAATGCTAATAATAAAAATAACAACAACAGTAACGATTTAAAAAATGTACTCAAGTCAGAACTATGCCACACATTACTTCACTTGGCAGCAGAGGGCTTGCACTATGTAACTTCTGTCTTTATTTTTTTACTTCTATGCCTGCCAAGAGCTTCTGAATTGATTTACCCCTTCCCACTCCCTGTCTTCCCCGCGCTGAAGGAAAGGCAAAGTGTGTCACACTCTGAGCCAGAGGAACATATGGGGTGGGGGAGCTCCACCTGAGCAGATCAAGGGCTCGGCTGTCATGTGAGGGCAGTGCCTTGGTCACTGAAGCTGAGCAGTCTCTCCCCTGAAGCTCCATCTCAGGCATGCTGCCTCTCCCCAGCGCTGTTGCTTCTTGAAGGTTTAGTTTCTTACTGGCTTTTGCTGGTGGTTATGTCTCAAACTTGGGTTTCCTTCCCTATTGAGTTTGTCCACATTGATCACAACAAATAGGTGCCCACTTCTTCCTGATCTCTTCTGAAGAAGGAAGAGTAGAAACCTGTTTATTTTGTGGAGCACAGGGTCTCTGTTTCTTTATGTGGGTGTCTAATCCATGACAGTTTCTAGTTGTGCTCTAAAATTTTTCAGATCCCTTGATCTACAATTACATCAGAAAAAGTGAAATGAAGTCTCTGGTACTGAGTGATGAAGAGAAAAGGGCATTTGCCTATAAAGAGTAATATGCAAGAAAGCACAGCCTTGCCAACAAATTTCACTGTCACAGGGAAAACCATGAGAACATTTCTGAAGTTTTAGTCCTGCTGAGAGTAGCCAGGAAGGAATGAGTGGGAATTTCTTTTTCATTGAGGGCAGAAGAAATATGTGAAAGTATTTTAAGTGTGAGACTCTGAGCTGCCTCTTCCTGTGAAGTGGTGGTACCCTGAAGAGGCTGGCTTAGATATTTGGCACATTAAAATGAAGTAACAGTTTCATGGTAGTTGATAGTAGTTTATGACACATCAGTTCCAGTTTCTGCTTTGTTAAACATTTTTAAAGCTGCTTCAGTGCACCCAGCTTCCCTTCCTTAACTACTGGGAACTCTTTGAATCCCTGGCTTGTTTGTCTCCAGCCACAGCTGGAAATGCTGGATAGGTCCCAGCACCCCATTTTGCCGAGGCAGGACCTGTGCTTTCTGAGGTAAAATCTAACATACAAATATGAATATAATTTCTGGAATCAGAAACTGGGCATTCACATGATCCTCTGTGTATGTGTGAATTATTTTTCTTTGTCTTGTTAAATTCATTATAGAAGAAAAAGCTTCCAGTGGAGCCCAATTCTGATGAGCCTATATGGGTTAAAAGGAAAGAAGTAGTTACTGTCCAGAAATCACTTTCTTTTGGCACTTGTTCCCTCTACTCCTTTGTGATCTCACCTGCAGGATTTTATCTGATATTGGTTTTGGATTGAGTCAGCATTGCTGATGGGGCATTTGACATTTAAAGATGAGGTTTAATTGATTTTCAAGTGTAGGAAAAAATGTTGTTCTTGGTAACCATGGCCATTTTAAGTAATTTATGCTAACACTGATGTGTGAGCTGCTTAGAGGAATAATAACTGGCTGACCTGACCTGCCTTGACTTTAAAATGCCGAGCAAAACTTGCTCTGGCATTGTAAAGAGAGTTTGGTTTTTGTTTGTCTGCTGTTGGATCTCTAGTGTGCATCTCCCTAGCTTTGCATCATATAAACAAAATGCTCCAATTATTTCTCCTGCCAAGACTTTTGCCTTGTTTTTTCAGCTCCTTGGGGTAGAGGGGCTTTCAAGAGGGGGTGAAAAAGCTGTATAGCTTTCCAGTTTGTACCTGAGGACAAAAAAAACAATATAGACCCTTCTATGTCTGTTTCCTGTGGTAGCACATGGTATGTGTGTCTCCATGATATTTCCTGAAAGCTCAGGGTAACTAACAGCCCTATGTGATTGATTAATAAATACCTCAGTCACTTTGACAGGGAAAACTGGGCATCTCATGGCTACTTCAGAAGGGCAGCAGCAGGCTGGAAAAACTGCAATGTGCTAACTCTCTCCTGACCTGCTATTCCTGCAGAGCTCCCACCGAAGAACTCTCAAGGAAACCGAGTTTTATTTCAGAACACCAAGGAAAAATATGGAAGAGTTTGGAGATGTCAGTGCTGGAAGTGGGGCTTGCCAGAAGTAGTAACAGACCAAATTTGTAAGGCAGACAATGCTGTACCACGGACTGACAATATCCCCTCATCATCTGTATTAAAAATAGATTTTGCAAGCTCCATTTTTAGCATGAGCCATTCAGTAATTCATATGGCATTCCCATATGTTAGGGTGAGAGGAAGGTGGAAATAGTGGGAGTCAGGGAAAAAGACACGGACTGATCCTTATGCCATTTCAGTTCAGTTAATTGCATGTGTTTAAAATGTTGTAACGTGAGCAGATGGGGTGTTTCACAGTTACGTGCTCTGTGTCTGGATATATATACACACACATATATATACATGTGAAGTTCTCTAGCACTTGATTCCACAGAGCTGTGCTGAGGCTTTACCAACCACAATGGGTGAGAGGATGGGATTAGTGATCTAATATTGGCATCCCCAAAACCACATGAGATGTGCACGTGTTCAGTGAGTAGCCCTGTAGATAATGGCTGTGTTGCATTTGGTGGTAACTCAAGACACCCTTTCAAAGGTTGCTGTGTCTTCTTGTTTGAACCAAGACAGCTCTGAAATGAGTAAAAAAATTTTTTTCCAGGAATTTGGGCCTCAAATGTACTTAGTACTTTAATATCGGGGTAGTTTCGGTCTGGGAGTAACTTTTAGAAGAAGCAGTGGTTGTGTATCTTGCAAAGTTGCAGAATTTCAGTTCCCTCCTCTTGCTAAGATTGCTGGAGCATGCCAGTAAGCACCATGCAGCTTGGGCAGCACTCTGGTTACACCTGGGATAACGGGAGTTCTGCCCATTGTGAAATCCCACTTCAGTCCTGACTCTGCAGTCTCCTGCTACCTTTAGTTGGCAGCAATCAGTGCTGAACCTGTGATGGGTCACCAAGTCACCTGGCTGCTTTCCTCAGCTATTTTCTGATCTTATTCCCTTAGTTCTGCCCTCTTGCCTGCCCTCCACCCCGGCCCCTTCCACACAAGTGTTTTTTGGGGGAAGGGGCAGTCTCCTCTCCGCACAGAGCAGCCTGCTGCTGCTGTGCTCCACAGCAGGGGAATGGCAAACAGGCTGTTCTCCTTGCTGCAACAGCCCTGCAAGGATGGAGTCAAGCAGATGGCAGCATGCTTAATGAACAGCCAGCAATTGAGTGAGCCTGTTTGTCAGCTTGGGCTTTGCTCTGCATGTGTATCCCATGTTTGCCAAAGCTGGGCTTTTCAGTTGGAGCCTGTGCTCCTGCTGGGATCTCCTCGGGAAGATGAGGGGCCCCTCCCCTCTCTCCCCAAACTCTGGTCCCTAAGGTCAGCCTTTGCTCAGATCAGCTCTTCCCTGAGAGCAGCCAGGCTTTCAGCAGGACCTGTGTGTGTGTGTATGGCTGGGCTTCACTTTGTGTAATGTGATTTCTCTGAATCTTCAGGTAAGACAAATATTTTATTTAAAATAGCTTTTTCTCTTCTATTTTTCTTATTTTAACAGATTCTTTGGGGTAGTCTTTAGCTTTTAAGAGCTTGAAGACACCTGGCTGAACCCAGGGGTTTGCTTTTTTTCACTTAGACTGGTAGAGAAGTTCTTGGTTGATTTTCAGTGTGAGCTGTAAGTGGCTTGGACCCAACTGCTCTTTGCTTGTAGGGATTTTGTTTCATTGGGGGTTTTTGTGTGTATTATTTGTAGGACCAGTCCATACAGCACTTGCTCTCAATTTTCAAGCTGCATCCTCTTTGCATTACTTTCTGCTCCCCTTCCACATTGACTGGGAGGTGTGAGGAAGGATCCATCTGTATTTACACATGCCAGCAGTGAGTTGTTACAGGTCAATGTAGAACCTCATGCTCTGGCTCTGATTTGGAACTGAGGTCTCAAGCTGCTGCTGCATAGACAAAATGGAAACAATAAAATAACCTGTTGCCCTGCTGCTGGGTGAGAAAGGCCAAATGTGTAGTAAAGCAGGGTTGAAAAAATACTTTCTCTCCAGTTTCTGGAAGTCAGGGCAGAGATGCAGGAGCTGGGCTGAGCTGTTGTCTCTGGTTCCAGTGAACTGCTTGGTGCTTTACTGCCCCTTTCCTCCTCCTACCCATTTTTGTCTCATTTCTTAGCAGGTGCACTCACACTGGGAGAGCTTTCAGTACTGTAGAGTCTTTGTGGGCTTGAGAAGGAAAATAAGAGTAATTGAGTGGGCACCATAGGCAAGGATCAGCTGTCACTACCCTTGGTTATACCCAGGGGAAATAAGGAGATTCAGTCCAGTGCTTTTCAAGAATGAAAGATTAGTTCAGGATGAGAGAATCTTTTGGTCTTTTAAAGGGGCAAAACCTCGAGCCACAGAAATTAAATAGCAGCATGTAGAGTGGTAGTTGAATAAATACAAAATGAAAGCACAATAAAGAAAGCCTTAAGCTCTTTAGTTTATCTTACTCTCCAAGTTCTCTATCAGATGGCAAGCACCTGGATATTAGGGGCATGCAGGCAGGAGACTTTTTATCTTCAACTGGTACCTGCCTTTACATTCTGCCTTCTGTTTGCTGATCACATGTTGCAGGGTAGAAAGCATTTTCTGGTCACAGTGACTTGTTTTTCAAGTTACTGAAGTGTAAAATAATTTCTTCCAAGCCATTACAAAATGAAATAGTTTCTGGTTGTTTCTGTCTTGGCTGTATGTTGGAGTCAATCTGAACCAATGCATGTGTTTATACTTGTTAATAAAAGATAGCTTTATATAGAGAATGTTCCCACACTTGGTTTCTCCCTTGTTCAGGGGAATGAAGAGAGACAAGGAAGAAGGCTTTAAGGTACGCTAAGAGATGGATGAAAGCCAAAGTCAGAGAATTTTATAAATGTCACCAAACAGGTTGAACAACGAGGGAAAAAGATGGAAAAATGGAGTGTTAACAATGTGAGTGTGTATTACACATTTGTCTGATTTTAAATTTGGTTATATTTGCTCCTATATCTATTGCACATAAACATTTCAGAATTATCCTAAATCTCTCAGGAGAAGACAATGTTTTCTTACCTGAAAGCACCAGGTATGACCCCTAGGAGGGGCCTCTAGAAGCAGACATCAAAGGATAAGCTACTAAGCTCATGCCTTCTTTTTTTCTTCCCCAGAAGGTTTTAATGCCTGTAAATATTCACAATGTTTTATGGTTGATACATCCTGTTAAACTGTAGAGTAACAAAGTATTTTGGATTTTGGGAAAGATGGGTGTCCTGGTTTGACAGTGGCCAAATGCCAGGCACCCATGAAAGCTGCTTGCTCACCCTCCCCTGCCACAGCAGGGCAGAGAAGAGAAAAAAAAATTAATGAAAGGCTCAGGAGTTGAGATAAGGATTGGGAGATAACACTCCAAGGGCAAAACAGGCTCAACTTAAAGATACAAAGTAAATTTATTACCAACGGAATCAGAGGAGTATAATGAGAAGTAAAAGAAGCCTTTAAAATACCTTTCCCCCCTCCCTCCTTTCCCACTGACAGTGCAGGGAGGCAGGGCATGAGGGTTTTGGTCAGTTTGTCACCTGAGGTTTTCTTCTGCTGATCTGAGAGAGGAGTCCTTCTCCTGCTACACTGTGGAGTCCTTTCCCACAGGAGACAGTTCTCCATGAACTTCTCCAACATGGATTCAATCTCACAAGCAGTAGTGTTGCCAAAACAGCTGCAATGTGAGTCCTTCCCATGGGCAAACAGTGCTCCCCAAACTGCTCTGGTGTGGCTCACTCTTTCACTGGGTGCAGTCCTCCAAGGACAGGCTGATCCAGCCTGGAAGCAGGGTCCTCTCTCTCCACTGGGTCTCCCACTGGAGCAGAGCCTCCTCCAGGGATCCACCTGCTCTGGCATGGGCACCTCTTCCTGTGGGTGGATCTCTGCATCCCTCATGGATCCCCATGGGCTGTGGGTGGATCTCTGCATCCCCATGGATCCCATGGGCTATGGGTGGATCTCTGCATCCCTCATGGATCCCCAAGGGCTGTGGGTGGATCTCTGCATCCCCATGGATCCCCATGGGCTGTAGGTGGATCTCTCCATCCCCCATGGATCCCATGGGCTGTGGGTGGATCTCTGCATCCCCATGGATCCCATGGGCTG
>PYHW01010663.1:2630563-2649273 GCA_013186435.1 Turdus rufiventris | reverse complement strand
GAGCAAAACCACCACAGTGGGAAGCAGCTGGTCTGTTTGACAGTCAATACACAGGATTTGCGCACAGATGCATTTTTACTAAGATCTTAAGACTCTCCAAAGACGTAAGGCAAAGAAAAGCCCTGTGGTTCAGCCAGCATCTTTCACAGAACCTTGCCATGTGCTCTTTGAGTGACTTCCCTCTTTAATGTTTAACCGTGCCCTCAGGAGAGGCTGAAGAAGAGATGGGAGTAGAGATCTATGCCTGTAAGATTGGGGAAAGTGACAAAAGAAAATCTGAGAACGTTGGTTTCGTCAGGGTCCCCTCCTGCTAGACTAAGTGGGGACAGCTGCTGAAAGCCAGCAAGGATCACCAAATACAATCTGCTGGGGGAATAAAAAGGGCTGGAAGCAAAGTGTGTTGCCCAGCACTGCAGTGGGTAGAGCTCAGCACTCAGATGTAATCCATGGATGGTCTTTGAGAAACTCTTAGCATGAATTTGAACAGAGCTCTTATAGCTTGAGATGACATCTTGTAGCAAAGAATTGAAATATCCTGGAGTAATATCACAAGTTAATAAAGGATCAAGCAGCTTTACCAGATGTGAATTTTCTGACTCTTGATGTGCAGGTCTCTGCAGCAGGTGAAGGTTTTGTCACCAGCTCATTATTTGGACTTGGCCCTGTGCATTTTTATTAGTAAAGCTGTTGAGTTATTAATGGCTTTCCATAGTTAAGAAGTGCAATAAATATTTCTTTCTTTCTTCTCCAGAATTTTGTCTCTGAATATGAAAGAACAAGAGATTAAGTCAAAGAGAGGATTGATAGCTTCCAAATCAACATGCAATCTCTTAAAAACCTCATATATGCAGTGAATAGAGTAGAAGTTCTATAATGAAAACCCATTCATTTTTCACTAATCCTTTGTTCTATGAAAGCTCTGCCAGACCGAAGATTTATATCTGAGTGTAAGCAGTGAAATGTTGAGGGATGATTTTGCCAGTTGCACGTTCCAAGGTTTGTGGTTTGCATTGACCAGAAAGCAAAAATGATGAATGAAGGTAGTACAGAATAATCAGGAGATTTCAGCTTCTGCTGTGAAGAGTTGCATCCCAAGATTGTTGTATTTGAGTTGATTTGGGGATTTCTTTATAATATGAAGTCACTTTGTAGGAGGTAAGCCTGTGTCTCTGGGGGTTTTTGTGACTCTGTGCACACCTGCACACAGACCGCAGCCAGAAGGGGATCCAAGGGATCCATTCTGCCTTGCTCACCTGGGTGAGTGGCTGCTACAGCTCCAGCCATCCTGCTAGTGCCAGTGGGGATATCCATGGCATTGTGGAAGATGACTAGAGCAAAGCCAGCAGACCAGAAAATACAGTCTTTGTGTGGAGCTGGGAAGAAGTCCCACTAATCTGTGAAGGGTTGCAGGAGGATGCCCTCCAGTTCATGGCTTCTGTTCAGGTGGGGCTTCAGCCAGGTAGAGCCATGCCCTGGTGTATTTTCTGTCATATCTTCTTGCAGAGAAGTGGGCTAGTTGCTTCTCGTTGACTTGTCTGTGGTGAGTGATGATGTAACATTGTAAATGTGAAAAGGCCTTTGTGGTTTGCACTGCCACAAGCCCCACACTGGGACTTGGGAAGCTTTGCAAGGATAGCTTTAGGGGATCAGTAGTTAATTTGGAGCTGGTTACCCTGATAATGTGAGCTTTTGCTTCACAGTAGAATCCTAGTTTAGTCCTTTCTATAAATTATGCGGAATTGTGTATTGGTTTTATGGGGTTTTTGATTGGTTGGTTTTGTTTATTTTTTTCCTTTGTGATTCTTTGTATTTGACTTTCCCTCCTCTTAAGAAATTTATCTAGTCTGATTGATCTCTTTCTGGTTTTGAAATTGTAGCTTTTTTATTCTTTGTGAGGAAAACAATGCATTTCAGTCTTAGAGTTTAATTAACATCTTTCCCCTCAAATATGGCAACAAGCCAGTAAAATTAATGTGTGTTTGTCTCTTAGTAGAGTTAGTTTGCTCAGAAACTGTCTTGTGCAGAACTCCAGGCCTTGAACTAGAGGCTGACATGAGTGTGTGCCTGACTCCACTGCTGATGGGCCTTTGAAAGGTGCCAGTGGAAATTGCTCTGTACAAGATTCAGCTCCTAGGAAGGGATAACCCCCTGTGTTTTGCCACTGGTGTTGGTCCTGACTTGGTCTGCAGGGCCAACTTCCAAAAGCAGTGAAAACTCAAGCTCCCATCAACTATGTGCAAAGAGTCCTCAGTTAAAAAAGGCACAGAAAACTGGGTGCTTGTTAATATTCGTCCTTAAAAGATTTATGAGGCTAAAGAGAATAAACAAGTGACACTTTATATTTTGTTACAGCAGTCTCCTATCCTTGTTTAGTACTGTTAGTGGAGAGCTTGTGTCCAGAAGGGTGTTTGGTGACACCATCAGCTGAATAAGGTCTTTCAGATGTGTCTGTCTGCATTAGTAATGAGAATACTTCCTCTTGTCTTACAAAGGAGCCATTTCTTTAAAATATAACCTCCTTCTTCCCAGTCCCTCCACAAATGATTCCATCATCAGAAATCTCATTACAGCCGTCTTTCATCTCTTTAACATTGGATGAAAATCTCTTTGTCTTCAAGTTCCTTCAATTATTAATGATTCAGTTGTATTCTTTTTGCCAATTGGTGCAGAGAGAACCTTGGAGCAAATGTGTATTAGTTATTCAATTTATTCTCTCCTCTTCATTCCTTCTGAGGTCTTTCTTAATAGTGCTGTTCTTCTGGCTTTTCACTCACAGGTTCTGCATCATTGCAGGGGTTTTTTTGCTCAAATATAGGAGCCAAAAGACTAACTTTATTTTTGAAACCTTCTAAAAAGCAGTAGGGAGGCTTCTTGCAAGTGCTGGGAGCATCTCTATTTTTCAGTTTTTATGGTGGTGTTAGTAAGTGGTCACACACCTTTATCAGAAGCAGTTGTGCCCTATGGACCAGGTGGAAGTGTGGAGGATGCCAGCCTGTCTAGGCACTGCTCTTTGTATTAAAAAAAAAAATAATTTCACCTTCCTCAGTAGCAGGGCTTTTAGCTACCACACACACACTCACACACACACGCAGATTTGCTTTTAATTAGCCCAGTTATTAATCTTTTATTCTTCCCCCTCCTTCATCCCCCTCACCCATCCCCCCATTGATTTAGAATATAATTGTTTTCTTCCTTTATCTTCAAAATTATATTATCTGAAAGATTTTTGTTATTGCTTGGGAATTCTAAATTTTAGAGAAACCTGTCTGAAAACATGTGCTTTACAATGAAAAATTGGAAGAATGTTTTCCCAAACTCTCCCTTTTGCTTATCTGGACTCTCCCCAGTTTGCCAGTATCTATTTTACTGTGCAAACCCCACATTTTGGCATTTCTCCAGCTGAGACACCACCACCAAGGAAAATGGAATAATTATCCCAGTGTTTTAGTGATAGCATCCCCATTAGGATAAATGAAACTGTGGTTTGTCTTTTTTGTCTTTTTTTTGCCCACAGTAATTCTTTTCCTGTCAAACTGCTCTGACTATTTACTGCTGATTTATCTAGTTATATGTTTGAGGCCATGTCTCTCAATATGCTGTTCAGTCCTTTTTTTCTTGATTTCCTGCTTCTAGATCTGGGAGCTGTTGTGCAGTATGCTGTAATGATTTTGGTTTTGAAAATGCTTTCCTGTGACAATCTCATCCTCACTTGGGGTGAAACTCAAATTTTATAAAAGCAAAATCAGGAGTGGCGAGATGAATTCATTGGCATTTGTTAGTGACAAGCTGACATTGACAGAAATATTTTTTAAGTTGTGCTCTTGCCCTGTAGGTATTTAGGTATTTGTGAACTACTTGGTATATTTTTTCCAAAATCTTTGCAAAGATGGCATTTAACTTAATGGTTTGTCATTTTCCACAGCTTCAAGAGACCTTTTAAGAGAGAGTGTGGTGTTTAGGAATATGTTTGTGAAGATAAAGCAGACTCGTCTGGTTTGTTCTGAAGCCTGAAATACTCTTCTTCAGTCAGCGAGGTCCTGAAGGATCCACACAACTTTCTAAGTTGCATCTGCCTTGTTTTGAGTGGTTCTTAAGTTGCTCTTTTCTATTCCAACCTGAAGTTCTGCTTCTTTTGAAAACAATTACCTGCAGTATTTGCTCAGTTGGTCTTGTGAAAATTGAACAATGTTAAGTATGTTGAGTTGTAGCCTCCTGTGCATCATCTTTGTTATGCCTCCCTACTGAACCATGACTTGTCCTGTCTGTGTTGTAGATCATATAGGTTCTTATTTTGTTGCCTTTTATGTTCCTGGCTAATCAATTTGTTCCTTAATTTTTCTAATTATATTCCCATAGTTTTGCTTTTCCTTATTTATATGGGATTCGTCTCTGTTTTCCGCATAATTTTTATTTGAATAGTCAGGCTCTTAAAAAGCTTAGCGTATTCTTCCTAGGTACTTGTAGAGTTTGTTCTTAAAGCTGCTAAACTCTCAGAATTCTGCCTTTTCTTTCCAGTTAAATGTGTCTCTAGAGCCCTGCACAGAGCATAAACCCTTATCTTTTGAGCTGTGCATGCTTCTGTTCCCTGTCAAACTGAATGGAAGTCTTCCAGAGAAACTCAGGTAGGATGGTAGAGGAGCCAAGACTGGCAGCTCCTCTATCCAGCCTCCCCTCTGCCCCTTTTAAATCCAGATCATATTATCCTTGGTGCCCTAGAATTGCTGTGGGATCACTTCTCTGGTAAACAGTACCATCCTTTGAAACCAGTGTAAACCAGTTTCTGGGTGGCTTAGAAGTTCTGTGCCAGTCACTCAAACAGCAGAAATTTCCTCACTTACTGGCCACGCTGCCCTTTGGGCCTGTCACCTAAAATGCCATGGATCAAAGTGCTACTTCATCTAAAAGAGGGTCACGTCCCTTGAGGTAAATGAGATAAGTTCCAAGGTCCTTCATTTATCCAAAAATCCCTTTTGTCTAATGACTTTCATGTTTTCCACCCCATTCTGATAAACTAGATTTGACTATAATCACATTACACTTCCCAAAAGTCTCCCTGGTGATGGTGATTGGATGTGGCACCCTTTGCTGTGTACCCTGAGCTCATGGGCAGTGTGAGTGCTGTGAAATAGCTGCTGTCTTTCACCCTTGGGGCAACTACCTGCTGCAGATGAGAGAAGTAATTTACATGTACAAACAGCTTAAAAATTATTGTGGACAGTACTGTGAGACCAGGGTGAATGAAGCCTATGTTTAGTTATCTAATCCAAGTCTCCAGTCATTAAACCCATTTTACTCTTGTTGTGGTAAGTGCTGTGGGTTCAGCGGAGCAGTGGCTGACTTAAATGTGTGTAAGCAAAGAGGGAGTTGTAATCTTTGTAACCACAGGAAATCTGCTTTTATGATGATGAAAACAAGAATCAATCATAAGTAGCTAATGAATTAGCCTACAGTATCTGCTATGTTCATTTCACAGTAAATGTCATAGTCAGAATCCATTAAAAAATCTTTGCAGACAGTACCTGTAACATGCAGTTCACACTGCCAGCCCTCCTTACCTTTATCTGAAATGCCACAACAGTGTGCATGAATACAGATTCTGATCCAGGTGCACTGGAGCCAAGGCAGGGCAGGGTTTTAGCAGGGCTTTGTCACAGAGGTCGGCGCGGCCGTGAACTGTGCTTGGTTTTACTGGAAATGTGCAGTGTGGGGAGGGCAGGTGCCGGACAGGCTGAGCCTGGCTGCTGTGTGAACAGGGATAAGCTGTTACATCATTCTGGCAGTGCCACAGCCGAGCCCATGCGGGTCAGGCTGGCAGCCAGCAGCCTTCTCATAAGGCTGCTTTTGTTGTCTCTGCTCTGAGGTGAGGAGAGAGCTGCTTCCCCTCCTCATGGCTCAGCTGCCCGGAGCTCTTCCCTGGGTTTCTGCCTGACTGCCTTCCTTACATAAAGTGTTGCTAAGTGTGAAGCTGTTCAAACCAATTGTGCTACATGTTTCTACGTTCCTGCAATTTCTATTGCCTGTCTGCTTGGTTTTGCTGTCGAGGAACAGTTAGCTGAGCTAACCAAATGAAAAATTCTTGAAGGAAAGTATGGACACAAGAGAAAAGAATCATCTGGCAGCTTTTAGAAAGGCAGCACCATATTAGACAACATATTTCTGAGAAAATACTGATGTTTAAATTAAGGAACAAATAACTTTTCACTGAAAGGGGTAACAGATACCAACCTATTTCAGTCAAACCTCTATTTTCAGTACTGAAAGTAGTATTAACTATTTTCAGTCAATATATGTTAGCTATATACCAACATCCTATTGACTGAAAAAAAAAATTCCTATATATAAATGGTATTTGAATTGAAATGCTATCCAAAACCTATGATTAGACAAACAGCTAAATCTGTCTATTTTGCATTGCAGTTACTGCTTTTTATGTCTTTAAGACCACGCCAGCTTTGTTTATATTTTAATTGCCTGTTTTGCAAAATGTGCTTCAACAAATGATTCATTAGTTTAGAATATTTTATTTATAAATTTAATATAGAATAATATCTAAGGCTTCTGTTAAAAATCATGACATGACACTTAATTTGGCTACCTGGTTAAGTGAAGTACAAACTGATTTATTAATAAATTCTATTACAATAGCTGTGGTATTTTACAGTAAGCAAGTTTTTGTTTTGACTCATCACCCCACTGGTAGGCCAGGAGAGAGAAGAGGTGAGAACAAGTGATACAGATTCTATCTGCAGTATTTTCTTAGTCATAAACCATGTGATGGGATGGAGAAACAGTTGGTGTTTCTCTTTGATGCGCAGCTCGTCACGTGAACACCCGTCAGGGCAAGGGCTGTGTGTTCACTCATACAATCTTTGAGCCTCCCACTGCTGACTGCTGTCAGTTGCTTCTGATGTTGGGGAACACACAGGGAATCAACTGGAAATTTAGATGGCCTTCCAGGAGCAGTGCAGTCATAAGGCACTTTTAGGCTGTACCAGTTGAGACACATCACATGTTTTTATAATGTTTCAGGGATTCTCTGAGATGGAGGTTTGCTTTTGCCGTGTTGAAATTTGGGGTGTGTTTGCTCGCTCATCTCTTTGCTTTTCCTTTGTGGATGGATGTTGAGGTTGGGGTGCTTTTTTTTGCCCAGCTGTCAGTGTCACTAGCAGCCCAGAAACAGTAGGCTGAACAAGCTGTTCCCCTCCACGTGCAGTACCCAGGACTGAAGGGATGGTTTATTTTGGGGTAACTATACTAAAGCTTTCATTGCAGCTGTATCTCTGCCACATATATGTAGAAGGTTTATGGTCTAACAAACACATTTAATGAATTTTGCTTTCTTTTGTTCTTACTGGTCTCTAAGTTAGAAAAAAAGGATTTCCTCAGAAAGTCAAAGAATTTGGTAGCTTTGAAAGGTTAAGTGCAGTATTGGTTGTTTTGAAAAACAGACCTGGGAGTATTTCAATATTCTACGTCTTCCAGCTTGATTTCAGTGACATACTGGCACAGAGAAATAGAAAATCCTTTTGTAGCTACTCCACATATTGATTATTTAGTTGAGGAGAGTCAGCTAGGATTCACAAAAGAGATATCATGCCTGCAAGTATCTGAGACGTTTAAAACAAATAAGCTGAAGTAGGGCAAAGAGAGGCCATATATAATGCATGCCTGGGATTTGAAGACTCATTAATATAACCATGCTGCACAGAGCCCCATGTTGTATCAGCTGGTGTGTAGTGGGTGCAAGAGAGCTGGCCACGATAGTCAGTGTGAGGGAATGGCTTTGGATGAACGCTGGGGAAGTGTCATGTCCCCAGTACAGACCTGTTCTGTTGGTAGCCTGGGAGGAAGGACAGATGAGTCCTATAAAGATGTTGAGATCTGCTGTGGACACAAATCTGGTGACACCACTGGTGTAAAGGAAATAATGTGATTGAAAGGGCCCTGGGTGGGCAGATCAGCTACTGCGTGCTTGTGTTTTGAGGAGAAGACTAAAAGCCAGGGTACCCCTGCATCCTGAAACTTCCTAATCTGCCTTGAAATCCTTGTTACCCACAGAGGCTGCTAACTCAGCCTGTGGCTTTTCATAACCGCTCCATCCTCTGTTGTGTCAGTAACCACAGAGAGGCAGACAGTGACTCCAGCCTTACAGCCTTCCTCACTACGCAGCCCTGGTAAAAGAGCTAGTGTGCTAATCTGCATCTGTTTTTCTAGAATAATTAATGCTCTTCTCTTTTGTTTTTCCCCTGCCTTGAGAAGGGGGAAAAAGAAAAGCAAGTATTTCCCTCAAATGGATGGTAAAATAGATAGTCTGATGTTTATTATCAGACAATATTTAGAGTCTGGTGAAGCATTTATCTCCTCTCAAGCTCTCCAGAAGGCAGTCATCCCTGTTTCAAGTTCTAAGACAATAGTGAATAAAAAGAAAATTCCCTGTTGCAGGGCTATTTTTACCAGAGTGGTGCAGTTCCTGTTCAGTAGACCTATGCCTCATAATCTCCATCACTGATGATATTGGAAGCTATTTTAGGCATTGCATAAAATGTTCATCCAGTCTTTGCTAAAAAAGTAACAACCAACCCACAAATCCTTTGTTAAACACTGGTTGCAAGGCTTCAGCAGTGATTTGGGTAGAAAGATCTTAGGCTGAGGTTGTGGTAGCACCTTGCTTTGTTTTGGAACAGAGGTCGTGTGTGACTTTGGGAAAGCCCAAACTGATGATTGTTCTTTTCTCCCCCCACCCCCTCATTATCCTGAAAATGAGGAGAACACTGCCATCATCTATTTAGGGTTTTGGTTCTTCTCATTTGTAATGGCAGCTGTCTTCTGTTTTGCCCAGCATCTTGCATAAAGGCACCCAGTTTGCAGCTGGACAGTAATGAAATTCATTATCTTGTGTGAATGTGATAATGAAGTAAAACCCACCTGAAGCAGCAAAATCATTCAGAACTTAGATCAGGCCTCAGTCACAGTCTCACCACCTCCATTATGAGATTAATCGTCTTTGAGAAGTACAATGCTGAAAAAGTAATTTAATAATTTCCAGGATTTTGACTTGTCAACTTCTTTACATTTGTATTTTCATTGTGTTGGGATGCACTGATTTTATGTGATGAGTTTCCTACTTCTGTAAACCAGGTAAACATGGAGTTAAATCTCAGACAGGACTGAGTTCTCTGTGTTCCAACATCTGTCTGGATTAGGCTCTTCATCCCTATCTCCTCCTATGCCTTTTGTCTTGTCAAAAATGTTTTTATAGGCATGAAAACATATATTACAGGGCAGCCAGAACAAACTTGATGATTAAGATGGTTTTTATTTGCAGTATCTTAAGATGAAGCCATTTGCCATGGGCTGTTTCAGCAGCTTGTATCTCTGGAAATGCTTGCTTGGGCAGACTGAAGGTGATTTGGGTAGCTGGCTGAAGATTCATCCCTGCGCTCCAGGATGTGGGACACAGGCTGGCAATGTGTATCCATCCCTTGTGAGCCACGTGAGTTCTGTCAGAACCTCTGAAATTACAGGACAGTTTTCAGGATTTGTTCTTCCACCATCCTAGCTCCACCTTGGTTTTGCTGGGACTTCCCAGAGCTCCTGGTTGCTTTGGCTAGTGAAGGGGAGCTGTAAAAGTGAGGGAGAGAGTGCAGCAAGGCTGTGAACAAGCACCAACTGGTAAATGGTGGAACTGGGGAAGACAAGGCAGGATTTAGGGTTTCCCTGGTTTCTGCAGAGGATGATCTCTGCAGTGGGAGGTTTGGCAGCAGCAGGCACCCCTTCCCATGAGTTACAGGAGGCTTTTTCAGAGGAATGGTCTAAGAATTGCACCAGTGCAACTCCTGCTTATTTTTTTCAAAAGGCCAGAAGGCCTTTTTTGCCACCATGTGGTACCTGCTCCACTGTCATCCTTGTCCCATGCAGCCTCCATTCCTCCATTTCCTCATCCTCCTCACTGCTGTGGTGGTTGAGAGAGTGGGGAAAAACTGTCAGCTCAGGACAGATGCTCTTAAGTTGCTGAGATCTGTTTATAGCAGTGAGGGTGGAATTTCTGTTTGATGCAACGGTTGATGGATGTGTGAAGTCATTCTGTGGTTATGGGGGAAGGCAGAAGGGAATCGATTCCCCTTGCAGCTCTCTACCCCCAGAATTTTGGGAGACAACCCCTGGAAATCAATGAGAAATTTTTTATTCCTTCCTGTAATCCCCTTGTCCCACTGAAAGGTAAATGGGGTTTGTTGGACGTCTCCCAGATTTTGTGGTAGGGAGATGTTTCATTTTCCTGTTGATAGCTTTCCTTGTCAAATGCTCTGCAGTCATAGGGTCTGAGAAACAGCAGCTTGCTGCTGGAAAGTGAACCTAATTGACTTGTGTGTCCTGAGTGCAGGAAAATTTAAACTTGTCTTCAGTCATTAAGCTGGGCTCATTGGTTACTCCTGACCAACTGCTCCTTTGCTGTGTATGCTGTTTTATTGCAAACTTAAAATGCTTGAAAACAAACCAGTTCATCTTTTAATTTTCCTCATATTCTTAAAAAAAATTCATAAAAAAATTCATTTATGTTTTTCTACCCTTTCTTTACCATCCCTCCCCAGCTGAGCTGTTTAGCACCCCAGCTCCTCACAGAACACGGGGTGATTTCTGAATTCACAGTTTACTTTTCCTACTGAGATTAATATTGTCCTGAAGAAAACCTTGGAATAAGGAGATGAGATCAAAGCAGACAAAAACAACTTTGTGGCAGTAAAACTGAAGTCCTTACTTCACAAAGTACTTGTTTCTGAGCTGAACTGTGCAGTGAGCCCTGTTATTCCTGAAAGGTCCTTGCTTGCCCCTACAGTCCTGCAGCACTTCTGCATTTTCCCTGGTTTTATTTCCCCTTGGTGTGAATAAGCAAATGCAAGTCTCAAATAGCACAGTCAAGCTGGTTCCAACACATGAACAGCACTAGATAGAAAAATTAAAGGGGGAGAGCGAAAAGCAGAAAATACTAAATCCCTCCAGCCCTCGTTTTTATCACGTACCGTCCAGAAACCCTGTTTGGGATTTGGATCAGCATCACGGCAGAACCCGGGTGCGCCGCTGCCTGTGTGCAGTGCAGGCTTGTGTGTGTGTGTGTCTGGCAGCAGCACAAAAGAAACCAGCTGATGATATTCATAGGATTAAAGGCCCGATTCCTGGGGACACACTTGGTTGGAAGCAATTAAAATGCCTGTCAGGCATTTGATACCAGCAGCCCCCTGACAAACTGCTTCAGCCGCCGCGAGGTGCAGCATCCTATTGTAAGTGGATGATGGCGGAGCTGGCTGGCTTGTCGTCGTTCTCGAAATTTCTGTGGCCAGTGAACTCCCTCTTCCTCTCCCACTCACCCTCTAGTCCTCCTCACCACTGCGGGGACTTCTCCTGATTTGCAGTTTTCCTTTTCCTGACGTGCACATGGTAGATACAAGCTGGTGGCTTGCAGAGACTGCGTCTGTCTGGAGATAGGCAGCGAACCGATGGATAACAACACTCCGGGAGAATGATTATGCAGCAATTTAAGGATAGGCTTTTGTGGTATGGCAGCATATGAGCTGGTAATGATTTTATTTTAAAAAATGTCAGCTTTGTTTGCTTGTTGAGAATTTGAGAGAGTTATACCTTTGTGCTGAAGCTTTTTGGATTTTTTCTGCTGTAGATTAAAATCTGTAGCAGTGCACACTGGATGAATTAAAATGAATAGGTAATAAACTTCTGTGGATTTGTTGATAAATACATTGATGCATGCCTAGTGTGTATTATATGCAGACACACCTTCATACACAGATGACTGTATGCATTTTTCTCTTTGTATGACAGAAAAAAAACTTTTCTCCTAGCTAAAAACTGTTTTTCAGCAAAAAATCAGTGTTTTCAGGGTTTTTTTGCCCCTCCCTTTGTTTTGTATTAGCAGATTCTTCAGTGTATAGTCTTGGACGCAGCGTGCTGATTGAAATCTTCTTGTTCAAAGATCGGAAAGGTAGGATGCCTCTCTCTGAATGTGAGAATGATTGTGGTACAGGGTGTGGGCTGCTCTTTGTTATTTTGGTTTTCCTTTTTCATTTAAACAGTAGTGGGGGTTTTTTTTTTGTGTTTTTTTCTTTTTTGTCAGCTTTGCAGAGATTTTCAAATTGTTATGCCAGGCACTGTGAAGTTATTTTTGGTGTGTAAGGATGTGCTTTAGGTAACTAATTAGTCCTTTTAGCTGCAGCTACCAAAGGGTGAGGTATACACCCGAATGCTTATCTATTGTCTTGTGTTAGTATAGCCAGGCTGCAGGCTGCCTCCTGTCGTGGCACATTTGGGGTCATCCTAATACTGATTTTAGCATCAGCAAGGATAGGGTTAAACTGGCAGGCTTGTTTCAAGCAGGTACAATCTCTCGCAGGAAAGCAGCTCATGGTTCCAGCAGCCTGGGTGAGCTTTTTGATGACTGATGGCTTTTTGACATACCACTGGCACTTCAGAAATTATGGTTGCATATCAAAAGGAGGAAAGCAAGATGGGGTTTTTGACAATGTCATTGCTAATTCCCAGGAGAAGCAGTTTGTTGTCCTCTTCCCTTAGTACCTTTTTGCTGTGGTTACTTTAAGCCCTTGCCCCTGTAAAGCAAAGGGGGAGGTAAAACATACTTTGTATTGGACTTCCAGGTGTGTCAGGCAGTTAAGGAATACAGATTTCATTGATTTGCAGTGAGGATTGTGCTCACAAAAAAAAAAAAAATCTACGCAGGATTGAAAATCTGCTCCCTTCACCTTGATGGAGAGAGGAGAAGATATTGCCATGTTGAATTAACTTTTCAGGTGCCGGTTCTCACCCAACACCTACCAAACCAACCTTTATGGTGTTTCTGTTATGGTGCCTGACAGGTGATCATATTTCTTAGGTCTGCATTTAGACCTGGAGGGAATGTATGCAATCACAGTATGCATGTGGCTTTAGTCTGAAGTTTTAGGGAGCCTTTTAAAAACTTGAAAAAAACCCACAGATTTTTTTTCTGGAAATGAGGTTCTGTTTCACTCTTTGAGACAGCCTGGACTCCTGAAATGGTTATTGTGGCTCTGCAGACAGGCAGGAATCCCAAACCAGAACCTGGGCACTGGCAAAGGAGTGGGCCATGCTAACAGCAATGCATGGCTCAGAAAGCTGGTGAATAATCCAAATCACTGGAATGGATTTCTACGACTGGTTGATAGATACTGTTTCCTAAGGCAAAGCATTGTGAATTTTTCCAGATACTCTCTCCTGTTTTCTTACATGCAATTCCTTTCTTAATTCCTTTCTTTGTTTTCTTCTTCTACACATCTTTCCATTCTCTTGGCCCTTGTAGTTTTTCTGTCTTTGGCAGAAGCTTTTTACCTAATAGATTTTCCTGGCTGAATAAAATTCTTGAAAGGAATTCTTTACTTGCTAGTTTATCTTAGCTGCATTTAATACTGTTTCCTACTGGTATCAGTTATTACTAGACTCATTGAAATAGAAAAGCCTGTAGTGAAGAATGTTTAAAATGCTTTAATTTGTGGAAAATGTATTCAGCTATTTGATTTTAGCTAAGAGCAAGTCCCTTCTCTTCCCTCTACTTTTAATTTCACTTCCATTGTTCAAGGCAACAAGCCAAACTGTGGTCTCATTCTCATTTCATTAGTGTTTTGCAAACTCTGTCTCAAGGACTAATACTGCTTGCTGGGCTTGGTATCAGAATCCAAGGTTTTGCTGCAGCATTGGAGAAGGGGAAAGGAAGGATCTCTCACAAATAGAAATGGTAGCATTGTTAGCAGGAAAGTAGAACTGCCTAGTTTTTATAGTATTGATGGATAAAGAGTCCCATTTTTTGACAATGTGATCCTTCAGATCCCAGCAGGTTTTCATCTGCTATGGAAATGTGTCTTATCTCCAGTGCACAGCATCTTATCAGTCCTCTGTGGTATCCTAAAAACAAAGAATGGGCATCAACCATTTGTTATTAAATCAGAGTTGGTGGAGACTGGAATTTTTTACTGCATATAAACATACATGTATATTTATTGTACTTCTGGTTTAGCAGTCATTTTGGCCTCCTCCTTTTATTTAACTGGATTTTTAAGATGCATGTTACAAATCATTCCTTTGGGCTACAGAGAAGAAAATGAGATGTTACACTGGCAAAAATGGAAATTATTTCAAACAATAGAATTTTCTTGATGAAGAGGTACGGGGCGTTGAGGCTGTCTAAGAAGAGAATTAGTTCTAGATGGACAGGACTTAAAAATCCTGTGGCCACAGGGGTAGTTGGCTTGGAATATGAAAAGAAAAGCATTTTGTTAGCTGATACAAGAAGCCAGAGTGTGCAGCAGCAGTGAGGTGTGCTGGGTTACAGTGTGTGGAGTCCAAGGCTTACAGGCAGGATGACGTGATGGTTGGCACTCACCTTCAGTTAAACACGTGACATGGTGACCAAATGCTCCAAAGGCACCCAGAAGGAGCATGTGGTGTCATTCCATCAGTGGTGTCGTGGTGCCACTTCATCCCTAGGGCTGTCCTGCAGGGGCTAGCTTCAGGAGTGAGCTTGGGCCTCCAGGTCTGCCCCTGCCCTGAGATTTGTCATCTGTGTTCTAACCCTGGTCTCAGTGATCTTATTAGGGAGTTCATCTGCTTGATGGCTGTTCTAGGCTGGTCTCAGCACTCTTGGTTTGTTTGCTCAGGTTAGGGTTAGATCACTGGGATTAATGTCCCATGGTTACATGAAACAAGTAGTGGTTTGAGCATTGCAGTGAATGGTGCTGATTTGGATTTATATCTTTTGCTTGGTGAGCAATTCTCAGTGATGATATTCCTGCTGTTCTACTGATTACAAACAATGTCTTGTAGGTAAATAGTTTGACAAATAAGTGTCCTATATTATGGCGTTTCTTCTAGCTCCAATGTGAGCAGGGTCACTTGCAGGACCTGCTTTTTCTACTTGAATATTGGTTTTCATGGGACTTGTAGGAAGGCAGCTATCTCTGTAACAAAACAGGCTGAAATTTGTCTAGGGACTCAAAAGTTACTATGTGCAAAGAACATAATCGACATGCTTTCAGTGACTGAGACTGGAACTAATCGATCCTGATGAAAGTTCTTTCATATGTGTTTGCATCATGTGTCCTCTCCTGTGCCAGAGCTTCCACTGTTCCAGTTTCTGTGTGGCCATGTGCTGTGAGCTGGGCAGGACACGATGTGCTCCAGAGCTGCTCTGGCTGCTGACTGGCCACTGTGTGTGTTGGGAAGGTCAGAGGCACTGAGAGTGCTTTCTTCATTTAAAGGAATAATTCAATTGAATTTTGTTTTTCATTTCTAGGAAGAAAAGTTTCTGTCCTTAATTCTCTGTCAAGCTACATTTAAGTATTAAAAGCTAGGGATAGTTAGACAGCCGAAGTTTGGTTTGGTAATGTTAGAAAGGACCCTGTGTAACCTACCAAGAAAGCAACCATTAAAGCACAAGAATCCAGTGGAGGATGAACTGGACCAGGAGCTGGCCTGACATGGCCTCAACTGGAGGAAGGTGCTCATGGTTAGATGCAGGCCTGAATGGCTGTAAACTGCCAGGTTAATTCCTGAAAGTTTGTGTCCTCTTCCTTATTTTCTTTGTCTCTAAAACAGACGAAGAAATGCCGGTGTATTTCTCAGGAAAAATACTCATCAGCTTTGCAAAATGATTGAGATCCTTGGTTACAGGAAGCTAGATTTATGAGACTTAGGATGTGGTAACAAAGGTGTTTGTGGTATTGCTGCACTAGCAGTAGCAATAAAAATGTTAAAATACATTTACTAAGACTTGATTTCTCCCAGCTTCACCCATCAACTTAATTTTTTTTCTTCTTTGCTGTATCAAATTACATTGTGATCACAGAAGTCAGTGATGACATTTAAGATGTTAATGAATAAATAGTAATCAATTAATCTGTCCCATTTCCTACAAAAGAATGGCTGTTTCGTGATGGACACTTAGCTGGCATACCAAAGCTGTGAAAGGCAGTCTGTGTTGCCAGTAGCATGCTAGGAAAAATCCTCTATAGCAGCAATGCTGCTGACTCATGCTTTACAACCCTGGAACATTCCCTGATAGGCTGGAGGTGCAGATTAACTCCTTTTCCCATCCTGCTCAGGAGACAATTCATTCCATTATTTGCCACCAAGTGAAGCCTCTAGATAGTCATGCACTGCTGCTACTTTCACTGACCTTTTATGAGTGCATTAGCATGGAACTTGCGAGAAATCATGGGCAATTTATTTTAATACATTGGGTGTCAGTTGGTGCTAAATCACAGAAGCTAGTTACATTTATTTTCTGAGTCATCCCAGTTCTTGTGATAAGGTGATTTTTTTCAGTGTGTATGGTTAGTAAACTGCATTTATCTCTACTTTTTCTCATTTGCTGTGTATGTTTTGCTTGAAAATGCAAATGTATGCTTTAATTGACTAAAAGAAAATAAATGTAGGGAGGTGCCTTTCTTTTCTATCTGAAGTTGTCTCTGGCAGGGGTTAGAGAAGGGACAAGTCCACTAACATTTCATAATTTAGGACAGAACTATCTGCTTTAGGATTTCCATAGTTGCAACAGCTTAACTGAAATCTGCTTGAGGGTGGATTGACTTGCATTGATCCAAACCCTTTCTCAGCACTTTCTAGTGAGATTATGGTGGCCTGGCAGGTGAATTGGCATTAGACTCCTCCATGCTGGTAATGGGGTGTAAACCAAGTTTGTGATGAATCAAGATGGCTGATACCTGTATTGATAAACGCTTATTAAATCTGGGCTTAGATGTTGCTGCAATTTGAGTGTATGCCAGCAAATCTGCGTTGCCAGGCCGCCATAATGTCACTAAATGTCACTAATGTCCTCATCCTGGAGCTACAGCCAGGGTAATCCTGCCCACCCACAGAGGTGCTCAGCCACACTCATGGTCAGCTATCCAGTGAGGACAGATCCCTGACCCAGTGACATTCTGCTCCAGTGGCTTCCCCAGGCTTCTGCCAAAACTGAGTGTAGTCCAACGTTGATCCTGTCTTTTAAAAATTTATAAGAAATTGGAAACACACATACTTTGAGACAAGTGCAGTGAGCTTCTTACTCATAATACATACTCTACTAGAGCCAGTGTGCAGCTCCTGCATGTAACTCTGAGTCTCTAAATGACAAGACAACATCTGAGTAATCTTTTCTTGGGTTTAGCAAAATGATAATGAAACTGAAGGAACATTAGAAGTTAAAGAATGAGTCAAGATAGCACACGTGTTTTGGTTTTTTTTTTAATACACATAATAAAATAGAAATTAAAGCTACAAATTGAGAACCTCAGCAATGTGCTGAATACCCTCAGAAAAGATGGAAAGGTTAGATGTAAAATTCTGTGATACCCCCCTTTACTGTAGTCCTTTGAATATAAAAAAAGGGCTGAACTCTTTCCAGAACCCCCTGGGGTCCACAAAGGTTTGTGTTCAGCACCTTTTGCTGTGGGCTCACTGTACTCAGAGCTGCTCTTGGTTTCTTCTTGGGTGGATGTATATTGCCTAGGGAGAATTGAGTCCTCCTCTTGGAAAGTTGCCATGAAGTATGGCTGCAGTGCAGCTATGCATATTACCAATCATTAAAGTGAAAACTGGTGCCATTATTTGTAGTGATGGTGTTACATAATGAGTAATAAGGAGAGCAGTACTTGTAAGGTTGGAGTGAGGCATGGGCAGAACTGCTCACTGCAACGACCTTCCCTGAAACTAATGCCCTTGAAGATCTAAAATGAATGAGCTCACTCTTAGGTTCATGGTATTTAGTGTCCATTAGTAAACATGTCTTTCACCAAACACTTGTGGAAGTAATTATGGGAAGGTAAATTCAAGACTAATGTATACAACTACTAAAAGTAGTATTACAATTGTATGCTAGCTAGTGTGTTAAAAAACTTTAAATACCACTGTTTGTGTTACAAGGGGGAAACTTGAGCACTTTGGTGATTAATTATAGAACAAAAGAGATGGAAACTGTGCTCCATGACATAAGTAAGGCATCTATGCAGCTCATAGTTTGCAAACCATAAATAACTCCCTGAAAGAACTCACTAAAAAATAAAAATCCCCAAAGAAACAAAATTGTAAGAAAAGAAAGCGAACAAAAAAGCAGAGTTCTCAGTTGCCTGGCACTGTAATTCTGAACTGATGCACATCCCATTAATTCTGCTGTGTCCCATAAGTGCTGTGTTTTGCAACTCTTGGAGTGGGTGGGTAGGTGTACAAGCAGAGTAGTCAGAGATTTTGATCTTCATAAACCTGTTAGTTCAATGTGGTGGGATGGCCCTTAGTACATGGAACAGGCTGGGTTGGATTCCTTGAAGTGTTTGAGTGGGCATATTGTCATTGTGGTGAAGTCCTGTTATTTTCAGTGGTGTTGTCTTGTAACTTTTACCTCAGAATGATGTTTACAGATTGAGCAAAGCCTAGAGCCTACCTTTTTTGTGTGCTGTCATTTCTCATATTGTGTGTCTGTAGGAAATGCAACGTGCTTAATCTTACTTAGCATATTGAATGGAGGGAACAAGAGCAGAAGGCCACTGCTCCTGCTGTCACACTGCTGCTGGGACTCCAGCTCTCCTGCACAAGCAGGAGGGACACATCTGTGCCTTTTGCTGAAGGTCACATGCATTTTTTCTTCTCTCACTTGCAAACAGATCTGTGCAGGAAAATTT
>PYHW01010663.1:2554525-2622761 GCA_013186435.1 Turdus rufiventris | reverse complement strand
TTTTTTTTTTTTTTTTTTTCCTCCTCTGTACCTGGCAAGATTAGGGTGGTTGTTTGTTTATTTTAACTAGTTACCTTATTTTCCTTAGGAATAACAAGACTGGAACAAGTAATTTACAACATGCAGTTTATCCAAAAGAACAGGTCCCCTCTTCCAACCCCTCAAGGCGTCTGAGCACCCATTAGTCTCTTAGCATTAAATAGCCTGGTGGAGTAGTGTTAGTGAGACTGCTTCTTCATAGGCTGTTAACAACTGAAAAGAGCTGAAGGAAATTTATTACAAGTGCACACAGAAATACAGTAAATTGTTTCGTAGTATTATTTTCTTGCATTAAACATTTTCCTTCATACCAAGAATGTGCTTGGTCTTTATTTTGGCATTTCTTAATTTCTTTTTTTTTTGAGATTTGGTGTAATTGGTTGAATCTTCTTGATCTTTTCAAGCTGTTAGTGGTGATGAGTAAAGTACACCATCTCATATATCCATCTGAATTGAAAATACCCTGGTTAACTTTGCAGAGTGAGCCATTGAGATGCTAGAATATGGCAAAATTTTATGCACTAGTTACTGATACGTAAGGGCTTGTTTTCACCCAACTGCACAGTTGCCAAGAGGAGGTTGTGTGACAGCAGGAGGATATATTCTAATTGAGGCAAATCGATTATTTATTTTGTGACACTGAGCACATATACTGGGTTACAGGGGATTCATTTTGTCTTTGGTTTCACAGACTTTATGGCCCCACTGTCACACTTGTTCAGGATGAGTTGTGTTCGTATTTACTCCTGGTGGAGCCTGTTGGTGGGACACCATATGTCTCTACAGATTCAGACACACATTTTAGGTAATGCTATGTTGGTGGCATCTTCTCCTATCAAATGCCTTTTTTTTCTTCCCTGAGTGAAGAGCACTATGATGTAGTTCTGCCTTTGTAAGTCAGATTACACTTGTTGCTAGGAGGCCTTTGAGCTTCTCTGTCTCAACCTTGATTTTGTGTCCCAGTATCCCCATCATTAAACTGAGATGTGGCATAGCTTAGCCTGTATGCTTTTTGGCCAAAAGAAAGAAGACTGTAGATTCTCTCAAACAATGCCACCATGTCAGGGGTCTTGCATTAAAGACCATGACAGTCAATAAGAAGAGCAAAATACAGCTTAAAAAATATATGCTCAGCCAAGAGGCAATTCATTTAAAAAACTGTTTTAATTAGTTTGTAGGGGTGAGCTACTCCACGTGGCATATGTTTTCTGGGAAGTGGTCCAGCTCAGTATTAGAGGCTACAAGAAAATTGGCACTAAACATGTGGATGCAAGGGTCTTGAAGGAATGAAACCTTAATAAAAGCCTGTGCTGTCTGATTTACCTCAAGGGGGCTCAGTCCAGCAGTACTGACAGTTCTGTTGCTTTAAATAAGTATTGTATTGGTGGTCAAATTTTGAGTTCTACCTAAACAAGCTAATGCTTTAAGGCCACACTCATCTGATGGAGTCTAGAGTTGTGCATTTAGGTCACTGTGCTTGTTTTGAGCCGGGCCAGGTCTGGTAACAATATACCTCTTAGGAAGAGATGGAGCACTGGGCAGGTGAGCATAGAAAATTGCAAGTGCAAATTAATAGGGTACAGCTGTATTCTTCTATATCCAGTGATGTCATCACTGCATAGGGAATCACCCATTCTTTGGAAGATCAAACCCAGTCTTGTTCCCATAGGAACAAGAGCATCTTCCCCTAAACACACTTAGAACTGAGGAGAGCATCTCCCAAAGGAGGGAGTATGTACAGGATGTATGACACCTGACATTCTCCCTCCTTACCCAGCTGGGTCCTCACCCAGCAGAAAAAAGAAAACATGCCATGGCCAGTGTGATGAGGCAGTAGGTGTGCTTTGTTTTTGGTGGAGAAGATGCTGTTCAGAGAAGTGCCCTAGTGTGTGCCCAGGAGGAAAGGTGGAGTAAGTAGTGGCCTTCCATTTGTAATAGGTAACTGAGCAAGGTTTTCATTCTTTCCACACCTCTGATTTGGCCGTTACCTCCTTTACTCTCCAGTCAATGTTTTCTGATCAATATGGAGCTGAAGAGTGTCCTTCAGCATCTGAAAAGAGAAGTGGAAGGAGGAGCCAGACAAAGCTCCCTGCCACTCCATTGCTCATTGCTCATTTCCTGTTTTCATGTATTTCCTTAATTCCTACAAAACCCAGAGAAATATTTTTCTTAATGCCTTAGAATAAGAAGCAGCAAAAGCACTGGGATTTCTTAGTTTGCATCCAAAATACTGTGTCTTCTAATCATCTCAGAGCAACAGACATGAAAGCTCCTTCCAGAGAGATGTCACAAAGGTCACACGTTTTCCTTTGAATAATGAGCAGTGCTTTTAAAGGAGCTTAAGATAAACTTCAGGCCTATGGCCCATATGATCTATTTACTGCATATAAAGACTGCAGCCCTTAGCTAAGCAGGAACAATGATTCTGTCACTAGAGCCTGGATTGAAACTCCAAAAATCTTGCATGTGCTTTCCTGATGTACCATAGAGCCAGTGCATGTTTTCAGGCAAGGCATTTTATCTTACTTAGCCTCAATTCATAATCTTTTTTAAAAAAAAAATGGATAAAAAATGGGCACAATAGCACAATACAACACAGTTCTTAACTATTTTTGAAAATGATTCCACATAAAAACCTCAAAAATCAGAGGCAGGGAGCAGGCAATAGTGGAACAGCTGGGGAATGGTAATCAGGTTATGGAAGAATAATGATAACTTTCCTGTTGTATAACTTGCATCTGAACATAGTCTGCACTGGTGCTTAAGGACACGTTGTTTGATTATTACATCTGCATCATAAATGCAGGTACATAGGAACAACTGGGGTTTCCTTTTCTCCCTTCTGTTTGTCTGTATTGGGATATAAACTGTTCAAGGATCTATGCCTTTTCTCAGTATGGGCACTGCCTACTTTTAAGGGGTCCCAAGGATGTAGCTGGCATTTGAATATAAACTAGAAATAAGTAGAATCAGATCCTGCTCAGATATAAGCTTTTTGGTCTTGCTCTGCTGATTAGAACCATAGAATCACAGATCTATTTGGGTTGGAAGGGACCTTAAAGACTACGAAGTTCCAACCCCCTCTGCCACGGGCAGGGACACCTTCTGCTAGACCAGATTGCTCCAAGTCCTGTCCAACCTGGCCTTGAACTCTTCCAGGGATGGGGTATCAGCAACTTCTCTGGACAACTTGTTCCAGTGCCTCACCACACTCCCAGTAAAGAATTCTTTCCTAATATCCAGTCTAAACCTCCTCTCTGTCAGTTTGAAGCCATTCCCTGTTTTCTGTCACTTCATGCTCTTGTAGATAGTCTTTCCTGTTGGCTCCCTTCAGGTACTGCAGTTAGGTCATTCCAAAGCCTTTTTGAGGCCGAACAATCCCATTCTTTCAGCCTTTCCTCAGAGGAGAGGTGCTCCAGCCCTCTAGTCAACTTGGTGTCCTTCCTCTGGACTTGCTCCAACATTTTAGAGCTGATAGAGCTGTGGGATACAGAACTTGGAGGCAGTCTGCTGAAAAAAATACAGTCTTTCAGGCCCTGTGGTTGAAAGGAAAACCTTTTTCTCAGAGTTTGGGTGCCTCAGTCCCTGGTCCTGAGGTACAGAAAGACAGCCAGAAACAGGTGAGGTGGTCTGGCTCCCTAAGGTGCACCACAGGGCTGATCCCATTGGTGAGATGGGGCTCAGCTGCATAGGCTGTATGAACTGATTCCAGCCCTGGTTCTCCAACAATGTACGTGTCTGTGCCCCCAACAAAGGGAATCCATGGCTGTAGTGTCTGGCTAATTTGTTGCTGGAATCTGATGGTACCTTTCATGTGCACAGGAAAAGCTGCCTCCTCCAGCTCTGAGAGCGTATGGAGCTTTCTGCCTTTGCACAGCAGCCGTGCAAGTTTGCTGTTCGAAGATTTTGATGCATCACACACCTTGCTTATGTTTCTCTAGCGCTGAATTTGCCCTCAGCAGAGCTCACTGCCTGCCAGGTGCTCACTCAGGAGCAATCCGTGAGCTTTGGACTGAGAACTGCCAAGTGTTATCACATCCTCCTGCACATGATGTAAAGGGCACAACACTTCTGGAGTTGAAAGTAAAACCTTTACTGCTGGCATCGTGTTAAGCTCTTCTTTTAAGGAGATCTATTATATCTTTACCTTTATGGAAATAATTTTTGAGCTATGGGGTGGGATTATAAATTGTAATAGCCTCACAATAGAAAGCATGAATTTTGTTAGCAAATGCATCAGTGCAGAAATTGAGGTTCTCCTTATTGTCTTTTTTTCTTGCTGTTCACAAATGTTTTTTAAAAGCTTTTTATTTTAAACAGCTCTGTGATGTTGTCTCCAGATCTTGGAAATAATTTTCAAATGTGTGAATTGAAAGTGTGGATTTGAAGTGTAAAAAAAAAAAAAGTATCTTCCCGGAGGGCAGAAATGCTGGTCTCTATGTAACTGTGTTTTCTTTAAGTCTTCCCACTAGGTGTGACTCATCATTGTGCTACAGTATCCCAAATCCTTTGTTACAGAAGGCTGCAGCTCTTGTGTTCAAATGAGTCAGTAATCTTTGATTTCAGACACTTAATATTTATTAATATTTATTCAGGTATTTCTGTAACAGAGCATAGGGTTTTAAGGAAACTCTTATGTGCTTCTGAGTGATGGCCTTCTGCTGTGAAAAATCCACAAATTTTACATACTAGCACTAAAAAAGAGACGAGTTTGCTCTGTGAATTAGGGACTAGAATACTTATTTTAAAAATTGTTCCAACTGGTGCTAGGTGTTAATGGCTTTGCTGTGGTGCATAAAGTCCATAATCTTAAGGTCAAAACACTATTTTTGATTCATTTTATCTTCATAAAAATGTTGTAATCAGTGTTAGCTTTTGTTGGAGAAAGCATGGAACTGTGAGTAACTGATGCAGCCTGGTACTTACCTAGTCTTCAGCAAGTGAAGTACAGTTTCTCACCATGCAAATCATTTCCCAAGACTGGTCCACTTAGGGTAAAGCATTATTTTAGTGCATTTTGATGCAATCAGAAGCATGCGGTTCTGAGAGAGAATAGTAATTTTCTGTATAGGGATTTAGTTTCAAGTTAGGAATCTGTATTTGTCCAGCTTTCCTTGTTGGCTTCCACTTGCTAAGTGTTTTCAGTTGCACCATACAGTTCTTTTGAGGGAGGAAATAAGGCATCTTAATGCTTTCTATTGATTACTCCATGTTTCCTCATCTCCTTAGCATTGCCTGCTTGCTTAGTCAAAAGCAAATTAAAGTGTAGTAGTGGAACACGCTTTAGAACTGCTAATAAATGGAATTATCAGAGAAAGGGTGGTAGAAAATTAGGAGGAGGAGCATTTTGTGAGTATTTTGGCTGGCAGTATAATCTGTGCCTCCTGCAGTGCTGGCTATTAGTGTTCCTGGTGAATTTATCTGATTTTGTCCAGCCACTGACACCAGGATTTCCATAGGAAAGGAGATATTACAATGGGGATTTAAGAGCGCTTCAGGACCCTTTCAACTTCCCCCGGTATTTATTTCACTGCTTCATCTTGCCCTAGTCTGATGTCACAATGTTATCGGCTGTTAATTAGTCCTGTGTTGGGAATTGTCAGGATCAAACAGGATCTGAATTGCTGAATCCCCACGGCACAGATTCCCACCTGCCCTGGGATGGCAAAGCCTGTGGGGAGATGAAACCTCAGCAGATCAGTGCTCACCTGCCCATGCCACCTGATGCTCAAAGCCTCTGTAATTTGCAAAAAGTTGCCTTTAGATTTGCAGATCTAAAAGCTGAGTGCCCTGCAGCTCCAGGCTCAGCTGAACCAAGTACTTCACTGCAAAAGAGGAGGTGGGACTGATTTCTGTGAGGATGCTTGAGCCCTCAAGCTGCTGCAGGAACCTCCACATTGCTTCTGGCTTAGAACAAAGTAGTTATGAGTTTGTGTTATTCTTTAAGTATGTGGGGGGGATAAAGCACAACAGTTCCTCCTGAACTCACAATGTAGTGGTTTTCCACTTCTGGCAGCTTCTAGTTAAACTTTGTGAAAAATGTGAGCATTTTATTAAAGTAAACAAAGCTATCTGCAATGAGTGCTCTAAAAGAAAAGCACACCTGTTTTTCTAAAACACTAAACTTCAGTAAGGACACAGAAGAGTGCATTCTTTATGGGCACTCTGGCCTCAGCTTGACTTCAACTAGCCCTACTTCTTACTAACATACATTCTGCTGAATTGGGCTTTTATGAGTTATAGGTGAAGATATTAAATATAGAACATTTGGCTTCCCAGGAACCGCATAATTTTAAATAAACAAGTGTTTTGAGTATATACTCAAAATTAGTATATACTTATTACTGGGGAGAGTCCTTACAGCAAACTCATCTCCCAGATGAAAGCTGGTCAGTTTATTTTATCTTTTCCCTGGAGAAAGGCCTTGCTTCCCAGAATTAGGTTTACAGTTGATACTGAAGTAGGAAGTTGAGCTTAATGGAATCTATCTACTCAAACAGGTTTTTTTAACAGAAAAAAGAATAAATCTATGTGTTATATGCTAACTTCTTTGTGGGAAAGGAATAGCTTCAAAACCTTCCTATTCCTGAAAATTCCTTCCCCTTTTTCTGATTTCAAAATGTATTTTTAGACATTTTGAAAATGGAAGAAAAAATTACTTCGGTTTGGAATAGCTCAATTTTTTTTTAAAGTAAATGAATAATGTAATTAATAAAAATGTGATTGGAGAAAAAAAAAAACCAGTCAAGTGGTTAAAGGAAGACTTGTGTCTTTAGCTGTATTGATGGGCACATTGTTTTGTTCCAGCTCTGCTGCCTGCATCACACGTGGAAAGAGCCCTGAAAATAAAGTAGAATTTCTTGTAAGAGCAGACAGGCAGAGTGGATTAATGAAAGGATGCACTTGGAAATCCCTACGAACCCTAAACCCAGTTGAGGAGTGTGGAGGGATCCTGCAGAGCCTGTGCAGGATGAGCTGGGCAATGTATGTTTGTGGGGTCCCAGGAGAATGGAAATTGAGGATTTCTGCTGTGAACTGGGCTCCAGACTCCTTATGAATTACAGAAATGGAGGGTGTCATACCTGCTGAGTATAATGGTGTAAAGTTTGTGACTAGCAATTGTTTACAAATCTGTTTTGGAGAGAAGATTTGAGCCTGGCCTTTCCAGCCTCTCAGGGAGCGCCCACAGTCTGTTTTGGACCCTCTACCCCAGCTTGAAATTCACTTTCATGGCATCCTTCTGCCCAATCCAAACATTATATTTACAAATTTATTACCTGCATATAGTTAGATTTCTGTGCCTGAATACTTATCAGCAGAACCCATTGTTACTCTACTGCAAATAGACAAGGGTTTTCATTAAACCCTTTGCCACTGTTTTCATCATTTCTTTATTAGAGACAGAAGTCAGAGCTTGGGGATTTTTTAGGGGATCCAGGCTTGGGGAATGAGGCTCTTAAGGACTGGAGAGCTATGATACTGTAGTCATTTGGATGGTTTTCCTGCTGTCACACCTCTGTGACTGAGTGACTGTGGCACTTGTGGGACCCATGTCCCCTAAGCATCAATCACTTTTAAATGCAATTGGTGTTTCTTACCAAATGTCTGATGATGGGCAAGTGTCACTTGAGTTTGCTGCTCTTAAGAGTTGAGCAAGAATGAGAGAGAGGACATGTGGAATGAAGGGAAAATACTGAAGGGGACAATGCTGGATGTGGATGTGCTGCTGCCAGCCATCCTGTGTTCTGGGAGTGATAATGTGACTGCTGGCGAGTCCTGTTTCACAGTGGAAACATCTCTTCCTGATTCTGGTGTCATATTGTCTCTGGCACAGAGCATTGCTTATTTGCATAAGTCATCAGCGGGTTACTCGTTTTTCCACAAAGCAGGATGCATGCTGAGAGGAATTTTGTGGCAGGTGTAGTTGTTTCAGCAGTCCCCAGCCTGGGAGGGACACTGCTTTTGTGAGCATTGACTTTGGTCATGCAGAAGATCGTGCTTTGTTTCAGATTGAGCTTGGAATTGCTGTGAGTGGTAGTGGGCATTTCTAGGAACTTTCAAGGTGCAGACCTGCAGGCAGGCTTGGAGGAAATGATGGCAGGGGATGCCTGGAAGATACCCAACAAAGCAAGCAAAAAGCTTTGTTTTCAGTGTTTTCAACTACTGAAAGACTCTGCTTTACTTAACTCCCCATCACCCTGTAACAGGTAACTTGTGCATTCCAGATTGCTAATGGAGATTAGTGGTTTAGAGGTGACTTAAGAAAAAGCAGGTTTAAAGCCTCTGGGAGATTTTGTTCAGTGGTTGTATTGTGTATAGGAAGTGCATGTATTACAGGAATATGTGTTAAATGGGCTTCTCAGTATGATCCAGAGCAAAGATCATATGATCCTGTGGTTCTTTCCAAAACAGTGCCAGTAAAACTTCCAGCATGTGCCGTGGGATGGGGTCAGTACAACAACAGTTTTGCTTGGCTGTGCTGCTCTAAACTGGAGAGAAGGAAAAAGCAGAAATTCAAAGTATGGTATAAAAAATTCTTTAAAAAGGTGGGGAACACTGGCTACCCTGTACTGCATCCCCTGTCATGTTTGCTCCCAGGTGGAGATCTTCAGGCAATGTTTTTACACCATTTGTGTTTATCTTGGATGTCTCTGGTGGCACATAAGCCATGACATCAGAGCCATGCCTTTGAGGATGTCTTCTGATGCCTTCCTCACTGAATATGGTGCTTGGGTCCTTTTAATCTCAAGAATATCCATATCAGTGCAAAAAGCCACACATTCAGCTCAGTTTTCAGGCTTGCACAGCTTGCACTTGACTCTTCAAAGAGAACTTCAGTGCACTTGAAATTAGAGATAAGCTAGAGCCAGCTGCTGACAGAACCCATGCACTAGCCATAGGCTATGATTTCTCCCTGCATTCCCAGAGCAGCTGTGCATCCTGAACCATTGCTGTTCTCTTGCCATCATTTTAACTGGCACACTGGGAAAAGGCTGCACTTGGTTACTGCAGGATTGTAGAGCTGCACACCGTCATTCCATCATGGCTGTGCTGGGAGTGTGTGTTCAACCTTACCATTAGATGCAAGAGCAGAGAGACCTTGGTTTTGGTCCTCAGTCAGTAACCAGCTTTGTTACCACCAGAAAGCCTCTCAGTCTATAATCCTGTCAAAGAGGATTTTTCCTTTTTCAAGAGAAACATCTGAAGTTTTATTGACACCTGTAAATTGTATACTATCACATGGATGATAAGAAAGATAAACTCATCCCAAGCCAAAATAAGTGATGTATTTTATTGTGGCCTGTTTTGTATTTCCATCACATCTCTGGTATACCAAGCTGACTCTTGGATTATATAGATTATATAGTACAATATCTGTATTCTGAAGAAGGGATTTTCTTTCCAGTGAAGACCAAAAACAAAACCAAAAAAACAAACAAAAAAACCAACCAAACAAACAAAAAATTGTAATAACTTCTTACAACTTCTTAGTAGCATTTTCTTTGTCTTGGCTTTGAGAGGTAGGAGGAATGTAAAGTCCTAAATTTAAAAGTCTCCAGCTTCCAATGGGAGGTCTTATGTGTGGTGCTGGACCAAAGTATGGAAAATATCAAACATATCTTCTATGTGTGTGATTTTGAGGTGAGGATGGTGTGTCCCTAATAGGTGGAAGATTTCTCAGTCCCAAATCTTAAACAAGTATTTTCTTTTGAATACCAGTTTGTAGGGTTGGTGGTTTCTGTTTCACTAAATGACTATTAGACAGGCCCTGTCCAGAATCTCTTGTGAGATTTTCCTCTTCAGCATGTGAAGATACAGCTTGTGCCCCTACAACCATTTCATGGGTGACTGAAATAGCTGGGGCCTCCTAAAGTAAATGCAAAGACTGTAGGACATTGCTATGCCAGCATCTTCATGAGCAGTGAGAGCCTTATGACAGCCTTTGTTCTGCAGGTAAGATCCTTCAGGGGAGGGACATGGCCTGAGCTGTGGCCAAAGTGGGACAAGAGCAACTTGGGGACTTTCTCTGCTTTGCTGACAAACTGAGAAAAAAAAACCAAAACAAAATAGGCCAGCAGTCTATCTTGCAAGTCTCTTAAGTTATCATAAGAATTTATAAGAACTCATTATACAATAGATTACAGACATAAAATAGCAGGCAGTGTATATTTTGAGTAGTATGTATTAAAATTCAACTTGCCAAGACCAGGAAAACAGCCCCAGACCTATCTTGAATGAATAACTGCAGGAAGTAAGTTGTGGTTAAGAGAAGTGGGGTGTTAATGACAGGTCTGTGCCAGTAAACACAACAAAATGCCTCAGTGGTGATTGTCACCAGAACGATTTCCTTCCCTACTAGTTACAAAATCAGAAAAACTATTAGAAACACCATTTGTAAAACCCAGACACCATATGTTTCCATCAAATGTAGCAGTATTCTCTGTCTCTGAGGTTCCTGAAACAAACCCCTTTGGGGTTCTAGCTGGGCTGCTGAATACAAGCTGTGAAAATATTGACATGCTCATTTTATCCTTTGCTTTCCTTGTCCTTCTCTGTTTCCATTCTTTGATCCTTACTTAGTGGCAGCCACTAATGTAGTCAAGTTACTTCTGCATCAGAGGGTCAGGAAACTGTTTCCTCTCAGGCCAAATGTGCTGACAGTGCTAACCTTGATTTCTATAAATAATTGAACAGTGTCTCCTGTCTGCTGTGTATTTCAGGCCCCATTTAGCCAAGATTTTTGTATGCTGAGACAGCTTTTCATCCTCCCCATCTCCTCAAAGTCATAACCAAGCCAGACTTTCTCTCCTCTACCTTCTTGACTGTGAGCTGCTTAGACTGGCGGTAGCAACTCCAAGATGCTTTTCCCCATGAATACACCTTTCTCAATTTGCAGGGGTTTCAAAATTTCTTTTAACTGTTGAAAGATACAGTGTGGTTGTTTTAGTGAAAACGAATCACCAGACAAGCAGTGGGAATTAAGATGTGCTGGGAGTAATCCAGTCATTTTAATAGAGATGCAATCTGGTAGTTTTTGGAATAAATAAATTAGTGATGGTATGATCAGCATTGCTTGCTTTTGCATCCTTAAAACCTTTTATAAATCAGCTTTCTCAAAATGGAGCATGTCCATACTGCTAAGCTGGCTTTCAGGAGCACCATATTCCAGGAGTGAGAGAAGTACTGAGTTATGTGCTGCCCAAAGCCAACTCAAACTGGTGGTGAAAATCTCAGTACAAGTTTTTCCTCAGTCAGTGTGGCTCTGGAGTCTTGAGGCAACACCTACTGCAGTCCTTTCTGAATTTCAGGGCCACATCTCCAGCCATGGTAAGCTGCTGACTTCTGCTGAAGGTCAGTAGTATCCACACTTAACCTCTGGTTTGCCTCCTTTAGCTGAAGTGGTTTAAAGATATTTGTTCCCTACATCAATCCTAGCTGAAGTTCAGATCTATTTGACCTTCATTCCCTGGAACTTTGGAAACGGAATAATGATGAATGTGTAGTGAATTCTGCCCTGCAGGTAACCAGAATATGGTTTTTTTGCATCCCTTTGAAAAAATGTCTGTTATTTTAAGCCTCAGCTGCCAAGGGGAAAGCATGGGGTACATGGAAAGTAGGAAGGAGGAGGAGAGTGTAGTGTAAAAGGAAGAAGCTGTGGAGAAAGGTTTGGTGCTAATAGATTGGATCCATTTACAGCATTGTTGGGCAAAGCACTAAATGCTGAAAAGTAATTTGTGGCAATTTACGCTTTTATCATAGCATGTATTTTACTCTTGAGGTATATCTAGAAAAAGGCAAGTTTCCAGACTCTGAAGTATTTATAACCTTAAGTGAGCATTTCTGCAGGCAGATTGGTGAAGGTAATAGATACCTGCAAGGCAGAGGCAGGGCCTCAGGTGGATGGGCTGACCTGTCAGGACAACAGCACAGCTCCTTTCTCAGGAGAACAAGTGGAACAGCTTAGGAAAGTAATGTACGTACTTGGTCCTTACATTTCCATTACAAGTGATTCTACAGAACAGATATGCTGTTGGGTAGGTCATACAGAAGTATTTGAGCAAACACAAACCCTCAAATGAGTAAGGAAAGCAGCTCTTGAAAAAGAGATGTATTTGTTTAAAATTAGTACAATGTGTGAATATATCAATCCTGTTGATAGTTCAGGATTGAGAATTCTATAAGACGAGAAGTAGGAATAAGTGCACACTGATAAAGAGCACTTGCAAATACCTTGTGAATAAAGTAGAACCTTAGTCCTCTGTTCTGCATGGGTATGTATATGCACACTGGGGTTTTTCTATCAGTTTCTGCAGGTAGAAGTCAAAGTATTTACCAAAAAGAAGAAAAGGCAATCCCTAATGGATACAGCAGGGGAAGCAGCATGCTTGATCCACAGACAAATGGCAGAGCCAGAATGAGCTGGTTTCCTTGGTTGTTTGATGCTAGGTCACAGCTGTCCAGCCCTTTGTTAGTCTGCATCAACAGAGAATCTATCTGATGTTTTTCAGTGAAAGAAAATGTGCCGAATACCCTTACCAGGCTGTGTTTGTGGATAAGACTTCAAATTCTCTTCAGTGTGGTAAGCTTGTGTGTCCTGACATAGGTTTCCATATCCAAGAGGGAGGATATTAATCACAGCTTCTCATTAGGAGTGAAAAAAACAGCTTATCTGTTTTATGTCCTGTCCCTTGTGGAAGGTGTCACTTGGAGCAGCCAAAGTGCCATCTTCTGCCATCCTGTCTCTGGGGCATCAATAGGCCAACACTTGATGACCCTTCATCAGAGCACACAGCTTTTCTAAAGACACTGCCAGTTTCAAGTAATGCTTTGTTGTTATTATTGTTATTATTATTATACAGGTTCTTCTGGGTTTCTGTCTCAAGCAACAGGGTTTGGGATAAATACAGACAAAAATACACCCTTGCTAATAGATTCTGCACTGTGATTGTTAGAAGATGCTTACAGGAAGTGAAAAACCCCATTGATCTATGTGGTGCCACATTCTGACCAGGCTCTTAAATGTTACCTTCTTGCTCTTTGTTTAAATGCCCTGAACGAGGAATTGTGGGCATCTCTGTGTGGGTGGGTGTCTCTTCTGTTCTCTAGCAGAAGAATCTTTGAATCATCTCATTTTCTTCCCTGTCAGCAAGAGGTGGAAATTTGCCTGAATCCAGCAAATTCGTGAGGCAGCAAAAATGTTACCCACTTCTGGTTTTGGTCTGTATTTTGATTGTCTGGTATTTTTGGTATTCTGCTAAATCACATTTATTGCAGTGGACCTTCAGCAGAGACATGAGTGAGGTTTCAGTTCAGACTACTGGGACAGTAGTTTAATGGTGGTAGAATAGATAATGAAAGTGCAAAACCAAGTTTCTTTTTGGTAAAAATGCCATCTGACCATCTGGCATACGAGTAGCAGGTGTCTCCATCCTTCTGTTAATGTCCCTGTTGAATGCCTCTCTCCTGTGCTTGCCCCTCCCTAGAGGGGTGTTCCACAGTTCTGACTATGTGGCCTGATGTTGCAGTGGTGACACATCAGGTGGCTGTTGGGATGCCACATGCTGAACCCAAGAACTGTCAAGAACTTTGATCTTTCTGCTGAGCCAGAGAAACTTTCATTGGCTTATTTTAACATTCATCTTTGTCCTATGGGTTGGAGTGTTGGATATTGGCTGGAGTCTCATTTCCACATTTCATTTACTGTAACTAATTATTGCTTGTAAGTGAAAGGTGCACTCAGCTGACAGCCTCTGCAGTAAGGTGGAATTGATTCCATTTCAAATTTTTCATTAATAAATGAAATGCTGTCAGAACCATATGAAACCTTCCCCCTTCAGGCCAGCAAAATCTTTCTGTTCTGTTGGATGTTAGCTGGGTAAACTGAAGGAAAGCTGTAGTTAGCACAACCCCATGCCAGTGGTGTGGTACAGACAAGGTGACTAATTCAGCGACAAAGGATGACAGTCTAGGAAATAAAAAAAAACCTGAACTGCCCTCTAGCTTAAAGTTAGTCACCTTTTAAAGTATGCATTATGATTCTCTCTGATTTCATACTTACATCTTACTTTTTGTCATTACTTTCTATCCTTTTTAATTAGGTTTAGTTATATGTTTCTTACTACTCTGGTTTCTGGGAATGTTCTTGCTGAAGCTTTAAAACAGTGAACTCTCAAACAGAAGCATTAACTTGACTCAGATACCCTATACAGGGAATTAATTTCTGAACAACTAAAGTCAGAAAAGTTTAAAGTGTCTTGTCCGTGAGAAGCTACAGCCTTAAATACAAGTGATAGTATTAGCTGGCTCCATAATACTTAGGGATACTCAAGGACATGTGGTAAGGAGATCCCTTTCACCCTGATTGGAACCCCTTGGGTTTCTGTCTGCTACTTGTACCTGGAATGTTTTCCCCAGTGTCCTCTGGTCAAAGAATTAGAGAAAGGAGAGAGGATGTATGGTGGGGAATGCAGAGGCTATTCAGCAAGCTGACTACATTTACTGCCCAGGCATTTCTCTCTGATTAAGGAGGGTCACAGAAATGCACTAACATCTGTGGTAACCTTTGTTACTTATCCCAGCTAAACTTAAGGCCCTCTGCTTCAACTTTGGCAAGAAAAACAGTTTAAAGAAGAAGTTGTAGTAGTTCCCTGCCTTGGTATCTTCAGCTGAGAAATCAGTGAGGGAATCTTGCTCTTCTTCCATTGCTTTCTGTGCATCTTAGGAACCACTTTTCTCATTCCTGCTTGGGACTGCCCTGCAGCAGAGTCTCTGCATGTAGCAGCTGTGACAGTTCTTCCAGTGGCTGGAATTGTGCTGTGCTCCATTTGCCTTCCCTGATGGACAGGTTTTTGGAGCCAGTGCCAGCTAGGGAGTAAGCAGCTCCTTGGTGGTCCCAAAGCAGGCTGGACATAACAAGGATCTGAATTAATGAGTCTTGGGAAATAAAGCTGAGAGAAAAAGGCTTGGACAGAAACATTCCCATAAGATGTAAGGACATTTTATAGATCCTTACTGTGTGGAGTTTATGCTAAATAGTGAGCATGTTTTTCTATTTCTTCGTAGGAACAGAGGGTTTCCCTTGTTTAACAATCAGACGCAGCATTCTGTCATCTGCCTACCCAGGTATGACCTTTCAACTTGTTAACATAGTTTAACAAGCAGGCTGCTTCAACAAACTAAGAAGGCTTGTGAAAACTTCTCTAGCTCCTGGAACATTTAATTTTTCGGGGCTACTTCCTTTTTTTACAATATTCCTACTTTTAAAAGATAGGAGTATTTTAAAGGAGGTTTTTAAAAAAGCCTCCTGCATCTGATGGGAGCCACGTTGACAAAGCAGCTGTCTTGCTTTTGGCTTTGCAAGAACCTGCTTATAGCCCTGGGTGGAAAGGGCCTTAAGATGGTGATGATACAAAGGCAGAGCATCTGAGAGAGGCGATAGTGCCTCTGGTTTGTCATACCCTGCTGTAGCACTGAGCTGCACCACAGAAAAGATGAGAATGATTTCGCAGAGTAATCACCAGCACCATGATTCCAGATCTCCAGAATCAGAAATGATTGTGTTAGATCAAAGAAATGCACTTTTTCTGCTTTTTGGAAGGAGAAAACATTCAGGAGACTCCTGCCCTAGGAGAATAAAAGTAAGCATTAGAGAAAACCTGTGTCATGTAGATGAGCAGATAACTTTTTTTGTCAGTATTTCTGTATGTATTGATTTCAGCTTGATTTTCAAGTGAACATAGTTGCTGTTTTCACAAGCATGAGTTGAAAATGCTAAGGACAGAATACTGAAGTCCAGCAAATGGGAACCGAGTTTAATTGAAAAACTACATCTGAAGCATAAGGAAGAAATGCAGTGTGAGCAGGGTGCCATAGATTCTGCTGGGTAACTTGACTTGAGCAGAGCAGGGGGAAACACTGCCATTATTTTGGGGAGAGGTGGTATCTTTGCTCTGGCCTTGCAACACAAGCAAAATGAAGGTTTCAGTGTAGGAGATGCCTGTAGAAGATCATGTAAAAGCATAACAGGATGGTGTCCCCTTGCCTGGGTGTCCTCTCAGCCCAACAAGCAAGAGGAGTTTGACTCTGCATCCTTTGAAGAGTAGCATGAACACATACATGAGCATGGAAGTTCTATTCAGGTGGTAGAAGTACCTACTCTGTCTTGTCACTAATAAAAAGGAAGGAACTGGATTATGGCAGTTTAGGGCACATTTCTGTGAGATCATACCTGAGCAGTGAGCAAAATCAATCTGGTTTATTCTCCTTGAGTAGTCAGTGCCATGCTTCTGGGGCTACCAGGATGCTTAACACTGAAAATATGGAAGGAGCAAGCACAGGTTTAAGGGAAGGCAAGCTGATACTACAGGATGAAAAAAGGTAATAATGGATGGTGTGGGATTTGTGTGGACATGCACATGTGCACTAGTGTGTGTGTATATTGGGTGCAAGGATGGTTTTGGACTTGAGCTATTATAAGCCTGTAAATCTATCAATTTCCCAACCACCCACTACTTTACTTCTGCATGGAGTCTCTCCTGGATTTATGAATTTGAAGGAAATTGAAATAGAGAATCAGATTTGGCTCTGTGCATTTGTAGGCTGTAAAAAGCAGACACACAAGGACAAGGCAGTTGACTTTCTATATGTGAACTTTTCTCTCTCACAAGCCATGGCACCACGAGGCTGACATGAGCTGTGGAGGCATATAAAGTGTGTATGTGCCAGCCCCTCCTGTCTCTAAGACATATGATATGCCTGAGGGTTAAAGTGCTTCTTGTTGTTTCACAGAATTTCAGTGCTACTCCTCCTTCCAGAAAACACAGCACAGGCAGATTGGGAAGGATCCATTCGCCTTCTGGGCCTCAAACTGTGGAAGGGCAGGTGCCACCACAGCCCTGGCATTTGCTCCTGGAGGCTGCCAGCCCGTCCAGCACCCTGCAGGCTCCTGCCAGCCACTGCCAGGCAGGAGGAATACCATAAGCAGTGATCCTGCACGCTTCAGGAATTTTCCCATGGCCTCAGAATACCCTTGCAGCAGTGCAAGTACTAAATGAAGGATTAAATTAGCCTGTAAGACTTAAAGTAACAGGCAGTTTTATTGCAGCTGCCATTTCACTATTGAGAATATTCCACTAGCAATAAAGTTCTCAGTTGTCTGCTGTGCAAAGCTTAAATTGTCTCAGCAGATCCCACCCTTAACTGACAGACCTAAATTACTGCTCTTGAAATAAGGAGAATATACATGCAGTGCTCCACAGGCTCTTGGAACTGCTCAGAGGCCACAAACAGTTTAAGAAGTTGTCGAGTCCGAAATGAAGAGAGAAACAATCATACATCAGAACTAGCATTTCCTTCACGGGGTTACTGCATCAGTGATTAGGAGATTAAATACAGGTATAAGATCTTGTGAGCATTGCTGTCTCTCCTGTGTCCTTTGTCTCTGTGTGACTAAAACTAACAGTGAGAATTAGCAGTGGAAATAATGTGTCACAGGTGTGTGACAGAGAAAGCTGTGACAAAGGAGGTGGGGGCTCAGCAAAAGGAGATGTTTACCTCACGTGTAAGAGCATCCCCCAAGGCTGCGTGGGGAGGAGGAGTGACAGAACCAGGAAGGTGGCACAGAGGGCATCAGGAAGGGGCAGTAAAGCTCATGTTCCTCTGTCAGTACACCCTGTCTGCAGCATTTGGAGCTGAGGACTCTGCTTTGGAAGAGTTGCAGCGTTCTCTGATACTGTGGGTTTGCTTTTGATGCTTCTGAGGCTGCTGCAGTGACTGCTCATGCTGGTCACTGGGCCCTGTCATTACCTGTGCACTGTGAACAAACTCAGCATCTCCTTCTGTGTGTGAGCTGTTTCTCTGAAGGGACCCCAAAACATGAAGGTGCCAAGACCATTTGCTCATCTGGAACTGTTTCTAAGCAGGAGAGAGGAGCTTTTACCACCTTTGTAAAGCTCTGTTACATTGAGATTACAGGTAATTTTGAGTAAAATTCTGAGTGTAAACACTGTTTGAATTTCTTTTTCTACTGTGAATCTACTAATGCTCAGAAGGGGAGGCACATAGATGGCGATGGAACTTGGCTGCAGCCATCCAGAGCAGAGCCTTGAGGGCAGCAGGAGGTCAAGCTGAGCATGCATTGTACTCAGGGAGGACATTTGTGTATCGATGCTTTGTTCAATTAGGCTGGAACCTCTTTGGCTACAGGCTCATCTTAGATGAACTTTGTACAGAGCACACATACACCATAGCTTGTGTTTTAGGGTAAGAAATTTCCCTCACCAGTGATTTAAAGTTAACATTATACAGAAAGATGTCAGTGAGGAATGATTAGAAAAGTTTTTAGAAAAGAGATATGAACTGATACTCACTAGAAGGCTTTCTTGTAGTAGCTGGAGAAATGTTGGCTTGATTTCTGAAGAGTAAAAAATTCTAGAGATGTTCTTGTTTTATATTTTGCTTACTTTGGGTTGGTTTTTTTTTGCAGTGATTGTTGTAACGCTAGGGGAAGTTGGCAAATGGGCAGAGTGCAAGGTGGAACTCAGTGGTGTTACTGGTGTTACTGTTTTCCCATGCACACTGAGTGTCTCCTGCTTGGCTTTGGGAGGGCTGCAATGAGGCATCTCCACCTGGGTGGGATGACATGGGGCTGAAAGAGGCTCTTGGCACACTTACTGTCACAGTCAGTGTGCCATCCATTCCTCCTTCATCAGCCTTCCTCTGAAAAATAATCTACCAACCAGTAGGCTGTTCTACAATCTCACTTGCAAGAAACTTTTAGCTTCCAGGTAAAACTTACAAAAGGTCCTTGCACCAAACTAGCCTTTGGGATTTCCTCCTTTGTGTTTATCACTTAGCATCAATCTGCCTCTTTCCTCATTTGAAAGGAGGGCTGTCATCAATCTTGTAATCAGCTTCTCTCTTTTCTTCTGATTGTCTTAATAGCCATTATCTGCACATGCATTCATTTGCGAACACCCCTTCTGAACACAAGCTGTTTGGAATATTGTTAGTTGTATTTGTGAACTATCAAAAGTAGAATTTGCCACACTTTGAAAGGATTCAGGCTCAATCATCAGTCAGTGGGAAGGACACAGAATGTCCTCTGTTACTGTCAAATCATGCTGATGACGGTGGTGGTGTTAGTAATACTCCTGTGTAACAGACTGAGTCACTAGTAGATGTTTAAAACCTGTTTACAGCCAAGAAGCAAAGCAATTCAGGCAGAAAATGACAGACAGGTGATCTGAGTTGCTGCAGCTTTTCAGTAAGCCTCTTCCCAACTCTTTGGGTACAAGAGATGGGCCAGAGAGACCAGGAGGGGAGAGGAAAAAGGAGATGTCTTCCTTCCTTTCCACTCTGTTGTGATGAGCCACAGAATTTGATTTCAAGGAAGAGATTGGTCAGGAATGGAAATGGTTGTCCTGTGTGTTGCAGTTCATATTTGATTCCTCTATCAGGATCAGCAGCCAACGCCAATACAGAACTTCTCCATTTCTGTGCAGTACTTAAGTGACTTTATAGAGGGGCAAAATTAAGCGAGTGATGGTGAGTTGCTGAGGTGCGTTTTGGTTTTGTGAGCACTTACAGCAGTTGTTTCTGCATCTCCAGCGGTCAGGTCAGCATAATCCCTCCTGTAGCTCAGGAACCAGTTCAGTGTGCTAATGCTGAGTTCTCACAACTTCGAGTTTTGTCCCCTGGATGACACGGAGGGAAAGAAAACACCATGGAATGGAAGCTCATCTCTTCTAAAGGTGGTGAAATTTTTGCTGTGAACATCCTCTTGAAAACTAATCGTCTTGCTGAGGATTATAGCTTTACAGCTGTATGAAAAAGAAATTGCTCACACTTGTAAAATTACAGTTTCAGTTTCCAGAAGTCCTTGTTGAGTGGTGCAGTCAGCCCTTCTTTCACAGGAACTGCAGGGCAGCTCTGTGTCTGCACTTTGTCAGGTGTGAGTGGTCTGGGGACCTGCTCAGAAAGGCCTTGTGGCACTTGTCTGCTCCAGTGGTCTGACATGTGCCTTGTTCATCTTCACATCAAACCCTGTTGCTGTCTAAAAACACCTTAGTCCTCCTCTCAAGTTCTCTTGAACTGTCTGTGGACACCTGGCTGGTGTCAGGACACGGATGCAGCACACAGGGATGTGCTTGTGTCTCTCACTGAGTGGGCAGCTGGAAGTCAGTGCTGCCTGCTAAGCACTCATGGGGGAAAATGATCCCGTTCACACTTAATACCTGTAAATAGCTTTGTAATGCAAGTCACAAGTTCCTAAGCAATGCAGCTTGTAAGTTCAGTGTTAGGGAACCTGACACTCAGAGTTAAGCCTTCTTTAAGTGGAGTTAAGCAGGTGTGGTAGTAAACATGCTTTTGAAAAAGATAATGGGAATAATGGAAGTGCTGTGAGAATTCTCCATGAGAGAAGTTTGAGAGGCCCAGATTCATATGTATTGAGGAGTGACACTTATGAGAAGAACAGATGTTTGAATCCTAATGTTTTTTCCAGTATAGTTGATAAAACCTTTCATAATCATGACCAAAAAATACTGTAGTTGTCGACCTTAAGATGAGTCATTTTTTTTTCTCTTATTTTTTAATCCCTCTGAGATTTGGTCCCTTCTGAAGCAGGAAGTTATAATTCAGTCCAGTCTCTAGCCATGACATTTTGGACAGCTGGAATAATGACACAGGGAGGGGGTTATAATATACCATGCAATTAATGTTCAAGTGAGGTCTTGATGTGAAAAGTGTGATCCTCACATGGATTGTCTCTGTTGTTTTCCAAATCATCCTTGAATTTTACATCAGAAGACTTCAGAACATTACTGAAAGATTGCTGGTTGTTCTGCCTTTTGCCATGTCTGTGTGGGAAATCTGGGGTAAATTGCAAGGCACTTCAATGACTAATTCCTAATGTTGCCCATACCTGCATCTCTATGAGCTTCCTGCAGTGTGCTCTTAATAACAACTCCCTGGTATTCTTATTTCACTAGTAACTTCTTTGGGGCAAGAAAAACTGTTTTGCTTTTTTATACAGCTTTTTATATTTTTCTTTTATAATTGCATCAGTTTGGCTGCTAAAAATCAAAAGAACATCGACTCTGTGCTGGAAACAGAACTAGACACAACAGGATTTTGAGTCTAAGGTTAATGGTGGCATGCCTGAGAATTAAATGCTGTGTACAACAGCTTTTGCTGTGATTCTTATAAATGCTGCATGATTCATTGCTGTAGCTATCATAATATTAGTAACTAGGTGTCCAAGTCTGAATTAGATCATTGTTGTGTTAGATGCTGTGTGCTCAAACAGCAGAGTTGTTCCAGACCCCAAGGAGCTTACAGTCACATCTCCACAGAGGCATGGTGAGCAGCCAGCAAGGACACACTGGTGAGACTGTATTTGCCAGTGTAATTAGTACCTTAGAGACTCTACAGTTCATATTATGTCCTCAAAGGATATGCAGCCTACAAGGGATTAAATCCTATTTTACTTGGGGGGTGTGTTTCAATTTAAACTCCAGTGTATAGTGAGTTGTAAAATACGGGAGGTCAGCTTCACCTCTTGTTTATCTCTGCTGTTTTAGTATGTTTTCCATTGGGAATGTTGTTTTCCCTAATACAGAAAAGTTCTAGTTAGTAATGCAGCTCTATTTCTGCATACTGTTCACTGTAGTAAGTAACAGAAATGGACAAAATAGTTTAGCTCCATTTAAAACTAATGTAAATGTTGGCCTTAGAATAGACTTGGACCACCCTGCCCACCTTTTTTCCCCCTAGGTTCTGAATGTTCAGATAACTGGTTTCCAGCTATCGGTAATACCATCAAGCAAAGATGAGCAAACCTATTTCTTTCTGGCCTGAGTAAGGAAGATTTGGTAGAGTCATGAAAGTGTCTTCTCTTGCAGTCTGGAATGTTTCGAGACCTTCCAGAATAAATCTGTACTTTGAAATGCCTGAAGTCAGGACTTTCTCTGGGTTTGAGTTCAGCTCAGTGCTGGAAATGATGTTGCCAAATGAACTGTTTATAAAATAAAAACAGTGGGTACTATTTGTCAGTGAGGGGTTGCACCCAGTGCTCTCTTCTTAGAGCTTGTGATGTTTATTCTACCCCACATACAATCTCCCGCCACCTCTCCAGCCCCTGTATTCCCTACCTGTGGTGCCATCTACCACTAGTTTTCTTATCTTCTTAGTTCCCTGTGGAAGATTCCCATGCTCTACTGTGATCTTTCAGATTCCCAGCGTTTGATTATTCCTGTCATACCCACTTTGCCTTACTTGTGTTGTTTTTCCTCGTTCTTCACTGAGTTATGTCTATTTGCTCCTTGGATCTTTAGGATTTCCTGACTTCCTTTGCATTTTCTCAGCAACTTTCTGTGTCCTGTCTGCAGTGACCTCTCTCTCTCTCTGTAGGTTAACCAGCACCTGTTTCATCTTTAACCTGTCTGTGCTTAGGCAGTAACTTTGGCCAGAAAGAGTGTGTGCTGTGGCTGAATGTGAGCTCCACATCCACCGAGCAGACCACCAGGATACTGCCAGACAGGAGAAATACAGTCTGAGCTCTTCTTGTTTTATTCCTTTGCAGAGGCATTAACCTCTCTCTCTTTTATCCATCTGTGGATTTCCCATGGTGGTAGGTAGGAGCTTAGAACCTTCTGTCAAACATGGTAGAAATTGGCCAGTGTGATTGACAGTTGTGAGTGTGGATAGACACAGCAGACAGGCAGAGACAGGAAAAAAGGAACACAAACAGTGTAAGAGAAATAAGGAATTTGTGGGTTGCTTGTGTGTTCATGTATCTTAAGCCTTCAGGATTGACAGTATCAATCAGTTTACAATACTGGTTTAACATCAGGGAGAAATCTGAAGGACCTTTTATGTATATATAGAGGAAGATTGGTATCAGAGACTTGATGCATACCTTGTGCTTTATGTTTTCTTAAATGAATTCTGGTACTGTATTGTGTCACATTTTTAATTCCTACCAAAGACAGTTCTTTGTGCAAGTATTTTTAGAAATGAGCATCCATCAGAAGAAGAAATGCAGAAAAGCTTGATATAGATTCCTGGAGGAAAGATGTGGGAAGTGCTGTGGAGTATCTGTGAAAGAAGTCATTTAGAGACAAGCCAGTTGGTCAGGCCAGCAGCCCTATGGAGTTGAAATAAGAGTCTGCATTTTTGTTTGTTTTTATGGTAATACTAACAGCAGGGACTCCTTAATGTTTTAGTTTGTAGGCTGCAACCTTCATCTGAGACTTCACATCCGAATTTTAAACTGTGGCTATTCTATCAGTCCTGTCTGATAAGAGTTTTAAGGGATCAGGTTCTCTTTCAGCCAGAGTTCAGGGCAGCCTCTGTCCCCAGAGCTGTCAAGCAGGCTCACAGTGCCCCAGACTCCTCAGTTTCCCCTGTGTGCTCTGGAGGGCTCTCAGGCTCTGGTGTCAGTGGCCAGTGTCACAGTCCTTCCTTTTGAGTCTCCTCTTTGTGGCTTTGAGTTTGTCTTGCTGCCTTCAGGCAGATGCTGTGTCTGGTAAGTCTCCTTCCTTGAGCAAAACTTTCTGAAACCTGGATCCAAAGGTTTTGGTTGGGAGCCAGAGCATCCTTGCACATGTGGAAGAGACCTTGAAGGGTTAGCAGCTTGAATAGACAAGTTACACACTGTGTGAATGTTGTAATACGTGTTTTATAGCTGAGGCATGGGCTTGTTTATTCATAAATTCAAGGTAATAGTTCCAGGTAAGCAGCAAAGTCCTGGACTAATTCTAATCTTGGATCTCAGCACCTTAACCATAAAACTGCTGTGGCTTTCTAAAGATCCTTGTGATTGTAGGAATATCTGTATTACACCACAATTGTAGGAGGAAGAAAACCTCTTTTTGAGTGAAATAATCTTGAAGGCACTTCCATTGGTACGTGAAATTCTTCGTCCCTTCATCAACTTTAGCAAATTCTATGCAGGTAATGCTTAATGGATGAAGGCAAATTACCAGAAAATAATAAATTAGTGATAATCCATAGAAGATGTATGACAATCATGGTCTTAGTAGTCTATGGATAATAAGATGGAAATCTCTTTATTTAAAGTTTCTGATGTTGCTAATCTCCTGGTAAATCCATGCCTGTGAAGGATAAGTCAAGCTTTTTCTTAAAAACAGTGGTTTTTTGTCAGTGGGAGGTTTGGATGATCATAAGCATTATTCTTCTCTTATTTGCAACTCTGTGGGGGCATGATCACTGTAATTAGCAGAAAGAAAGAGAGAAGGAGAGGAGGAAAAGCAATAGAAAATTATGCCATTGAGCCAAGGGGCTGTCTGAGCTGGTTCTGCTGGCCTAAACTGGCACAGACACTGCCTTGTGGGTCATCAGTATGAAAGTGGGCTGCACAGAACTTAGCCATGGCTAATGTCATTCTGATTGTTCTGTCATCAGCCCGGCCCTCTCCTCCTATCTCTTTGCACCACATCTCACCCTCCAGAATGAAATGCCCATGGTCTGGGGCATATACAGGGTCAAGCTTTGCTCATGTTTTGCCTGTGTGGTGTACAGCCCATGGGAGTTAGTGGGAGGCAGTTCTGTATGTGTGCGGGAGCAGGAAGGCGCTGACATGGGAGCTCCAGGAGATTTGGAGGTGGAGAGAGTCATGGTAGTTCTCTTGACCTCAATGAAAATTACTTGTGATAGATGCTTCTTAGAATTCTTCCCCAAAATATGACTGACAGTGATCTAAAAAGTCTCTTTTAGGATCGTGCCTGGTGGAGGTTATGACACTCTCCACATCCGATGTTCTGAGTTCAAGCAAATACACTTATAGCTGAGAGCCTCCACTGGAAGATGTTTGTGCCTTCCCCAGCCTAGGTGGTACAACCTTCCCATGCAGCCTCTGGGATTTGGATAGGACAGCTCTGCCTTTAAGGCTCTCCCCTGTTCCTGGTGCATGGGTTTGTTCCCTCCTCTCATGGAACCCTTTATCATCTGTGATGCTTAACTCGTGGCAGGTGAAAGTACAGCTGTAAGGGCACACATTACACATTCAAAATGGAGAGAGCAGCTATCAATGTTGTTTAAAGATGCAAGTGAAGGACTGGGAGACCTGCCTGCTCCACTGAAGCTATATCAAAGGTTTATTTTATCCCCTTTGTTTCAAATCAATTTACATTTTCTTTTTGAGAAGGTGGTATCCAGGCTTTCTGGCATGGTTCATGTTCATGCCATCTCTCTGGCTGATAGATTTTTCCTGAAGGAACTGCTGCTTTTGAAGCCTAAAGCATGCCTAATGCTCCAATATGGACAGTGGTGTGGAGAGGGTGATTGATCTTTCACAGGGAAATTTATTCTGTTCTCACCTTTAATGAGATACAGTTTGTCTGGTCTCTTAATTACAGTAGCAATCATTTCTGTCCTGTGGAGGAGGAGATATGTCCTTTAAGAGGGAGCTCTGTGACATGCCTCCTTTGGAGTGTGTGCCTGGTAAGTTGTTCTGATCAGAGGTGTGAAACTCTTCCCCTTTTCTTGCCCACCACTGCCTGCAGGCCGTTCCTACAGTCTGCACCAGTGGTGGCATTTAGCACAGACACTGCTGACCAAGCTGCTTGGTGTGGTTTGTTGCTGGCTTTTGTTTCAGCCACAGTCTAATTATCTGATTTGACATAGCTGAAGGCTTGGGGTGCAAACTCTGGCTCCCAGTCATGCCGCAGGAATTCAGTGTCCATGTCCATTAATCCAAATGTTAGGCTGTAAATTAAAAAGAAAAAAACCAAAACAAACAAGGCTAGAAGATATGGTGGTGTCACTTGAGTTTCTAGAAGTAAATATTCATAAAAATCAGCATAAATTTATAAAGCTAACAAATTGAATAAGGGGAAAGCAGAGGGTTCCATAGCTTTGATTTATTTCAGATATCAACAAAAAATCTTTTTGTCCTGGGTGGCTGTCAGAGTTGCCCTCACATTTAACATACGTGTAATTGTCTGGCTTTCATATCAACCCTTGTATCGTGGTGCAGAACATGTATGTGTACTTCATCCTCCCTGAATGGAATATTGTATAAAGTACTGGACAGCAACTGAACTGTCAGCTAAATTTTATCCTGAATAAAGTATTCAGCAAAATACATCTCTCTGGGTGTCTCTGCTGCCTCTTACTGCAGAAGCCTGGGGAGCTTGTGAGAATGCTGCAATGCAGCAAGTGTACTACCACTGATTAAAAGTAGATTTTTTTTGGTTTGGTTTTGTTTTGTTGTTGTTTTTACCCCCTTTCTGCAAGCTTGTGGGTGGCATTTGAATCGAGTTCTCATGGTAACAAACATAATTTAAAAGCACTAAAGCCTACAAAATTAGGCTTTTTTCTGTGTGTGATTGAGGTGGGTGTTCAAGTCATTACAACTGCAGTGATGCTGGTTATTTCAGGGTTTCTGGCGCAGAGATGACAAGGGAAGTAAAATGGAAGCAGGTGTTGCTAAATGCAGAAAACATTTATCATCTCTTTACCAGGTTCCATTGTTGTCCTTTCTGCAAGAGGGTGCAATTAAAGTAGTGTGTAATGTACTCCTTACATTGCTATTTCATTCTTTTAGCTGTATTCTGGCATCACAGTTATGCCATATTTGTAATTCCTGAGGGAGGCAGTTTTATTGACTGATGTTTTGATTCACTATTGCAAACATGAGCCCCCATCAAAGCACACATGAAAATCCTTGAGAAACTGTGGAATTCTGTATGTATCTATTTCTGCATGTAGGAAAAGATGTAAAGAAAAGCCAGAAGGGGTTAAAATGAAATTGTGAAGCATCTGAGTGCCTAACCTCCTGTTAATGAATTGATCTTGAAAACATTACATGACTAAAACATGCTAACTCATGGATGTCAGTTGTTGTGTCTAGTGCTTTGCCACATGTGATGTAAATATGTTGGTTTTGGTGCTGTATTGCATCCAGTAATTTTATAATACCATGTATTTTCAGTTCTGCAAAAAGGCAGTGACCAAGGTAATGCAGGTCAGTAATCCTGTGGGGGTGTTAGAAAATTTAAGATACAGCTCACTCTTAGCTGCTGAGGAAAAAATTGATTTACAATGAGAAAATGTACTGGCTACCTCCAGCTCTTAACTACATAAAGTTCCATTTTTTTGTGGTGTGGTTTGGGGGATTTGTTTTTGTGGTTTTGTTTTTTTGTTTTATTTTTGTTTTGTTTTGTTATTACAGCCTGCTTACAGAACATGAACAGTGGAGGATTGAAGGATTTAACAGTGTAACACCCCAAATATCCTTGCCTAGCTTAGTTGCAGAAGAATCACATCCTTGTCTCAGGAGCTGTATGTCAGGGATTGTTGATGCATGTTGGTGATTTCCCAGCAGACATGCCTGGCTCTGTTGGTAGGACCAAGCCCACACCTTCAGAAAAGTGTTGAAAGTAGAATTTTCAGAAACACGAGGATTGCCAGAAGACAGAATGCTGCGCTTAGGGGTTGGGTAAGGATAGAGACATCTTGGCCGTGGAGAAGAAAACTCTTCTTGTCTCCCTGGCTTTCCACACAGGTATTGATCTATTTTTTTTGCCTCAAGGCCGGACTGCTCAGCTCTTCCTCCCTCTCAAGAACATGTTGAGTGCTCACACTTCTTCCTACCAAGAGACTGACCATTTTATGGTGTAAGAGTCCAGTTCTTCCCTTTTGTACCTAATTTGGCTTTGCATTAACACTTCACAATGATTTGCAGAGATGGGGATGTCCATTAATATAATTAATGTATATTCCATACCATGGCTGCAGCACTGGGCTTTGCTGCTGCCCCTGTTCTTATGATCATGTGTCTTGTCTAACATTTATTGAAATGCTGAAAAATAAATGTTGGGAATTAAATTGCAATGAATTTTTCAATCTAGATTTTAAGAAGAGGTGGAGTGAGAAGTGTTCCAGTACCATGTCTTTAGAGTATTTTCTCTGATGGTTTTTTATACTATTGACTGAGAACTAGTCTGGGAATTTGAGCAGAAGACTGTGACTGCTGCACTGATTGTCCCTAATGTGAGCTCTTTCTGTACCTTTCTGGCTGCAGAAGATTATTCTGGTGTGATAAGGAGAGCTTTGGACAGCGTTCATAATTCTTCCTGTTGTCTTTGGAAATCTTTCACATTAAAGCCTCCTGGGGTTTTGGACAGGTAAATCAGTAGGAAAAAAAGCAATACAAGGTCAAGAGGCAAAGAAAATAGAGCCATGTTGGGTTTCATACTAAGTAACAGAGAGAGTAATGAAATATTAACTACATGGAGAGAATGGATTATACAGTAACTTCCTGTCACCTTTGTGTTCATTTAGTATTGATAGAAATCTTCTGTTTAAAAGCATACTTTGGTAGTTCCCTTGCTGTGGCTAAGGGAGAAATGCTGCCTGCATTTCAGAAGCTGCAGGTGGTTATGAGCAATGCTCCTTGCAAGTGGTACAACAAAGTGAAGTGCACTGCATTCCTCGAAGAAGTGTATCATTTGAGTGGTTGATGTCTGAAACATCAGCTGTATTTCTTAAATGGTAATTTTTTTTTTGCTGATCGTGGGCTTTATGTCAAATATAGTGAAGTGGATATTGTAGTCTTTATTACCCTGATGTTAACAATATGTACTTCATGAGTAAAGCCCTCTAAACTGATCAGAAATTTGAAGAAAATTGAAATGTCTTGAGGACTGCAGAAATTTGCTTCAAGAAAAATAATCTTTTTTAATATTCACAGAAGAACACTGACAAAGCACCAAAGTAAATCCTCTCTGAAAATCTTTGCCAATTGGCGTGCACACAGTAGGGTTTGATCCTAGCAGTGTGATCCTAGCAGTGCTTCAGGAGAAGGAGCTTTTAGGATTTCATTATTCTAGCTTGTGCTGCAGCCCCACTCATGTAAAGTGTTTCAAACTGGTAACAGCTAAAAGGACAGCAGCAAAGTAATTATTTTATAACATGTAAGTATTCTGTAAAAAAAACCCAAACAAACGTGGTTTTCATAATTTCTTGGTCTTTATCAGTTATTATGTAGAGTACCCAGTGATGCTGGAAAATACTTTTATCCTCTGCCCTAGAAAAATGCCTCCAGTGCAGTTTGTATCTTACTGAATTTACTGCCTGATTATTCTTGGGTGCGTTCTTACAGTTTTTAAGGTGTTTCATATGGTGCGTGTCTAGATGCAGAGAAAGCAATGGTGGTTTATTGCTTCTGATAATTTTTAGAGGATTTCAGAGAAAGGTGTCCTGATGTTCTGCATGGAGTCTGTTGCACGGGCTGTGAGGAGTCTCAGTATGACTTTTTGTGCTGCAGTCTGGGCACTGCTCAGAACAAAACTCATCTCAGGGCTCAGGGTGAATAAATTCAGGTGAATTTTTACCTTTGAGACTGGATCTGGGACAAGTATCTTGCAGCCTGTTACTCAGCACTGGCATGCTGAGGGATATGGCAGTGGCTGGGCAGCTGGTGCAGTAGATACTGAGGTAATCTAGACAGAGGGAATGGGAATAAAATATGTTTTGCAGTAGTTTATATATGCAGAAGGAGACCCAGTTAGGATTATGCAGTTATCCCTCTTTTCTTTGGCAGCTCAACTCCTGAGGTGTAACTGTGCAACCCTAATGGCATTTCAGATAGCTCTGTATGTGTGATAGATGTTGACACACCTCTAGACAAAGTGTGATTTGTGACAGTTACTTGTTTTGCTCCTTTTGCATTATTGGCAGTTTTTAGTATTCTCTGTCAATAAAAGCAGAACAAAACTTTCTATTCCTAAACAAATAAAGTTAAGCACTGCCCGGATGTGTATATTCAAGGGCCTGTCTTGGCTGGATTTTGTTGCTGCCTGATAGATAGTGATTTATTCTGTAAGTTTTGTGCCCTGAGCTTTCAGAAATACACTACTTTTCATTATGAAGCCCTGCAGAAGTCTAGCGGTAATAATTAGCCAGCCGTAAAAATCGACATGATTTGTGGGGACCACTGAAGAATGCAAGGAGACATTTCTGTTCAAGGAGCTAGGAACAAAAGCGCGTGGTTACTGTCCCAGTCATGTCAGACCTAAATTTCGAGGGAATCCCAAGTGATAAGTGTTCTGTAGTCTGAATACTGCCTATTCATTCAGCCCTTCTGGCAGAGTGAATGAATCATCTTTTCAACCAGAGACAGCCCCTCTGGGCCAGAGTCGAGGTCATTGGTGGGACATGTGTTCCAGACTGCTTGCCCTACATGAAAAAGAAAATGTACATGACTTTGCTTGCACTCTTGGAGCTTTGAGCCTCTCAGCTATAAAACATTTACACACACTGTCTCATCAGACCTCTTACAAGTAGTGGCTCTGGATGCATGACTATTTTCTAGAAGGACCATTTGTTGTCCTTGCTGTTCGTGTGCTGTTCCTCTTCAGCAGCACCCCTTTTCATTTTCCCCCACCTGATAATTACCTCTGTGTCACTGTAGCCACCTCAGTGCTGCCTCTGGATTTTTAACATGATGTGATCAAGATGATTGCACAGAATGAGTTGAAAATGGGCACCCCCTTTCTTCATGTAGTGAAGCAGCTCCATGCAAGTAGCAAGAAGCTGCAGAGCCTCTTTTGCTGCATCAGCACAGGGATATGTGAGATTAATGTTGTGTTTCAGTTGGAAATTATCAGACCAACAGAGCTGTTCATTTGCTAGAGCCTGCCTGATCAATAGGTGCTTTTCATTTGCAGAGAAAAAACAGTCATACAGTGTTTTTTTTTTTTTTTATTAGAAGCTGTTAAACATTGTTATGCTCAGAGAGGGGGATGTGACATTTTCTCACACTTAATGCCCTTTAAAAATGAATAACAAGAAACCACACAATTAGAGTCAGTATTAAAATAGCAAACAAAGTTGCTAATCCATATTAGAGCTACATATTATTTATGTAGTGAAAACATTGATTTCTCTAAAAAGGCTCTCAGGTTGAGAAACCATGGGAAAAACAATGAAAGGAAAATTCAGCAGTTTGCTTTTGAACCTTTGTAAAATTCCATCATGCATCACCTGCTGCACAGTGTAAATCCATACAGTGGGAAGAATGAAGAATTGCTGCTGTATTTTTTTGCAGGGAGCCTGTCACCAGTGAGTTCTGTCTGATATGCTGTAGCTCTTTGTGGAGAGAGGATTGTTTGTTTTCTCTTCTCTGCTTGTCTTCTCCCTGCACACTTGTGTGCATTTTTGTAAATATTTATCCCATTCCCTTCTTTCCCAGGATGAAGAGTTAGTATGTCTAATAATTTTTTTTCGCAGAAGCTTCTCGAGGTCTTTTATCATTCTTGTTGAGCTCTCTGTACCTTATCAAGGTCTACTTTATTTCATCTGTGATTAATAATTGATGTTTTCAGGCATCCTGAACAAACATCAGCCTTAGTGCTGCTGACAGACTTTGTGAAAGGAAATGTACAGAGAAATTAAAGATGAATCCAGGATCCAGGCTGGTTGGGGTTTTCCCAGACCTTTTCCTCAGTGAATGTGTTTGTCATTCACATCTCACCATTCCTGACATACTGTTTCTTCATCCAATGGAACTTTCTTACCTTTCCCTACTCCCTGGGCTTGTTTGGTAACTCACACAAACACTTTCCACTTTTCATCTTATTCCAGAGGAGCGTGCTTGGCACTGGCTGGCAAGAAAAGGGGTGGCAGCAGAAAAAGGTTAAATTCAAGCTTGCAAGAATCTGGTAGTTGCACACACCCACAGGAGCTTAGGGAGGAAAGGAGTCTCTGGAATAGGTCTTTGCTGTGACAGAAAATCCTGCACTGAAGATTTCAGGAAGGCTGAGTGACTCAGTGACTTAGTTCCTGCTCATGCTTTAGATACCTTCATTTTCGAAGTTCAAAACCACAAGGAATTAAAAACTAAACTTTAAAAATATCACTGTAGTTAAAGTGCAGGCTGAGACATACATACTCCTCTTTCAGTGCATAGTCCAAGATCTTAACTGAAACACTTTTGAAGGAAAGCAAGAGCTGCAGAATCAGCTCCTGTGGCTCCAAGTTCCTTCAATACTGTCTCTGTCCTTTCTGCCCTCGTCTCTTTGCCTGAGCATGCCAGAGAGGGACTGCCTGCTTTATTTTCTTTTATAGGTTGGTTGAGTAAAGATTTGGCAGGGTGAACCTACCACATGATAAAACTGTATCCCAAATATTGTGGTGTTACTGTCTAGAGCATTTGGAGCACAGAAGATTTCTGGGTATTCTCATTTCAAGAGAGGGAGAGATTATTTTATTTATCAGGATATACAGTCATTGGTCATGCAAGTGGGTGGCTGAGTGTGGGTGGACAGCATATTTTTAAGTCATACAAGTATAAGGGTATATTTAATTTAAAAGAAATTCTTTATTTGTAAGATCATTAGTTAGAAAATAGTATGAAGGGATGAAACAATCTTCCACTTCTGACCAAGGTTTTGCAGTACAGCAAACACTACTCAGGCATTCCCTAGGAAAGAAGATTCTAGCACTAACTAATCCGTGCCAGGTTTGTTGTGAATATAGAAACAAGCTGAATTTGTGAATAACCTCTTTGCCATCAGTTTTCCAATGCTTTGTCTCCTTATTTCTGTTTATTTCTTTACAGTTAGAAGCTTTGTGCTGCACCTAAAAGCTTTGACTCCTGCTGGCTATAATGGGTTCCTGGGCCCTCTAAGGTTTCCTGACCATGAAAATGAGAATCAAAGCTGCTTCAGTGAGTCTGGGTGGAGGGACCTGGGCACCAGCTTTCTTTTGCCTGATGCTCTTTTCCAGCATGAATAAACAATGTACCACTGTCTGGTAGACAGTGTGATGCTTTTACTTTACTGTGTGCCTGGCATGATTGCCTGGTGTGTCTGAATGTTAGGAAGAGAAGCTCAAAGCACTCTCAGCAAAAGAATAATCTGCTGCCCTTGACTTGGGGAGGAAACTTCTTTAACACAAGCAAAAAATTTTACCCAAACAAGTTGGAGCAGCTTGAAGATCCTTTCTTGCTATTCCCTTCATACTTCATTTTAGCATCATCATCATCTTTGTGGTGCTTATTCAGTTATACAACAATTGACTATATTCCTTTAATTCAGTATATGGAAGGACAGAATTAAGTTAGTATGGCGGCTGGATCAGGAACTCCATCCCTGGATCCCCTTTTGGGTTCATGGCCTTGGAGAGGGTGCAGAGAACTGTGCTTCAGAATTCTACTGTAGACTGCTTCCCCTGCATATATTTAGAGGGAAGAATCTGCCAGAAATTAGCCCAGGACATATGTTTTACCATTTGCAGTAGCTGACATGATGATGTTGCCAAATATAGAATCTAGGTTTTTTCAAACATTGTGTTGTAGCAGGGATAGAATTAGTTTTCAAAAATAGTAAGACCTTTGAGAAATCAAAATGTGCAGACACCTTTATAGAGGCAGCATTTATAATTTTTATCATTAAAAGCTCACTGAATAAAGTCAAGATCATGTGTAAATGTGTTATGCTTGATGAGATCTTGGTGAAACCAGAAGAAATGAGGGTTGTGTCAGTAAGTTACGTGTGCAGAGAAGGCAAAGACGTACCAGTGTAGCTGAAGTGCTTTATTCTGGATAAATGGGATTTTGTTGGGTGTGTTTTTGCTTAGCAGACAAGTTTGTATCACCTGTGCTGAATGGTCCAGTTTGTCTGACCTGCATGAAAGCAGTTCACTTGCAGTTGGCAAGAGCGTAGACCTGTCCCATGTGAAGAATAGGCAAGTAATATATTAGCATGATTAATTAATTAATTCCTCACTGCCTAAGGTGAGCTGTCATCCATCCTGGAATCTCTTGAGAGAAGAGATGCAACATCAAACCAATGTGTCTTAGTAAGGTCAGCGTGGGGAAAACAAACCCTGAAGATTTTCACTCCAGTCTTTTTGTGGGTTACCTTTGCCAGCCCCTGTCCAAATAGAAGCGCTGATCAATTGTAACTTGAGAGCAGAGGAAGCACCTGTTTGCAGGGTCTGTGGCAAATACCCGATTTGGCTGCCACTTCTTCAAAAAACAGGCTTGAGAATGTAAAGGTGAGAATTAGATGATTGTACTGTGTAGTGTATGCTGTAATCACTTTCTGTACTTGTGCAATAAATAAGAAGGTGGTGGCTTTGCCTCAGGTTTTATAAGCACTGAAATTTATAATGGAAATAGCAGTGGGGAGGGGAACCAAGCATACAGTATTCATTTCTCTTAGCCAGCCAAGGTTTTAGCTGGCCCAACTTCTGCAATGATGGCAGCATTGACAGTGCTTTCAGTGTTATGTCTTTGTGAGTATTTCTTGTAGTTCTGCCTTGTTTTCCCTACTCTGCAATGGCTATATCACATTGTGTACTTCTTCTCTGGCCAATGAAGAATTTTCCTCCTTAAGTAGTATTTTGAGTACTCTTGTCTTATATAGCCCATCCTCCAGCTCAGCTGTGGTGTTGTCATGGATCTTCAACTGTCTTCTTACTGAGGTTTGAAGTGACTGTGGTAAGAGCAAAATATGAAAAAAAAATTCTCCTTTTAGATTCAGATTTCCTGTGTGCAATCTGAATTTGCTTTTGCCTTCAAAATCACCTCCATAAACTAAACTCTGTTTTTCTTAGCTTTTTGAAGAATTGCTTGTAAGAAATATTTTATAATTGTCTTGATAGGAAAAATCAGATTCTAGAAGTACAAATAAAGACTGAGATGTTGAGTGTTTATTTCATTAAGCCTTCAGTATAGATTTGAAAATCTCTGATGGTTGAAGGTTCCATGAAGAAGGGTTTATTTTCCAGCTTGATTATTGCAGTGTTTTAAAGAACAAGGGGGTTAGAAGAGGAAAGACAGAGGGTGACAAAGTGTTTGAATTGGGAAAGGACCCACGCTTGGTGTGCCTACCCTGAGCAATCCTGTGTAGCAAACCAGTGAGCTGAATTTCCTGTGAAAAGCCCAAAGAGGGCCATGTCTTTGAATGTTTCTCTGTCTAATCACATCCCAAATGACTTCATCTGCCACAACCCTTGGAGCTGGTGCTGTTTGTTTGTGGTGGGTTTCAATGCTTCTTCTGCACTGGGGGTGAAAAAGCTGATGTAGCCACAAATCTGGGCGAATCTTTTTTCTCTGCCAGAATGAAATCAGAGCCTTGGCACAGGTTGTTTAGATGGCTGCTGGCTAAGGGCTGCAGAACCTCCTGTTTCAGACAAGCCTGCCAGCTGCCATGCCTTCTCTGAAGTGTATGGTGCCCATTGAAATTGTGCTTGGTGGAAAAGTCAATGCAGTGTCTCTGACTCAGAGGTGCTTCCCTGAGAGGAGCCCTGTTCTTGTTCAGGCCTTGTTTCAGTGAACTCTTGTGGAAACAAAAAGCTCCACTGAGAAATGTGGGAGCTGCCAGGAAAATTCCTGGTTTCCCAGAAGCGCTCCTTCCATCCTTCAGTCCCTCCTGCTCCCTTAAGACAGGAGAGATCTCAAGTAGGATTGAGCAGAGACTGCTTTCTCTGTTTCCTGACCAGAAGACAGAGCTGTCATGGTGCCTTATCTTAGGATGTGCAGGACTTTGTGCAGGACTTTATGCAGTTTAATCCAGGGACACTTGTGTTTCTTTGTGTTGGCACCTGCCCTAACTGCTATGGCTTCTTTGGTGCTTTTCCCATCCTTATTGTGGACCAAATTTATCAGTAATAAGTTCTTGCTGTATTTCATGTTTCAGATATCACTTGTAGTTGTCATGGTGCTGTTGTTATGGTTACCATCTCCTTCACCAGCTAAAATGCCTTTCCTGTATCCTGCAGGAAGCAATTATGATAGATAGGAGTGTGAGGGTTTGTTGGAAAGGGCTGGTGTTGAAGCAAGAAGGGGCGTACAAGAATTCTTTTTGTCTAGAAGTGAGCTGTAGTAGATTTTTTATTGGGTTTTTTTTTTTCAGTCACAAGCTGCTAGTGCCATGATGTCACCATTTCAAGAGAGAAGGGCACATGGTTTTACATTTCTGGAGTTTGAGCAAGTTGGTACATGGTCCCTGAGCATGGGAGTGAGGGTAGCCCTCCAAGCTGGGCAAGAATGTCTGAGGGGAGCATCCAAGAGGAGTCAGCCGGGGTGCATTTCAGCAGCCCAGAGAAATGAACAGCTTCCCAAGGGAGGAAGGAGTAACAGCTGAGTGGTTCATTCTTGTGCCTGTGCCTGTGTTCTGCATTGGGACAGACCTGCTTCTGCCAGTGGAAATGCAACATGCTGCATCTCATCCCTTCTGTACAGCTCCTGGGTGCACCACCTGGCTGAGCAGGGTTTGCAGCTCAGCACAGAGCAGGACTTGGTCAGATGAACATTTTTTCAAAGGGTAAGCATTCCTCTTTCTTTAGGACCTGGGCAGTTTCTGCAGCGGGATGACCCACCCTTCCAACCTGCCTGGCTCTGCTGCTGTCCAGCTCAGCTGGGAGCTCTGAGAAGGATTTAAATCTCTGCTGTCACAGGCCTGGACAGTGCTCAGGAGGGATCAGAGGAACTGCCTCTGCTGTGACAGTGCTGCAGGTGTGATCCACTGCTTTTTAGGCTGCAGCCATCCCTCATTCTCAGCTCTGGCAGGCATGCAGATTGTGGTTTGTTTTCTTCCTCTTCCCACAGTGAGCTTCCTTTGTTCAGCCTCTGATCCAGGCATCATCTGTTATTTTTCATCCATTTCGTAATCCAAGGTACAATCAAAAGGATTGTGTACAAAGAATATGTGGCTATTGACTAGCTCTTGGCAGTGTGGAAATGGAAAAGTCTTTAAAACCCACCAAATGCTAGTACAGGTGTGAGGACATGAACACTGCCTGCGTTTTTAAGGGATGCAAGGTGGTGTATAATGGGATAGTCTTGCTCCTGTTGTCAAGAAAGAGAGATCTAGTTGAAAGCTAATAACTCAAGCAGTGGACAAGGAAGAAATAAATCATATTCGTTCTAAAACATCAGAGAAATTTGTTCATCGTTTATTCAACTAGAGAAGTAAAGTGGCTCCCATGGAGAAAATGTATAATTCTTTCTAATAATATTGCATATTACTGCAATTACAGCACTTTGACATTTAGCATCAAGTGTAGCTTTGGTTAATTGTTTTGTGGCTTCTGGACCATGACTGTGTGTTCCTCTTAGGAAGCTGTCATGGTCCCCATCAGACACTGTGAGATTTTTCTCCCTGTCCCTGCTGTGTTCTGTCATTCTGTTGGAGCAGTGTGAAGCACACCACTGACATCTGAAAATAATCACATTAATTTGAGAGATGTGTGTTAGCTGAAATGCAGGAGTGAAATGGCATCTAAAAATTGGCCTTCTTGTTTTGTGGATATGTGGAGAGTCCATGAAGACAACAGCACTGGTAAAGTTTATGTACTCTGTGCTACAGCCTGAGCTTTTGATGGTGGCAGGAGGTTATTGGAACTTGTCCATCTAAATTTCCCACCTTCTGCCTCCCTGCTTTCCTTGATTCTTCTAGATGTAAGCTGTTAGTAAGTTAAATTTACTGGCAAATTCCATTGGGACCTTTTACATCACTGTGCCTAGCATTTCACATTTAGATCCATCATCTGTGTTAGACTGTTGGTGTGTAGTCATGAAATTCCTTTTGTTGTGTTATTTACTAGTGTGTTTGATTGAATCCTATTTGTGTATAGTGTAACTAATTTTGAAGATATCTTAATTTCTCCTTTAATCCTTGGTGCCCTTCCTTCTGCAAAAAATTACGAATGTGTCACCTCATTAATTTCTTTTCTCTGAAAGAAATTATTTTAATTTCTTAAATTTCTTTTAAAAATCTCTTCTAGGCAGTCTAGTTGAGGAGTTTTGGAAGCCCTGGGTACCTGAGGTCATTAGCCATATCTCTGCTCTCCAGCCTGCATCTGTGGAGCAATCCCCTCCCTCTCCTGGCTCTGGGCTTGGAAGCAGCTGCAACTCAGGGCAGCTGAGTCAGTGCTCTGGTGCATCTGAATTAAATTGCCCTCTGGGAAGCAGGGTTTGGTCCTGGAATCATACCCAGGGCACATCCCCTCTTCTTTCCAGGCCATACACCCTGCCAGGGTTTGTTTTTCCTTTTTTTAAGGAGTGTGTTGTCTCTCCCTTCAGAAACCCCCAATGATGATTTTTGCCTGAACTAGAATTGTAGCTCTTCCTCCATGTGTCCAGGTGGCTGTTTCTCTTAGTTTAAATTAAATATCTTCATTTTACTCTGAATGGGCTCATAGATACAAGAGCAAGTGTGAAAATATGGCTTGAAGCAGGAAGGCAGGCTATTTGCAGAAGTCTTCAGTATTGGCCTAATTCTGTTGTCTTAAAAAGTAAGAAATTTGTAGAAAATTCATCTGTTAATATGCAAAGGCAGTGTTAATATAACACTAAGATGATTCTGGACAGCCAGCACGACAGGAGATTTAAATTAGCATTATCTTGAGTTTTGCATATCATGGCTTCATGCTGTATTACTGTGGGTGATTTGCTGTGTGTAGAGTTCAGAGCTTGGTTCAACCCAGCCATGGCAGCAGGGGCTGGTGTCACATGGAAGAGCATATGGATTAATAAATATATGTAAGAGCCTGCAAAAGGAGGAGGTGACTGCAAGGTCAGACCATATATCCCCCATGAGATTTGTCCCTCTGTGTTTTAGTATTTTCTGTCTCTCTGCAGTTCCCAAATGGCTGAAAAAGCTGGAAGGGTTCATTTCTATCATCATTTCTCCTTCAGGTTATTAGTTCAGAAGACAAGATGTCCAGTTCAGATCCATAAAGCTGTCCCCTCAGTGCACTGCCTGAGTTACAACATGAACTTAGGGTCTGTGAAGTATCTCTTCACTGCTGCATCAGTGCTGCTGCCAGTGGAGCATGATCTCTCCAGACAAGCAGTGGCTTCAGTAGCATCCTCCATGGCACAAAAAGGACAAGGAAAGCCCTTTTGGGAGGGCAGTGCATGGCCCACGGGCATGGGTCCATATCACTGCTGTGATCTGTGGTGCTCAACAGCACCTACTTCACCTCTGGAAGGAGGGGACATTTCCCACCCCAGTCCTATACTGAGATTTTGGGTGACTTTGGTCAGACTTCCAGGTGAGGAGCATGCTGAGGGAGGAGTGTTAGCACAGTCCTGTGCTGTGTGGCTTCCACAGCTTGCCCCATGGCTTGTGGGCATGGTGGGGGCCAGAATGGCTCTGGAGTAAGGGGCTGTGCTGGTGGGTTGGTGCAGCCAAGGCTGGCACTGTCTGTGAGCTCCACTGCTCTGTGCTGTGCTCAAGCACTTGCCTTGATCACCCCCTCACCACCACTAACCTCAGACAAAAAGTGAGGACGTGCTGTAAGATTGCTGCTGTTATTCCCTGATAAAGCAGTTCTGTTCTAATGGTTAGCAAAGAAGGGCTTATAGAAGATCCAAATCAATTTTAACTGAAGAACCATGACATTTTAGAGGACTGGCTCTGCCTTCTTATCTGTCTTTTTTTTGAAAGCCTTCACTGCAACTTATGCAAAGAATAAGAAACTCATGGTAAAAGGAGGGACTCTTTGCTACCCTGAAGTACAACATTTCCCTAGGTTGTCCAAATTATTCCAGGTGTTTTTTTGTTACATAGCTATCACTGTTTAAATTCTGCTATATTGTCTGGGCACTTCGCTGTTTCTGTCAATATTTACATTACCTGATTAATTTAATTCCATTGTATGCTAATGAAATGAAAGAAAAACAATTCACTTGATGGTGCAAAGCACACCTGTGCATTCTGGATTTTAACCCAAGCTGTGGATGAATCACAGCACACAGCAGATAGTCATTGCTAAATTGCTGAGTACAAAGATGCATTGTGTGACTCACTTGCTGTTTCTCTCCTGCCATTATAAACCCTGAGAGCACTTGATGAATAACAGAGAGACAAGAATGAATTCATCCATGCTTTACTCTGTAACCATCTTTTATAAATACTGAGCCAAATTCTGCCTCCAGATACACGCAGCTGGCATTGAAGTCTGCCCACTGTATTTATTTTTAAAGATAAAAGCACTTTTGTTATTTTCACTGGGGACTTTTGTGACACAGTCCATTGTGAGGATGTGAATATTCTTTCTCAAGAGCTTCAAGAGAAGCAGGGAGTACCTACCTGGAACCAGGGAGGATACTTCAGGGATAATAGCTACCAAGCTGCGATGATGGAATGGAACCATTACATTTGTCCCGGTGATTTTCAGAGCCACATTCCCACACTTGGCTCTTTCATAACCCTCTCTGTCCTGCTGTGGCTCTGGGCTCCTCTCATGGGTGACCCAGGGGTTGAGCTGGTGGGCAGGTTCATCCTGCTCCTGGGTCTTGCTTTCAGCTTCAAAGCACTGAAGTTGGTGAGGGAAGCCTTGAGTTAGGGCTTGGGCTTTTTCTTTGGTTGTTTTTTCTGTGTTTTTTGTGGTTTTTTCCTAAACTTCCTGAAGGGACATAAATGAGCATTGTCTCCATTTTTTCCCCCAGAACAGGATGTGTTCTGTCCTCATATCCCAAGTGTTAGTGGCTTTGAATGTGAGCTGCTCATTCCTGTAAAAAGGGAGACATTTGTCCCATGGCCTCATGCTTTGGAAAGGCTCTGATCAGAAAATGTCCTCTAGAATCATGCAGTAAACAGATGTAGAGGCAGAGGTATATATTTTTTTGTTTGTAGGAGGGGGTTTTTGCCCATCTTGGGCTGTTTGTAATGATGCCATCAGCTCTGCTGGTACGATGTGAGATGGCTGCTTTGAAGCTGTCTGTACATGCAGAATGTCTCCCTGTTGAGTCTCCCACTGGGGCAAGGGAGGTGGGGAAAGCAAAGGGATGTGGAGTGTGTTTACTATTTTCTTACCTCTGACTGAGAAATGTCTCCTTCCTCTGTGATGCTGCTCATCCCATCATTTTCATTGCAGCTCAGAGGAAAACCTGGGCTGCAAGTTTCAGCAGCTCCTTCAGTCTTTATGCAGTTAGTTACATCCAGGGAATGATGCTGGGTCAGGGTGAGAGCAGACAGAGCACTTTCTAGAACAACATGATTTCACTGTGAGGCAAAAGAGTTATTATTCCTTTTTGATATGGAACTCCAGTTTGAGTCACGTATTGTGAGTGAAATCTAATTTTGTGATTCGCCATGTTTTTTTAAAAAAAGCTCTGAAAGCCATTATTGTTAAATTATAATGTCTGATCAGAAAGTGGTCAAATTATCAGTTATGAATTATTATCTGGCAAATAGCCTTTCTCATGTTCAGAGGTTTTCTTCAAACTGACCTGACATTATGGAAACTTGTTTCTTTTTCTGGTTTGTTTTTTGTTAAATGTCTGCAGTATATATGCACTATCCAGTTTGGGCTGCCTTTTCTAGACTGCTCAGCCTCTGTGCTGTGTGGCTGGTTAACTGCATTCTGCTCACTGCTTTTATATTTTCTTCTCCCAGGGAAAAAAGAGGTGGTAGTGCTTTTGGAAAAGGCCTGCTGGTTTCCACTTTGAAGTAGCTAACTCAGGGCAGGTCGCCTTCTCCAGAGGTTGCTGTATCATCAAAACATGATTATGATTTATTGCCTTCCTGGGTTTACATATCGAGGAGCTACTGCTGCATTTATCTGTGAGGAATAGCCAAGCACTATGGCTTATGCAGCGACTTCTTTCCTTGGCTTGGAAAAATGAGAGCTAACTAACAGAAGAGAAATATGTGTGAAATAGCAAATAATGATTAGTAAAAGGGAATGCAAATGCTTGTGTGAGAAACAAGCTGTGCCCCATGGACTGTTTTGTACAAAATGGTTGGACAAATGTGTATGAATGTTCACACAATAGCAAGTAAGAGGGGATTTAGCTGGGGTCCAACAGCATGTGTGTTCAGGAATCCAGTGCACACTGGCAGACTTGGCTTCTGTGATGACAAGTGGCAGATTGCTTGTGCTGGGGAGGCCACGTCACCCTGTGCTCCTGTGCCTGACAGGCACCCCCTGGGTGCCACTGCAGCAGCAGCTTCACTTGGAGCAGTTGTGGCATTCTTCCTCTCTTGCCTTGGGAACAGGTCATGGCACTGTGATGACAGATTCACTTATTAATTGGGTTGATATTTTAACTGTAATGAATGCATTAAAATCAGATTAATGAATGGACAGCCATCAAGAAAATGGTGCTAATAATTGCAAGGCATGTGAGAGGGAAGGCGAGATCCGTGATTTTTACTGCTGGTGGTTTCTTTTGGGTTTAAATCAGTTCACTCATGGAAAAACACACAGAGATACTTCTTTCCTCTGGTGGACTTGAATTTACCAGCAACACTGCTGGTGCCTTGCTTGTGCTGATGGTCAGGGACACAGTCACCCGTTTGGAACTGATCTCTCCTGCTCATGTCATTACAGGCCAAGCGCTGAAGGCAAGGAGCCATGGCTGAGGATAGGAAAGATGAAGCCAAGGCACCACACTGGACTTCAGGTCAGCTAACAGAGGCTTCTTCACACCCACATTCACCTGAAATTAAGGATCAGGGTGGTGCAAGTGCTGGACTGGTCAGAAGTGCCAATGGATTTCCGTACCGAGAGGATGAGGAGCTGAGGCTGGGCGGCCATGAGCAGCCAGGGACGTATGCTCAGACCAAAGAGAATGGGATCAACGGAGAGTTGTCATCAGGGAACAGGGAGACTGCAGGTAATGCACCTCACTGCCCTGCTGCAGAGAACAGGGCTCTGCAGACCCCTGGCTGTTTCTCCAAGAGGAAATGTTAGCTGGAATCAAGCATGGCATGTGGGAGCTGACACGAGGGTGTATGTGATTTGGAAGGGTACTAGCTCTTCACTGCAAAGGCTGCATCTTCACCCAGGCTTACACAGATGTTACATACTCAGGATTCTGGGCAGTGCTCTGAGAAGCCTTCAGGAAATGGAAAGGCTTCTTTATGAAATGAGACAGGATTACCCGTCTAGGGATGTGGCAACAGAGCAGCTGCTCAGGTTCTCTGGGATGTGAGAGAGTAGGAAACTGCCCAACTGTTGTGCATTTGTGTGTGCAATAAGGATGAATTGCCCTGTTATTGCTCATAAGCAACAAGAGCTTCTTGAAACCATGTACTATTTGCAAAATAATGCATTGCTCATTCTGGCTGGGAACACCACAATTCGGTATCAGCATTTATTCATCCTTGCCCAGCCATATTTCACTGGATCCTCACTGGGACTTAGTCTATTTGTAAACTATGTAAGGTTTTTAGAATTCAGCTTGTTATTTGCAGAAAAAAAAGAGTGTGACTGTGTCAAAATGAAATATGCAAAGCAAGTTTCCTGTTTTAGAAGTAAATGCTAATTATCTTTGTGCAGAGTTCCCACTCCAAACCCCAAAAGCACAGTGCAAGAAGAATTTCTCTTGTATAGACACAACTGCCCTTGATGCATCCATTCATGCATGCTAAAGAGGTCTTTCTAGCAATGTTTTTTTGGCTGTTGACAGCATTTGGAGATGCTATCCATAATTTCTTAGAGGCTTGAGAATTTTAAGGCTCCTGGACCATACAGTCATTTCATAAGCAATTGTGCTGGAAATGGAGATCTCTGCTAAAAGTAAATGTGTATATATTTTAACTCTCTTCTTGTAAATCGCCTTTCAAATTTTGACCAAGGTAAAAGAAATGGTGTGAACATTCAGGTGAGCACAGTGTTGATAATTGGGGAGATGATAACAAGGTCTTGTCTTTTTGCTGTAACCCAGTTTTATTCTATGTTTAGCCAACAAATAAGCTGGAGAGGTGAGATTCTGTAGTTCTTAGCAGTGAGGAGACTGAGTGTGTTTCTCATCTTTGCCACAGATTTGTCACCCCATGCTGGACAAGTCCCCCCATACATACGGAAAAGTGAGGATAACTTTACAGGATGAAGAGGAATTTCCTATCATTAGAAAGGGAAGGGAGAAATACTTTTCTTGGGCTCTCTCAAGCTCTGGATCTGAGTGCTGATCTGAGAGAGATCCAAACATTTAATTGAGTTTGCAGCTCATGGGTGACAGGAGGAAGAAAACCACTGCTAGCTATCAGCAGGCTTTAGAGTAGTGCCTTTTCATGTTACTTTTCGAGGCAAATGGTTAAAAGCAGAACAAGACAAAATGAGGAAGCATGTTCTAGGGCATGCAATAGTGCTGGGGACACATCTGCTGAGGGAACAAGATGACTCTTGATCCAGGTGAAGTTTGCTCCAGTCACCACTTCGTGGCCTCATTTCCTCCTTCCCTGCAGTTTTCTCACTGTCTGGTCAGACTCTGAGATCTCTGGTGTGGAAACTTACTGTCAATGTGTACAGCTTTTGTTTGGCAGTCTTAATATAGCTTATCTCATGACATCTTTGTCCTTGAACACTGGAAAAGTCCCTAGAACTGCTTGCTTTCATGCCTGAATTCCTAGCTCTGGAAACTTGTGCGCTGCACACTCAGGCACTGGCTAAGCCCACGTTTAGTCAGTGGAAGGTAAACCTTTGTAGGACACTTAAGATACATTTCTTTCACTATTTTTTTTCTCTTTTTGAACTTACTGTAGTGACAGAAAGGGATCAGAGTGTGTATTGCCACTTCTAACTAGCATTTACTAGCTTAATGCAGTGTGGGGCAGGATTTCTAGATTTTTGGTGTTCGATTCAGAATTTAATCTTGAAATCAGGATTGTTACATGCAAGAAAATTTAGTTTTGCTGTGTTTGTCTGCTTGCAGATTGTAACTTCAGTGGGGTATTGCATGTGGTAGGGTTTTTAAACCTCCAATACACATAATTATCAATAATCTGAATCATTTAATCATTTGTAGTAGCTTACTAACTCCAAACATCTAAGGAGAAAATGCACAGGAAGCCACAGTCGATGGGGATAATTAAGCCATGCTGTGGGTTTGAGTAGATTTACAGGGATTTTATTTTCTCTGGCACAAATCCAGCACTGCAACATAGGAAAATCTTTGGCTTCTCAGCCTTCATGTTGGAGCCTGTAAATCCCCAGCAACTGCAACAACTTTATGTGCAGCCGAGCATTAGTTTAAACAGGCAGCTGTCCATCACCCAATTCCTGGTGCCTTTTTGAGGTGTTTCCCCTTAGGAAGGGCTGCTGCATCTGACTGACCCAGGAGCTGGGATTTAGCCATAAAACAGCCCTCTCCCAGAGAGTGGTGTTCTGTATCAGGGCAATTGACCCTTCAAGGCACAGCAAAGCATTCGTAGGTGCTGTAAAATGAGTGTGTTAAGGGAAAAGTTAGGATAAGGCCACCAGGACAGACACCTTATGTCCACACTGATGCAGAGGGAAGGGATGGTCATGGAGGAGGAAGGAACAGTTCTTCCCAAAACACATCCAATCCATCACCACAAGTGACATTTTTACATTTGCACAGTTAAAATTTGCCTTTGTGTATATATATCTCTCTCTCAGTGTCTAAGATGTACTGAGTCTGACCTCAGTTTTTGGAATCCTCTGAATCTGGCTGTTGTATTGCCTTTGATTGATCTGTCTCAGCGTTGTGCTGGTAATGGCTGCATTATGGAAACACATCAATGCCCTCCTTTTAAACAGACCGATAGGAACGTGGGAGAGGGCACAGAGCTGTGGACAGGGCAGCCTCAGGGCCTGATCCAGAAGCCGCCCAAGTCAAAGGCAGAGAGAATAGGCTGGGTTTTTTGGCATAGCCCACAGGAAGCTATTAGGGGTGTGATGTAAGTGTGGGTGGTAAAGCACCTATTTCTTTTTGTATTCATTTTGTGGATATAAATTCTTACATGTACTTGGGCTACCCCTGGCAGAGCAGCTGAGCCCTGTGCTTCTGCCAGACACAAATCCCACAGTTCTGGAGGTGGTCCTGAAGACACCTTGCATTTGGTGCAGTCTGCAGCATCCCACAGCCTGAGACCACTGAATTTCCATGTGTTCTCCCTGCTTCATGCCTGTCTGCATCCCTTCTCACTTGCACACACACAGCATCTTTGGTGAAGATCATGGGATTATTAAGAGTGGAGAATGAGACCTGTAGGTTTTGTTGAGCCAAACATTTTCATGTCATGGGAAATGTATGGTGCAAAGGGACATAATAGTGTAATCCTCAGAAACTCACTCTGAAGTGGACTGACAAGGAAAGCTTTGGATTGGACCCAGTGGCAGACTAACAGGATATGCCTGACTTGCACAAGGAGTGGCAGCCTTGTCTTTGCTCACTGGAAAGTTGTGGTCAGCTAACTGGGAGGAAGCTGTGAGTGAGGAGGACTACAGATGCACTGCAGCATTCTCTGGGAACCAGCAATTCTACATAATCCCTTCTATTTGAATTGAAAGAACATCTCAAAGGTCTGGCTTTTTGCACTTAAAATGCATCTATTTCTTCAGTAATGCAGTAACTAACCAGTCAGATTTATACAACTAGGGTTAATAGTGGTGAACACAGTGAAGCATCTTCTACAGTATGTCTTTGTGTACAGTGGCTCAACTGAATAAGTGCTTTCTTCGTTATATGCCCAATTCAGGTTTGTAATTGGAGGGGGTTTGGATTACCCACACAATTATTTGATGAGTTATTTTTTTGACAGATGAAGAGAAAGCATTTCCTGAAATCCTATTACCAGAGCCTCAGGACAGTGTCTGTGTCCTGGTGTCAGACAGTATTAAGGACAGTAACATGTCATACCAGAGTGACAAAACGTAGCCCTTCATTAATTGGCAGGGAACCCAAACCATGTGGGATGCAAAGGGACTGTGGTAAGCTGACATGGCGCAGCAATCCCATTCCAGGCTGGGCACTTTTGTCTCTGGAGTTAGGAGGAAGGTGGGTGAAGGGGAGCCACATCCATGAGAGGGGCTGGGGAAATGCAGACTGGTGTGTGTCAGTCGCTAGGTGAACCAGAAAGAGGGAGCCCTAGACCTTGAAGAGGAATGAAGAAGTGGCAGTATTGATCTGAGAGGGAAGTAAGGGGCTGAGGAATGTGGGAAACAGACTCAGCAGAGATGGAGGCTATGAGGGAGCAAAACAAGGGTGGGAAGAGGCAGGGGAAAAAGGCAAATTGTAAGATAAGCTAAGGACAATAGAAAAAGATGCAGTTTTATCTACTGATCTAGAGACAAACCAGCTTTTGTGTGATGGCAGATACTACTCCAGAAAGGGAAAAAGGATTCAGACAGCAGGAAACAACTGAAAACTGGGAAGGGATAAACCACATTACAATTTGGAATGTAATTTATCCTCATTCAGCTCTTTGTAAAGCTGGACTAAATGGGTATCTGGAACAGACTTATTCCTCTGTCCATCCTCTGACCAAAAAAACCCTTTTAAACAAGCATATTTCTATAAGGTGCAGGGAATGTGAGCCTGAAAGACTGCCCTGTCATAGCAAGTAGTTCTTGAGCAGAGTCCCTTTAGGTTAGCTATGTAAAAAAAACCCCAAACCACCGTGCTAAAGGCAGGAATTGAGCTTGTTGGAGCCTCCTGCTGTGTGTCAAGGAAGCAGTCTGTATCCCATTGTCTTCCATAGCCTTGCCTCATAGTAGCCAGTCTCCAGGTAAAGAGAACTTTGCTCACAGCCCTCATCAGCCCAGCACTGTTAGAAAATCACCATGGTGCTTGGTTGTGCAGGCTGGGGGACCCTCAGCCCCTCTTGACCAGGCTGGAGCTGCGATGGAGCAGAATGGCAGCTCCCTGCTTGGTGTCACTAAATGCAACAGCCTCTCCAGGCTGAAATGCACTGAGACATAGTCCGGTCCCATGGTGTGCTGGTGGTTTATTCCTTCCTCTAGTGACATCTCATTTAATCTCCTTTTCCTTTCTCTCTCTCTGTTGCCATACAAGTGGTAATGTTCTGATGGCACTGGCAGCAGACATCCAAACAGACCTTCTTTGTATGGAGGCATTTTTGGTCTTTCCAACAAGACTGCTTTTGTCAGAGCTTTCCTTTTCATCTGGCTGCTTGCACTGGCTGTCCTGCTGCTGCCCAAGTCCTTGTGGAGCTGGTAAGCCCCCCCAATAAGCCCCCTGAAGGCCTATTTCCCTAAGGAGCTTCCCAGCCTTGTTGTCAGATGTGCATTTTCAGCAAGCGGCATGTCTTGAGCAGCACAGACAAAATGCACAGAAGGATGTAAAATCAGTGACATTCAGAGCTGAATGTGACTGCTGGGTTTGTCCCATTTCTGTTATTTATTTTACAGAGCTGAAAGAAGTTATCTGATCATGTCATTGATGGCTCCCATGGGAAAGAAGCTGTTAATTAGGCATTTTGATCTCCCTCCCTTTGCCCAGGAAATGTGACAGTAATTACTGTACACCATCTTCTCTGCCAGTTTAGATACAGGCAAACGTACCAGGCATCTGAAACTTTTCTTCTCTGTGCTAAGTGTAGTGTCATTTTCTGAGACGTGTTATTGGAATATTATAGATGTATTCAAAGAATGTTACTGAAGACAGTGTAGGTGGGGGCAACAGAACCCCTCTGGGGCACTTAAAGGAAATGCTAGGGATTTTACTGTTCTCTGTTAACCTTGGTATAAAGGTCCTTCTCAATTGTTCTCCTGCAGAGGATCAGGAATAAAGGCATAGAAATTCCATCTTTTCACATTCCCTTCTCACAGCTATCTTCTCCCTGACTCTAAAGTATTCAATAACTACTTTATAGACCAGTCTCTGTAGGTTTTTCTATGGCTAGCCCTATCAGTCAATCCAGTAAGACATCATTGTTTGTCCAGTCATAACCTAAGGGGCTGGCTCTGCCCTCCCGCCTCCTCTTAGGGCTTCAGAAATCAGTCAGTGATTGACATGTATTGCTGGAGCTGGAGGCTCTGGCACAGCTGTGGGCAGAATGCAGAAATTACTGTCTGAAAGAGAGCAGGATGAGATAACCTGGTGTGCAGGTGCTGCTGGTTCCCATGGCTGGGAGTCAGACACGTAGAGAACATCAGCCAACAGTCTTTTTATATCCCTGAGCTCCTCTGGGAGTGTGTGGTTCAGATTTGCTTTTAAGAACTGTATCTCAACCCAGGTGCAGCAACCATTAGAGCCAACTGCTGCAGGGTACCACATCAGTGCTGCATTTGGCCAAGAGAAGGCATCAACCAGCCATTTCCTTTGGGCTCCCTGTTGGTGTTTCAATTCACTTTGGTGTTTCCTTGTTACAATACAAGCACTGCAGAAGCAGCTGTGCTTCCTTAAGAAGTGAGAGCAGAGTGCCTGTGAGCGTGTTGGCTTGGCAACCAGCACGCACTTGATGCTGTCAGTGCTCCCAGAAAACATCATCTATAACCTCAGAGATGTAACAAGGAACAGCAAGGCTGGGGTATGGAAGAAGCATCTTTCATAATGTGTTCCAACCACTTTAGACTGTGTGCCATGAGCTCTGTTTGTCAAAGTTGCCTTTTGGAAACATCTGCAGCCCTTCCTGGGGGACTGCTGTGGCCAGGACAGTTATTGCTGCTGAAAATGTCAAATACCGAATGCATTCTGGGAGTTTCATTTTTGCCTTGTCTCTGCTTTTTATGTTTGCCTATCCCGTCCTTGCCCACCATCCATGTTTAAGTACCTGTTCTAATGAGGGCTGCAAATGCAGATTTCCCTGTTTCTGTTGTTCAGATCTCAACCATCCAGCAGTGGCATTAGCTGAGTGACTGGTGGGGCAGTTGTGCCCAGAGGACACATTCTAATTTGTGGCCTGTTCTGCTGGAGTCCTTTTCAGTTTATGAAGTGTGTGGCAGGAGACAGCTTGTACGTTTATGAATTACATAAAGTAGACAGGACTTGTGAAAGTCAGAGCAAAGGCACAAGGTGGAGAGAGCTACCCTGGTCTGTGCAGAGCCATGGAGGTGATCCAGCACTGTGCAGGACTGTGTGCCACCTCCCCACAGGCTTCTGCGCTCTGGGCTGGGCTCTGCTCTGCCCCTTGAGAGGGGTAGAGATGAGACACTTCAAAAGCTCATTACTGTCGTGTTTAAAGCATCTGTCATGGTCTCCATCACCATGATGGTATCATGAAGGACATTCAGAAACACTGGGCAATATTTGGTACCGAGCAGCTCCAAGGTGGAAATGCTGGGGACTGTGCCAGCATGTAATCTTTCATTCCCCTTTTGGTCCTGAGGGCAGAAAGATTTGGAAGAAGGTTCATTACTAAACAACAGAGCCTTGTTTTGCAGGCACACAGCTACTCTTGTTCCAGGCAGAGCTGAAATGGCATCTTCTCCAAAGTCACCTTGAAAGGGAAGCAGCAGGTTCTTAGATGATGGCATGGGATGTGCTGGTGAGCATTACTGGCCCCATTTCCAGGCTGCTGTGTCATGAAGGTGGTCATAAACCCACTCACTCATGCACTTAAAAATCCTTTCCTCCAGTTTTTCCATTGTGGAAGCTCAGGTATTAGGTTGATGCACTTTTCCACCTCAGCTTAAGGCGTGCCCAGGTCTGTCTGATGGGGGCAGGTCCTGCCAGCACGGGATGGGCACCAGCCCTTCCTCACCCACTGGGCTCAGGTTTAACTTTTGGTGGAGAGGAGGTAGGAACCATCACATCCCTCACAAAAATGAGAGTCACAAAAAGTCTGCTGCTCCTGGCAAGGAGTGCCAGGCTTGCTGATTGCTTTTTTCCCCTGTTGCCATGCCAACATGGCCCTGCTCAAAGTGAAATCTCTTTTTAAACTCCGCTGAGAGAAAGTATGTAGCCTAGGAGATTATTTAGCATTCAGGAGTGCACAGGCTCCCTGTGACGTCTGTGAGCCTCAGTCAGGCTGGCTGACAAAGGAAAGGAGGATTTAAGTTTTTTTCCTCTTTTCCCCTAGCATTTACTTCTCAAGGTTAAAGGGAGATAAATAAGAGACTGCAAGCACTTTGTGATTGGGACCTCTCTCTGTAGGTGCCTCCTCACTGAGGTGCCACCTGCACTGTGAGTGACACCTCCGCTTTGATGGAAATGAAAATATTACTTTGGGGTATATTTTCTGTACAAAGTAGAAATAAGGGAGAGATATATATGCAAATTCCTTGATTTGACTAACCATGATGAGCTACACTATATTAAAATTGGAAAGCAAAAGCAATCTGGGTTTTAATTTGAGTGAGAAACTCAAAGGAAATAGGAGGAAGCAAGGGACAGCCTCCTGTCTTTGTCTTTAATGCTGCTTTAATCTGTGAGGTTACAGTATAGAGAACAAACTATCTCTGGGTAAGGACAGCAAAACTTAGTGAGTACTAGTGCTTTGTTTAGGGTTTTTTGTTCTGTGGGCCAGCTATTGGTAGATTAACTGCTCACTTTAAATCCAGTCCTTCTAATGATAATACAGATTTGCTTGCCTTTGCCAGCTGAAGAGATGGAAATCAGTACAAAACATTAGCTGGCAGATGAGCAGTGATGATCCAGTGCCTGTCCCTCCCAAAGGCTGATCTGGAGATTCAAAGTGAGATGTCTGTGTGGTGGTATTTATGCTATCCTTTGTTCTTTGGGAGATTCTGAGCAAAACATTTACATTTTCTCTGCTGCTTCACAGGCTGACTACAGAGCACAGTAAGTGGTGCTTGGAAAACCTCTTGTGAAGTGATGATTTAGAAATGCAGTTTTGGTTATTTCTTGGGATTTTGTTAGTATTGAGGCATTCCCCATGATATGCAAAAAGTGCAGGAAACTCAAGGCACCCAGCTGTGTACATCAGCTCATGTGGGAGTGAGCTCTTCTCTTGTGTGTGGAAAAAAAAAACTGTTCAAAACTTCAGTTTTAGTTGTATGCAGTATATGGAAAATAACTGAGAGATATCATTAGCTCTGGGGCAGGAAAACCTCTTAGCTGCTTCCCAGAGAGTCATTTCACTCAGATCTGAGTAGATTGAATAGTTCATGGAAATCAGTTTCACTGGGAGCCACTGTGTATTTTGGGAGGGGGAAATAAACCCCAGGTGCTTTGCTTTTTGTTTCTATTTCCTTCCTTGAGACTAATTCAGAATGATACATGATCAGTTTGGAGAAGCTTCCAGCAACCCATATAGACTGTGGCAGTTAGGATAAATCTGATTTACAGTCTGGTTCTCTGCCCATGCATCTGGCCAGACAGATACTTCTGCTCCTCTTTATGAATGTATCAGCTGCCAGTGCTGTGTAGATGTGGCAGTCTGCTGATCTACTGAAACTGTTTTCATCCACAGCCTTGCGCCACATATGAGAAGGGGGAATGGGATTCAGTGGTGACTGTTGCTTTTTTACCCCAAATTCAGAGTATGTGCCACATCTAGGGTAACACAGCCTGCACAGGTTGTTGGTGGGCTGAAACGAATCCCTAGCTGTTCCTCTGTATGAGTTGTTTTCTTGTTCCTTTCCCTGTCATCCTTTCTCTGTATTTTAGAATATGTCATCCTTCTCAACGATTGCTCTGTCAGCTCTTCCTTCTCTTTTTCCTTTCTCACTTATGCTGTCTCTGCCTTTTTTAAATCTTGTTCTCCATATGTGCTTCCAGTTTTATCCCAGCAACCCAGTGTGGACACTTCCAGGCATGGGACAGACACAGTTTCTCTGGACCACCTGTTCCAGTGCACAGATAGGCACTGAAGATGCACTGAGGGCTTTGGTGTGCATCTCTCACGTTTTCCTTCTTCAAGAGTAGATGCACATTTCTCTTTCCTAATCACACTGCACACATAGAGGTGTGAGCCAATAGTTCTCCAAGAGTGGGCAGGCAGTGGACAGGAGCAGGCTGTGTGACCATTCAGGAATAAGTCCTGGTCAGAGGCAAGGCTCCCTTCAGCTGGAGCAGTGCTAGAAAAGAGGGGGAGAGATGAGAGAACTGCTGACCTGGGCTCTGAAAGTCCATCCACAGCACAGCTTCTGTACAGATTAATCTGTACATGACACAGGGCATGTTCAGCCTGCCTGTCCATGGGGACACTTGCACATCCTCTGTTGGTGGGGGGAAACACACCTGCCTTGGTACAGGTGTGGGCTGGGCTGGGAAGCAGGGCTTGGAAGAGATCAGCCATGCAGAGCTGGGCTGGACAAACAGCATGAGCACTGAGGTGAGAAGGGCATGGCATTGCTGCATTTTATTTGTTAAATATCCCCTGATGGGTTAAACCAGCATTCTGTTGGCATTGACAGATTGATCTTCAGTCTTCCTGACCAGGCATGACTAAATCCCACACAATATGTGCACAGGTTAATGTTAAATCCAGCAAAGTTTCTATAGCATATTGTGAATCCTTTTTAAAAAAAGATCAGAGAAAGCACTGTAAAAACTGTTTAAAATCATCCCAAAAGGAGCTAAAAATGAACCTTAAGGGATGCATCACCTCCTTGTGTAGGTGGCTGATGCTTCATTGACTTCTGTAGAGGTTCTTGAAAGTCAGTTTAACGTGTTAACTCGTACTGAAATCCAAAACTAATATTGATTTAAAAGTGAGTTACCCATTATGTGTGTTTACTCACATTCAAAGGATTAAATATCTGGTTCTTTGCAAGTGGTTTCTTCTGTGTCCAGGGAATTAATACTTTTGGGGGAAGATAGATATAGCTGCTTTGTATGTGCTGGTGTTGTTTTGAGCTGATACCAAGTCCCAGGAAAGGCAGCGGGACATCTCTGCATTGCTCTGGCTGAGGGTTTGGTGTTGTCAGCTTCAATATTGCTCTAAATTGTGTTGCCTGTGCATCAGAAGAAATGGAACTGATAGCTTTTCCCACCTCTGATTTGGCTGGGAAATGCTGACAGTAAATATTTTGTTCCAGGCAGTAGACTTAAGAAGATGGGATGCTCAGGGGATGCACAGGAAACAAGTATTGCAGTAATGAGAGCTCATTTTTAAGGCACTGCATTACTATACTGACATTGCTATGACTCCTTTTTAACAGACTTACATATTTTAGGGGGGGCTGAGGAGGGGATTGGTCCCTTGGTGTTTTGTTCTACAGCTGCTTGACAGCATGGCAGAGGCCTCTGCCTAATAAATGTGCTAGGGAGGCAGAGGAGGAGGCTGACTGGAGCTTTCAGAATGACTCCTGGCTCCTGGCATGAGTCACTTTAGATTTTGCACTGTGTGCCTTGGGGATTGGGACTACGTGTCCAACTCTCCACTGAAGAAAGTGATCAGGAAAATTCAGTCAGAGCAGGGGAACTGAAACACACACAGAACACGTGGAAGCAATCCAAGGACAGGCAGCTTGAGCTTCCCTGCTGCTTCCTGGAGTGCTGCAGAGCGGCTCAGGGTGCCCAGGAAAGCCAGCCTTGTGTTTGTAGCAGAGAACAGCCAGGCCAGCACTGCTCAGCTGCAGCCAGGACCCCAGCTGTGTGCCAGATTTACTCTGACATAAAGCTGATAGCACAAGAAGCATGGAATCACCAAGGCTGGAAAAGACCTCTGAGATCATCAAGTTGAAAAGTGTTAAGAGCTGGTAGTTCAGATTGACAGTGTAGAGTTTAAGGACAACATAGCTGTTGAATACCCCAAAACACAGAGATGTAATGCATTTACAGTGGGGCTCATCAGGGTGTGGAGGTGCTGTGCCAGCTACTTAGCTGTAGCCCACATGTTCCTGCCCTTCTCACACAGTGACTGCAATACATCTTTCCCCAGCTGTAATCTGAATGTTCATACCTTGGGAGTCCAATGCATTAAACCATCAAAGCTCTTCCTTTCCCAAAACACAGACCTTTTCTGGCCTGTTCTATGGGTTAGCTTGTGAATCCTGGTGATTAAATTAATCTGTCACTATTTTCACAGATGCTGCATAGCTTAAAGTCAACGAGTTTATTAGGGAAATGATGCTTGTCAGTTGTGTTGTGGCTGCATTTAATTTAAAAGCTGATGTTCATATTATTTGCCTTCGTACCTCCTGCCAATTATTGTTAATATTGCCAACATCCAGATCAAGGACCTACTTACAACAAAATATTTGCACTCACAAAAGCTGTTTGAAAGCCAGTATTTGAATTCTGTAAAGCTATATTACTGCTTTCCTCTTCAGTCTCAAGCACTAATCTGTTGGCATTTTTTGGGGTTTTGTATAACTTATTCATAATATTTTGGTTGCTGCTGTGCATTTGTCTTTTAATCTTCATGCAAAAAGGCAGTATTTAGAGCTGTCGTGATCCCAGAGATCAAGTCCAAGATGTATCTTTGGTTTTTCCACCCCAAATGTCACTGGGTGATGCCTGCATCTTTTTTTCCCCCAACATTTCAGTAGTCTTGACTGAAACAAGTCATCCACCAACTTCCAGGAGAGCTGTGCATGAATGCAGGAGCTGTCCTTAGGGGACTGGCTAATGCCTCTAAACAAATCGAATTGCTATTTGGTTTATAACCCAGCTGCACTCGGAATTGCAGCACCCGGGGGGGGGAGGAAATCCATAGGTCCTGTTTTGCTTTTCAAATAGTCAAAGATAGCAAATAGCCATTTTGTCTCTTTTTTTTCTGCAGGAATATGTGGGGTGTTTTGCCTCACAAGGCAGTGCAGGTTGCTTTGTGCTTTTGTTGTTGACTGGATTCCACTGTGCCAACAATTAGTGCTGGTTACCTTGGAAACTGCTCTGAATCCCACTGAGGATTTTGACAGGGACATCTTGACTGAAATTGCTTTGTTTTCACGATTCTGCAAGTATACATGTAGCTGATGCTTTTGCTGTTCTCTGCCTCTGTTCTTTCCCTAAAATGTAGCAAAATTAATGAAACATATTATTTTGTCCTTTTCATCTCACTGCAGCTGTCTTTAATAATCCCTTGTTTTGCCTCGTTGCTCCAGGAGCATTAATTACCCTTTACTTTAACTGAACTCAGTGTTTTTTCTTGGTAGGTATTTGACAGGTGACCCTATGAATGTGTGTGAAGTTCTGACACAATTTGCAGTCTCCTTCTTTCTGTCCCTCCCTCCTATCATCCCTTTCCTTTGGTTTTCTTCTGGAGCATTTCTTGTGCCATACGGTTCAAGCATGTTAAACTGTTTATGCCTTAAACAAGTTATGCTTTACAGAGACCAGGTGGCATCTTCTGTGGCCACAGGAAGCTCAAGGTCTTGATGCCACCCTTGTGGAATTGGGTAGAGCTGTTGCCAGAGAGAGGAAGGGGTGGGAAGTGTGGAAATTGTGGCAAGACTGTCTTGTGAGAGATATGGTATTTTCATATTAGGAGTTGCTGTCCCTGTAGCTGTGAGATCGGTTCTCAAGGTGGGAAGAAGCAACAGATAAGTGGGCTGAGTAATCTTGCTGAATGGCAGTAATGAAACACAGGTAACTACAGGCAGGAAAGGAGAAGAGCTGAGGAGACAAACTCTGATCTGACTGGAGCAACTGTGACCTGAGAGAGCAGTGACCCTGTCACATGGGGTGATGAGCAGGCAAAAGCTGTACCAGCTCCCAGTTCACTGCCAGCAGGAGCCTTGCAGCAGTGCCAGTCACATACCTGTGAGGCAGGGAGAGGCTGTGAGCCCTGCCTATAGGCAGTGTCTCCTGTCAAAACCAGTCCTCAGAAAAATCACACAGCACTGCTCAGAGGGATGGGCAGAGGAGATAAAAGGTGGATGAGGGCTGTCAGAAACAAACAGCTGAACAGTTTCACCTAAGAAGGGGAAAATAAGTGTTCATTGCAAACTCAGCTTCTCCATGAGTTGAGTCTGAGGTTTGTGGTAGGTTGGAAGAGAAAGAGGGGAAAAAAGCTAGAGGCTGAAGGACAACTATTAAAAGGGCACGTAAAAAACAGACATCACACATCACTGTGGAGATGTCTCACAGACCTGATTTTTGCTATTTATGGTTGCAGATTTTTTTAAAAACTATTTTAAAAAACTATTTTGTGGAAATGTTTATGTCAGGATCTGAAAGCTCAGACATCTTTTAAAAGACTCTTGCCACCATCTGTATATCTGTCTCTGGGGCTGGTAAACATGTACGTTGTAAAAGCTAATGGAATGGAAAGCTGTCATGGGAAATAAAAGTATTGTAGGTAATGTGCCAGTGGAGACATCTGCAGTCCGTTGACAAATGCAGCAGGATCAATAAGGAATGAAGGAGAGCTTTGAAAATGCATCTTGGCCTTGTACAGGATCTGATCCCAGATCCTGGGTCGTGCTGTAGCCAGTCTTTGGCATATAACTTCATTTACCAGCCCATCTGAGTCTCTGTCCAGGAAGGCAGAAGTCTCTGGCCTCAGAGATCAGGAGGGAACATGTGAATGATGCCTGCTTTGGTGTAATGCTCCGTGCTAGAGTGGCTGGGGTGGGAACTGGGCAGCCCTGGGCTGTGCTTGTGAGGAGGGCAGCAGCCTGTGGAGGCAGCAAGCCTTCCAAACACAGCCAAGAGGGAAGGCTGTGGCTCTCCATCAGCAGCTGGTGCAGCATCCTCTGTTCAGCATCTTTGCTCTGGAAAGGGTTTGTGTCCCCGAGTCATCTCTGGGACAAGGAGATTCTGGATCTCCTGATTTGGTATGCTGGGGTTGGTAGAAGAATTCTTCCAAAACCAGGAGCACAGAGTGCTTAATTTTGTTTGTGTTTTAACTTTGGATTATATTAGTGTAGTGCCCCAGACAGGGCTCTGTCCTCTCAGCAGGGCAGAGTCCTCTGTCTCTGGCACAGAACAGCTGTGGCACTGGCAGCAGCTGGCAGAGCTGACCTGTACCCTGCTGGATTTCAGCATGGTCTGAAGTGACCTTTGAGGGGGCAGCAGAACTTCTGTCCTGCTCTGTCAGCCCCTGGTCTCTCACCTCAGCCTGCTCCCTGTCAGGGCTTTGGAGAGTTCATGCTGAGGCTTTTCACTGTGTGTTCTCTCTGTTACGGATATCCCATTCAAGGACTGCCTATACTTTAGGAACTGTATTCCCTGGAACCAAACTCTGTCTGTGTCCTCTATCATGGGCAGCTGACACCTTGGTGAAAAGGAGCAGCATTTTACTCTCTACAACATGCAGAGACAAGACATGTTGCTGTTCCTTGTTCTGCTGGAGTCTAGCGTAAAGCCGTGCTCCTTATTGCTTTTAAGAAATAAATATATTATTTGTAAAATCTATTTGTTGTAATTTGTTGTATGCTAGTGCTGTTTCTGTGGCACAAAGTAGTCAGAGAGAATTTGCCTGTTTAAAGAGAGGGAAAATAAATGTCTACGAGCAAAACTATGTCTAATGAATACACAGCCCAGCATTCACAGCATCCAAGCTGCCTAATTTTCCTCCTTTTTTTGGTTTTGCTCTTGTTTTTATTCTGTTTTGTTTTGGGTTTTTGTTTGTTTGTTCTTTATCATTAGACTGCCTTGAACTTTAACTGAACCATAAGAAAACTGGAAAGTCTCAATAGCAGCCCTGTGATGATTTGACTTACCCACTGGATCTTCTATTTATAGTGTCCATTAGTACAGAAAAGTCTGTCCTTTTGCAGCAGTCATGTATGGCAAAAGCATTGCTCTTCTGATGAACTGCCCATGCCCCCTGTGTCACCCAAAATATCCATCAGCAGAGTGTTCAGAAGTAAGCCTTTCTTGATTGAAGAACACTGCCAAACAAAACAAACTGAACAAAAACCACAAGCCCAAAGGCCATTTGTATTTTTATTTACTTATTTTGCGTAGCCTGAAATAGAAATTTCTATTTATCAGGAGACAGCCTTTCACCCTCCAACATAGCTCTCTGTGGAACATTATCTTTGTCCCAAGCAAATTAAATCAGGAAGAGAGCTGAGAGGGTGAGAACTGTCTTCTGGGCTTGTAGAGTCCATTTGTACTAGAGAACCAGGCTGGGTGGGAACAAAAATAAATTCTATTACAAAGGAGGCATTTTTTTAATGATTTGTCTTAACCCTGCTGGGAGGAGGGTTGCAGTAGCTTGGCTGATGGAAAGCAGTTGACCAAAGGGATTTCCTTTGGATATGCTCCAGGGTACTAAACCTGATACACACTTGCACGTTCTATATCAGAAATTAATTAGTCTTTCATTAAAATTTTCATGTGAACATAAGCTTCAAAAACTGATGCTTGTAACAGTCTTCCTCACTGAGTCTTGATTTGTTCATCTGAGCTAATAGTATAGTCTTGATGGTGTTCTTTTGTCCATGGTGTGATTAGTAGCTTGGTGGAAATTCGGACAGGAGGGCCATATGTCACATCCTTCAGGTGTGAAGTGGTGGCAGGAATTGATGCAGGGTTTTCTGTAGCTGTGGCACTCAGTGAAGCTCTGTGCTGTCCTCTATGCTCTTTCTTATGTCAGGGTGATGCTCTTTCCTGCTCTGAAAAAGCAAAATCCAAACAGGGTTGTACCAGATATCAAAGGATGCTTTCTGGAAGAGCAATTTGTCTCCAGCCCATGGAAGGTGCTGCAGCACACCAGGGTGTGGGGAGGGCCCAGTGTGTCTGCAGGAGGATGGGCCAAGCTGCAGGTTCCTTCTCCCAGGTTTCCCAGCTTGTTTTTGCAGGCTGTGTTTGCCTCACAGCACAGGGAGCTGTCAGGACCTGTAAGGATTCCAGATTTGTGTCCAGTCCACTGGTCTGCAGCAGCACCGTGTGAGAGTCTGGGAGGGTCTGGGAAGTGTCTGCTCTGTGTTTCTCATGAGAGGAAGGAACCAAGAAGCACTTCCAGCATCCAACAGGTGTGGAAGCAGCCCAAAATGAGGTGCAAAGCTCCAAAATGAGGTGCAGGCCCGTGAAAGGCAGCTGGGAAATTTGCTGGGCTTTAAATCAATATCCCTGTTCTTTGATCTATAGGACTGGCCACATGCGTGACTTGATTGATGGGGTTATGGAGCTCAGTTTGATTTACTTAACCACAGAGGGGAATTTCATCTCATACTAGGGATGTGTTGTTCAATAGAAGAACAAAACTAGAGCTGCTATTGGTAGTCTCCTCCCCCAGCAGGCATCTATATCATACGTAGCCTCATCTCAAAAAACAGTTGATTTGTCTCCTCCAATGTGGAAGGCTGCCAGAATTTCTCATCCCTGACAGTAGGAAAGCAGCATCTTTAGATTTCTAATCTGAATTTATCCTCAAGTTTACATTCATGTATTTGAAATATTTTTTCAAATTCATGTTTTTCAAGTCAGCTTGTTTTTTTCATCGCTTGCTAGTTGTTCTGGTGTATTCATCCATCTACTTTTGCTGTTGGCAGCAGCCAAGGGAACTGTTGCAGTCACTGCCCTCCAGGTGACCAGCCAGGAGTGCAGTGAATTGCAAGGTATAAATTAGTAATGTTCTTTGCCAGTGGGTGGAGATTTTTAATATCTCATTAAAAAGTTTGTGTAAAAGAAAGATTAACCTAGAACTTCAGTTTTAGACAAATATGGCTATGGTAATTCACATGAGTGCTTTTTGGGAAAAACAACTGGCTTTTCTAAAGGACAAATGAAGAGAAATAGCTTTACATTAAAAGAACAAGGGAATTCTGTAAGAGTAACTGTGAAAATAAACCATTATTAATCTAATGGACAGTCCCTTGTCAGAGTGGTTGCTGTGAAGTTACATGTAGGGCATTGATTTAAACATACTTTCCCTTCCCAGCCAGTTCTTGCCTGAAGGATGCAGTAATGGGTGAGCAGAGCTTTTATGCCTGCCCTCAGGATGGTGATTAATGGGGGCTCTGGCAGGAGCAGGGTGTATTGACATCTGCCATTACAAACCTGTCTCTACAAAGGTCTGGAGGAGCAGTGAAGTTTTGCTCTGTTCCCAGGTGTGCCCAGCTGTGCAGCTGGTGGGTTGTGACTGTGCAACTTGTGGCCTTCCCTAGGGGTCAGCTCCATCGCTATCGGAAACAGCTCACAGATAGCACTTGGATATAGCTGGGACAGCAGAATTATCTTCAGATAAGAACCACAAATCTTTCGCTCTCTGAATTCTGCTGGACCAGCCCTTAAGATCTTGATTTGTTACATTAAAGGTACCTGAACTTCCAAAGGGGAGGAAACTTCTCTGGTTGCTTCCCCATGCAGTTGTGTGCCTGATGACATTTCACTGCACCTTTGAGTGGGTCTGGAGTCGGGCTGAGACAGTTTCTTATTTTGGAAAAATTCACTCCTTGAGTAGACCTGTTACTACTTTCTGCTCACCAGAGCAGGCAGTTCCTCAGCCCTTCAGGTGTGCTACACTTGCAGGCAGTGGGGAAGAGCAAAGTGTGGGTTCTGTGGTACCCAGCCATGTCAAGCATGCAGTGTCTGAGTCAGCTTCATGCACAGAGCATGTTAGGGGCCAGCAGCAAGGAGCCCATTCCAACAACATCTTATTCTCTGCATGGTACTCAGACCTACCGTTTAAATAAAACTTTGCGTGGCAGTCTGAAAAGGGGTGAGGATGATGAAGTATTGATTTTAATCACGCAGGAATGTTATTTGGCCCTTCAAGTCCCTCATCAGCATAGATGGCTGTCTGGGAAGTGCCTTTAATGCATTCTGTGTGCTGCTGAGGAGGAATTAGCATCCAAAGGGCATGTTGGAATGCAGCTAACTTCGTATATTAAATGTCAAGAAATTACATGACTCAGCTGCCCATTCTACCCCTGTTTGCAAAACAATTTTTTAGACATTTAATAGAAGATCATCTTAAAATATTGCAGTTGTTGCATGTTGTCCCTAATAGAAAGAACATTTCATAATGATGCTTTGTGCATCTTGCTTAGAGCAAGCTCCTGATTTTTATAAATACTTGCCATTTTCCACTGAAACCTTTGGAATATCTGGTCCTTCTCTTTTATTTTTAATGCTTTCCTTATATTTCAGGAAAAAAAACACTACCTTTTAAAAATGGATTGTCAGCCTCTGTTTTTTTATTGTTTAAGCTAATCGTTCTGATTTTAAAACACCATTCTGATTAGCATGCTTTTCTTTCTTTTTTTCTGACTTTGCAACTGCCACAGAAGAAGTGTCTGCAAGAATAGTACAAGTAGTAACAGCTGAAGCTGTAGCAGTCCTGAAAGGTGAACAGGAAAAAGAAGCCCAGCACAAAGATCAGCCTGGATCCCTACCTTTAGGTAAAATGAGACCAAGAATGTTCCAGGTATCCTTGTGTCTGCAAATGTCTGTATGTATATTAAAAAATGCAGTTCCAGCTGTGTATTCACCTTGGTTATGGTTGTGGGTAAACCACAGGCACCACTGGATAAATGCTGGAACCACAGGATTATGGCAGGATCCTTGTATTCTTGGTGACTCTCTCATTCCCTGTTTGCTCTCACAGCAGTTCTCCACCTTGTTTCTGACTCCAGAGCAGCTCAGCCCTGAGTGTGTTTGGTGGTAGGGTTTTGTCATGGTGTTGGTTGGGACTGTTTGTGTTCAGCCATGTAGAACACGAAGGATTCATGTCTGAAGAGCAAAAAAGTAGATTGACATATGAAAAGAAAGGGAGGTTTTGCTGGTCAAGTGGTAGCTGCTCAAATAGATGGAGGTGGGGAGCACCTCCAGGGAAGCAGAAAGGAGTGGGACACAGCAGGCTGAGAGCACCAGGCAGAGTGAGGCCAGATTGTGGAACAAGGAGTGATGTGGTAAAAGCAACTGGAAAGGGTAACAGTGCCACTGGTCCATGCTGTGTCTCCATCCTCCCTTGTGTAATATCTCTGAAATACACGTGTGTGTGTGTGTTGTAACTATAAAATAAGGTAGGTATACAGCCATTTGTACCTAAAGTGCTTGCTCCTTGCCAGAAAACTTCTGCAGTAGCTCAAAAACGTGTACACCAAAGGCCAGAGAAAGGACGCACTCCATCTTGAGGTAAGGAAGCCTGTCCTAGGATGGATTCTGCTGAGTGCATGCTCATTGTGATTAAATCAAAACAATGCCTGCAGTGTTTTCCCCACAGGCAATCTGTCTGCTTTGGTGTGGTGCTTGGCCCTTGCCTAGGAATGAATTAAAGTCAATGAGTAATTTAGAATATTTGTTGGAAATTTGGTTCCCACGGTTTTTGCTTCATTGAACTAACTTAGAACTGCAGCAGGGGGATGTGTTGCTTGGTAATTCCCTTCTTTGCAGAGACTCAGTTTTACATGGAAGACCCCAATTCTCCAAATCACTTCACTCAGGCCTGGGAGAGGTAAAATGGATATTCAGTTCCATCTAGTCAGATAAGTAATTTAAAAGACATTGGGAGAAATATGTCTTCAGTTAACAACTGTTGGTGTTACAGTTCCTGTGGTCAGATGCATTGTGTGGGTTTATAAATACTCTGTCCCTGGACAGCATATCTTAAGGACAAGCCACATATGGTCTTCACCAAAACACATTGAAATCAATAGGAAGAAGCCTGGAAAATTCTCTTGGGGCTTTGAAAGTGGCCTGGGAAGATGCCCTGAACAGTAAACTGAGATCTGCGTGTTGGAAGGTGCTGTTGATAAGACAGACCTGTTAAAACAGATTTGTTTGGGTTTGTTTTTTTTAAACACTGGTTAAGCCCTAGGAGTGGATCTGTTTTTAAACAAAAACCTCTCAAAGCGATTGGTATGAGATCAAATGCAGATGTTATGCTGAGTTCATTTAAGAAGCTTGTTTAGGATTCCATCATGCTTGAATTGCAGTAATTGAAAAAAAATCATTTGTTTTCAGCATCTGGTCTCATGACTGGGAATAAATGTAAATCCCAGTCCAAGTGCATCTAGGTTTTCACTGTGCTTTGCTCAGCTGAATCACTGTTATGTCAAAGCTGATATAAGTTCCCTGTGCTGATATCTTTTAGACAAGGAATATTTGCATGTGCTCTGTGATTAACCTTGAACTCAGCAGAATAAAAAAATGTGTGCAGAATGGAGTTTTTCATGTACTCAAGGTGGATTAAAGAGACTGGGTGCCAGTTTCTGATAGTTTGTGTGAATTTATAATACCTCTGTGCTCATATGCTTTTTTTGTTGTTGCCTTGGGTGACTGAATGCTTTTTAAGAGGCAATACTGATTTAAAACAGTATCTTGTATTTGCTTTTTATATTATGCTCTATAACCAGAATTTTGTTAATAATCCATACCATTAGAAAATAAATCAAGAACAGAAGAATAAATCCTTCTATTATAATTTCAAAAGTCCATGTATTCTGCAGGAACCTGTCTAAAAATCTGGCAGGCATGAGTTCCCATCAGATAATTCCTCATCTGGGCAGAGCAGGCTGACTGCAGCTTATATCATGTATTGGTCTTCCTGGAATTAATGACTGTATCTCATTTTTATTGTTTGATTTCTAGCAGTTGAAGAGTCAGCCAACCTGCCTCCTTCCCCACCTCCATCACCAGCTTCTGAGCAGACTGGAGTTCTGGAGGAAGGTAAGGGTCTCCTGGACATTGCAGTGCAGAGCTATCAGCAGAGGGATGAGACATGGATTTGAAGGATGGGGGAATCAGAAAATGGAGATAGTTCTCGTGTGAAAAGATCAGGCATTCTCAGCAGTAACTCCCCATCTGCAAACCAGCTGCAGTGCATGGATGAGGTAGACACGTGCACAGAGGTAGCTGAGGGATATGCTAAGTACATCCAGGCTAAAGAAAAAGAAATAGTGTTGCTCACTTTTTTGTCTGTTGTATGCAATATGAGCCAAGGTGTCTGCTGCTCCAGTGTGATCCATACCAAAACTACAATTAAGTATAGGTCATCTTTTATTTCTTGATATGTGTTTGGCTGCATTTTTAAAATTACCATTGCCTTTTGGTTTGCAATCTTAAATGCATGAAAGCAAGGAGATTCAGAGCTGGATCATTTCTTTGGCCCTTGACCTGTAATTCATGCTCCAGTGCCTGCATGTATTTGAAGTTCTGTACACTAAGTGCAGCAGTCACATTCTAGTCTTACAAAGCAAATTTCTGATCTGTTCTGCACAAGAGTTCAGTTTCAGTAGCCTGTGATCACTGCATTTTGCCCCTGCTGAAATCTCTTCCAGCAAAGAACTGAAGTGCTGGCTTAATGTTAAGCAGAGGCCTAAATCCCAGTGAAGCTGCCGCAGTGTAGGCGTGTGCAGGAATGCTTTGTTCAACACAAGACGACTGCTGCATCAAGGCCAGCAGGATAGAGAGACAGCAGGGTGTTCAAATTGAGCTGCATCATGGGGATAAGAAGGAAGGATTTGGGTTCAGAATCTCCAGGGGACTGTCAGTTGAACTGTGCCATGTCAGTGACATTTTTTCTGTGTCCACTTACTTCCTTCTTGGATTTTCTTTCAGCGTTTTCTCTTTCTTTCTGTTACATAAGTGCATGAAAATAATTTCCTATCATCTGCTGAACAAACTTCGTTGGTATTTTAACACAGAACCTCTATGGATTTTGCTATTTCACATGCTAGCATACTCTGACTCAGTTTATGGGGACACTGCAATTAGGCATGTTCCATCACGCACTCATTTTTGACACAATGAAATTACAGGCTAGGTTAACAACATTTGTCAGTCTGCTCTACTGGAAGGGCCAATTTGGTGTGGTTAGTAACAGTTATAAAGAACTGGAATAGTTGATTGTTGTTGTTTTAAAAAAAAACCTGTCTGTTGTGTGTTTAAAAAATAATACAACAGTACCTAGACTCATCACACAGAGGTAATGGCCATAAGAATTATTAACTGAAAAGAGAACTGGTAAAACATTGGCAAAGATTTGTAGAATTATTACCAGGTCTTTATCATTATTTTTTAATATATAATTCACTTGGCTATTCCTGTGTATGCTTTTTGATTTTTCACATCATGGTAAAGACCTTGTTCTTCTACTTCAGGCCAATGTCAAGGTTCTTCCATTAGCCTCAGGTTTAGGTTTGGTTTTGTGTGCTGCTTGTATCAGCTGCATAATTGCATGTATTTTAGGATTTTATAAAGTATTTCTATTAGTTAATTGACAGGAGGTTGTAGATGGTCCCCATAGCTAATAGAAAGCATTTTGCTAGTTGTAGTAGCACAGGAAGGTGGCAAAACACTCTGCAACTTGAGATTATTACCTACTGCCAGACTGCAATTCCCAGCTGTGCAAATGACTCAGCAAGTCCTTTAACATTGTTGGTTTTCCCTTTCCTTGCATGTAGAATTGAATTAATATAATAGCACTTACCCTGCAGAGGTGGTTCCAAGGACTCAGGACAGTGTTTGGAGGATGTAACTTTCAAATAATTTTCTTTAACATTAGTCAAAAGGGAATTTTCCACAACATGGTAGATTTTGATTTAGTGCTTCATGTTTAAGAGACGATGGCTGGTTTGTAAGGGAAGTATGGATACAAGTGGTGTCCTGAGTCTTTAATGAACTGTGCTGGAAGCTTCTTGGTTATGTCTGGCTCTCAAACAGGAACTCACAGTAGAGTTTTTTTTAAGTAACAGGAAGAACTTGGAAATAATTTCACCAGAAATTTATTATGATGCTTTTAACCAAAATATTAGGGTTGTCAGTTCAGTGTAGTAAAAATCTTGTGCTCTGTTCTGTATTAGAAGATACAGCCCTTATTTTCTGTGGGTAAGTTCAGTTTTTGCTGACCCGAGTGAGCCAGACCTGTCAATTTTATTCAGGCAAAGTTCCCATTCCAAAGAGTTTGCCTCAGTGGGGTTTGACCCAGTTTTCCTGTACTTGTTTAAACCTCCAGTTCCCTATACCATCTGGCTATCCATCCTCATGCATCTTTACATTGTCTGTCTTTCTGCTTTCTTACTTTTTTAAACTTATTGAACAAAAAAGGTGAGCACTTGGTGTATCTGCCTCAGACTTTTTTTCCCTTCTCCTAGAAGCTTTTCCTAATGCACTTGTCAGTGTGTGCCACATTGCTTTGAATCCAAGAGACTTCTTCAGTCAGTGTAGGAAGGAAATCACTGTTGTAGACTGACAAAGGTGGATGTGGCCAGCCATGCAGCAAACACAAATTAAAAGAAAAAAAAAAAAAGAGGTAGGAAAGACAGAGAGGTTTGTGGGTCAAGTTTATTTCATGAGAGGAGTCGGTTGGATGTAGGTTTCTTTGATTTGGCTGCAGGAAAACATTCAAATGAACCTGTCCCTTTTTACTGCTGCAAAAGGTAAGAAAACTGATTTGCCTTATTGAAATTATTATATTTATTTAAACTATAATAACATAATTTTGTTCAGGAAATTAAATTTTCCCTAGCACCCTCTAATCCTTTTATCAGTTCTATCTGGTCATGCAGGACTGACGTAATACTCTTAATTTCTTGGCATTTCTTTTGTGTTCTGAGCCTTTTGATGATGGTCAAAAATGTCTTCATGTAAGAAAAATTTAAACATTACAGGATAGAAAGGTGCCTCTGATGGACTGTCTTCCATTTTGAAATAGGCAGTTAGCCTTTCTACACCAAATCAGAATGTTTTGTAAACTGAAAAGAATCAAGTGTTATATGAAAATGGGTCTGTGGATGGTGAAAATTGCTTCTTGAAAGGCATTCTCAAAATATACAAGGAAAGTAAGGCAGAATTAGCCTTTGTGAGAAGTGATTTTAATCTTGGACTTTAAAATGCATTAGGGATTTTCCCATGCTTTGAAATTGAAAAGATTAGAAGGGACTATAATAACAAAGGATTTTTCTTGTTGCTGAAATAAAGGCATACTCTCCTTAGAAGACATCATTATCCTGTTAATGAAATTATCTGCATTAATTCTGAAAATATCTTTATTCAAACTGATATAAAACCAATGTAAATCTGTAAAATAGCCACAGATGTAACAGCCCCAACCAGTCCCAGGCTTTGTGCTCCTGGTGATTTTGGACCATCCCAATAGCATGTATTAAACATTTTTACTGCTGTCAGTTCCTGCAGTTTTAAGGAACAGAGGCAAGGCCTCTGTTTTCCTGCCTACAATCTGTTCAGAGCCTATAAAGAAGGGATTTTCAGCCTTGTTTGCAATGGTATAAAGTCCTGGGATTTTACCTTCACTCTTGTTGATGCACAGCTGGAAGGAGAACCTCTTCTGTGTTCAGTTTCTTGACCCTATCAACCTTCCCTTCTTTTCTTCATGTTGTCCCAGCTCCAGCTGAAGAGGTGGCAAGTGCTTCTGCTCATTCAGCTCTTGTCTTCAGTAATTCCTGGGCTGGTGTGAAGGCACCCTGCAGAGAAGGGGGAATTGAAGTTTGGAACCTTCTTGGATTTAGGACTCAGTTGATTCCTGGTCTCTCGTGCCCTGAACTGTAATTGGACTTTTGCAAACTCTGAGCCCCCTCAAATCTGTTACAGAATTTTGTAGATGTTTCTGGACATTTCTGATTTCTTCTGGATAAGAAATCCACACGTTCTGCACTGCAAGTAGATTGAGATGCTTTCCTGCAGCCTTGCTTCTGGCTCTGAAGTACTAGGGAAAAATGGGAAGCTTGGGCACAACACTGTGCTTAGCATTTCCTACTGCAGTGCTCTGCAGAGCTTCCTGCTTGGCAGAAGTGG
>PYHW01010663.1:2539920-2554475 GCA_013186435.1 Turdus rufiventris | reverse complement strand
GTTGGATTCCACTACAGAAGAGAAGCAGCCAAAATACTGGGTGCTCTTTGTTCCCTGAAGGATACTCTGAATACAGTTCTCCTGAGTTCCATGTGTGGTCTTTGTGTCCCAGCCAGCCTCAGCGCTGGCACCAGTCTTAAACATGGGCCATCTTTCTTTTGCAGGGCTGTGATACATATAGAAGCTGCTAATATTGATATTCCTTTCTACTTTTGCTTCCTTTTGGGAGGTGATTGAGCCTGAATGGGTTTCTCCTACAGCAATCCTTTCCCACGAAGAAGAAATCCATGCCATGACATTACAGGACACTTGCTGCCAGTTACTTGAGAAAGCAGAGGAGCTTTTTGTAAAGACACAGAGGTTGTTTTGTCATGATGTACTGTTGAAAGAAACTTAAAACTTACTGTTGTTTGCCAGAAAGCACCTTAGAGCTCTTATAAATGGGATTGTTTTGGATCAAAATAGTTTCCAAGGCTTGGGTAAGCACAGTTAGGGTAACACTCCTGAGCCATCTTGTTTTGGCATCTCACAAAGAGATCTGTTAACACTGCCTGTATTAAAGCATTGCTTTCTGATAGTGTTTTGGATGTAACAGTGAAAGTTTTGGGGGCTCTGGGGGAAATCCTGTGAGTTAAAATAGCCTTTAGAAAGACCAGGGACACAAAGTATGGACTTGAACTTGAAGCTGGAAATCCAGTGGAAGAACTGCAGCTGCTTAACAGCTGCTTAAGGCACCCTGTGAATCAGTGTTCATCAAACTACCAGTTGTCATACACTGAAAATGGACTTAAACATCTTTTCTCTAGCACTAGATGTTTAGTTTTTCATAGTGCTATTTGTGATGAGAGGACTCAGCCTACAGGAGTTCCCAAGTCTCCCCTCTAGGCTTGTAGGGATGAGGTGGTAGACCAAGCATTTTCACTGGGTAGTGTTATTTTTCTTTGTCTTGCAAAAACAAACTGCCCCTCCCTGTACTTGTCAGTAGCTGGTGTAGTCCCGCTAATGTGATTTTCTGCAAGGCTACAGTGATGGAAATAAACTTGTCATTCCAAAGCATTAGCAATCACTGAGGTGGGAGCTAGTTCACCCATGGATACATGACACAACAGCATAAAATATAGGACTAACAGAGACTGCTGTGAGCAGCACTTTATCAGGGATAAAAAAAGGTAGCTAGATGTTTGGAGAAGGGTTTTTTTGTTTGTTTAAATGATGCTTATTTATAGGAAAATAAAGGTGGGAATTTTGAAACAATGAAAAATAAAGCCACAACTGGCCAAAATCTAAGCTGGTTTTCTTTTTAAATTAAAGAACTTTTAAAATTTTACACTTTTGAGTACTAAATCTGATGACTACGTGGAATACAACTATGTCAGAACACTTCAGAGGTTTTTAGTTCAGTCAGGTGTGTAATACATATAGATATAGTATGAGTTGTGAGATGTGGTTTGCGCACAGCATGTGTTCTAAGTAGTTAGTGTGTAGTTCTGAAATTCATTCCTAGGACTGGTTTCTGATGTTGGTAAAACCAGTAGAAAGGTCCAGGTACATGGTCCATGTGTTAAAATGCACAACTGCCTCATTCCTCCATCCTGCATTAACCCACAGCCTGGCTGGTGTCATCCCCTCCAGCATGACATAGTGGCTGGTGCTGCTAGAGCATGTGTCCATCCTGGTTTGTTTTTCCTGTGTGTGTCTGTCTGTCTGTCTGTCCTGCAGCCTTTGTCTGTGTGTCTGTTTGTAGATGCAGGGGCGGAGGATAAGGTGGGGCTGCTCCAGCAGTGCCCCAGCAGGCAGTGGCGTAGGCACCTGGCCCCCTCCATTTCGGTGTCTGTGCCCCAGGAGGAGCCCTGCAATTCGGATGAGGAGTACTATGAACACCCTTTGTTCAGCTCAGAGTGGGCTGGCTCTAGTACACCCCCCAGTGCCACAGTGAAGAGCACAGAGGTCTTGTTGGGCCATGATGAAGGTGAAATGAGCATGGTCCCCATTCGGTTCCTCTTCCCCTCCACTCACCTGCCATCCGTTCCATTCTTTATGTGCCTGGGATTGCTGCCTTCTGGGGAGGGAAACCTAGTTGGATTTTCTCCCCAGATGGAAGTGACACCCCTCCAAGAGTCTCTCCATGTCTAGGAAAAGCTGCAGCATGAGCAGCTTTGGGGTCAGTGTAACCGTGGTTCCCACTTAAATCAGGGCTCTTGTTCTTCAGGCCTGGCTTATAGCAGAAGTGAAAGGAGCAGCTAGTTAAAAGAACTGGAAGCTAATTTGTTCTTTGTGCCAGAGAAATACTGCCAAGAACAGTATGCAGAGTAGGCCAAAATATTGCTATTGAAAGTAAGTCGTTGTTTACACAGTGGGGGAAAAATATGTCTATACCAAAGATAGCCCTGGAAGGACTTTAATTCTCCAGCAGGTGAAATAAGTTTTACACAGATGTACGCAGGTAATTTCAGGCCACGTTGGGTCATGTTTGATTTTCGTTTGTTTTGTGGACACACTCTATTTGCATTGTGCCAACTGACTGCAAACATGGAGGGAAAGAAAGCCTCTCTGTACCTCCTGTTTCTATGACCTGAGCACATCAGTAAGTAGTATTTTGTCAGTAGGGGCTATATAAATGTAAAATGAAGGGAATCTTTTTTTCAGTGACTAACAGAACAGCTGACTTCTCAAAGATGAAATAGATGATGTTTCATTTCACAGCACTCAGTCTTGGAAACTGAATTTAAAAAATAGTACCAGATCATCCAAAGGTTTGTATCTTAGGAGGATGGAGCTGTCTTCCTGGAACTGTTCACTGGTTCATTTTAAGAAAAGCAGAGTTGTTCAGAATTAACAGGATAATTACAGAAGGAAAGCCTAATTCTGTAACAGCATCAGTAGGAGATCAGCACTGGTAATTGAAGAGTGTTCATGTCAGCATGTCTAACCAAAGGTAGGGAGATAGAAAAATCACAAGGGTAGCCTTACTTTATCTGTGTACCTATAGCTGTACGTAACAACCTGATGAGTTCATGGGCAGCTTCCTTTTCACTCATATCATCTGCCTCTGGTAAAAATGTAAGCTCTTAGAACATCTATGTAGGGGAGAAAAAAGAGGCTTTCCTTAGCATTTTTTAATTGAGAGGGTTGCAGCTATAAAAGTACATAAAACCAGAAAAAGAAAAGTAAAGCAAGTTATTGAAGTCAGGATCTTTTGTAGCTGGAGACCTGTTGTCCTGCAAGGCTGCTTTTACACTCTGCCCACATGCAAGTATTTCTGCAATGCTCAGGCATTGGTCCAGGTCTGAATCTGAATCTTCTGGCTTCTGTTCATTTAAGATACAGTATCTAACCTTAACTACTTTATGTTATTAATAATGTGTTTTTCTTTACACAGTGATATTTTCTCAACCTTAAATAGTGTTTATGTTCCTTAAATCACTCTTTTAAGGCCGTAGCTGAAACAGATGATTGATTTTCACTGGTTTTCACTGGGCCAATCTCAGGAGAAGAGCAAAGCCCTTGCAGTGCCAAGAGGCTGGTTATAGCCTCTTCCAGATTTGAAACTGATTTGTTCTAGACCTGATTCAGCCAAGTACTTCATTATGAGACACATTTTAAACTCAGGGATGTCATCAGGTCTGCCTGCAGCATGGCTGCTGGTCAGCTCATTGAGTATGTTGCTGAATCAAAGGAATACTAACAGTGCACAGTAATTTTTTGTCTTGAGTAGCAGTGGCAGGAGTACAAGCCTGGAATGGAGATTTTTCTAATAATTCTTCTGCCATGGCACAAGCAAAGACTGTTCTTGATTCCACTATGCTGAACCTAATAGACTGTAGACTGAGTGACATGTTTCAGAAATTTGGATGAACAAATAGTTATAATTGTATTCATGGTTTCTTTGACTTAATTGATGATGAGGAGCCTGGGGATAAGTGGGGAAACAGCAAAGAAAATGAAAGGTCCTCTGTTAAAATAGTGATTTTCACATACAGATTTCAAATGCCAGACAGTGCAAAGGAGAAATAGTTTATAAATCCATTCAGTGTAGGAATCTTGGCAGATACCTTGCAAAAACCATTAATTATTAGCCATGCATAAGGCATGTTCTGTGAAGGTTCTCAGTATTTTGCCAAATCCAGGATTCCTACAATAGGTTGACTTGCTGGCATTCAGCAGTCTGTATTATCAAGGTCAGTGGAAAGAAATCAATGCCTCATACCTTCCTCCACCTCAGCTGAATGTCTTGTACTGGACTAAGCAGCACATTTATTAGAAAATGTCAGTGTACTTTGAGCTTATTGATGCATTAGTGTTGTCAGAGCCATCCATCATTCCATTCCATCTCCATTTCCAATGACTATTTGACCCACTGTCATCCTTGGGAGAGGTTTGTCTGTAAAACACTTTCAGCTCTCATCCAACAGCATAAACATGCTTGTCTGGGGAAGGCAGGCTTTTGGTCTGTTTTTTTCTCCTTAGGGAAATTCAGTTCCTTGGTGGCTAAAATGAACTGGATACTGGCAGTCCTTTACAGACTTAAATCGAAAATATTGAGCTGAAAGGGTTATGTAAATGCAGTCCTGAAAGGGTTATGTAAAAGCAATCCTGCTCAGCTGTGGGCTTGGTGTTTACTGTTGGTGTTGATGTCACCTGTTTTTTCCATCCCCAAGAAGAAGAACCAGTAAAGAATCTGATGGCTGTGGCAGTGAAACCTGCTGCTCTTCCTGGGAAGCAAGTGGGGAAAGAGCAGAGGCCCCTTAGGCCTTTGGACCAGGCAGAGGGCCCCTGTGAGGGTCACTGGGATTCTGGTTCAGTGTGTCACAAAGACAAAGTGCCAAGTGTGGCATCCAGCAGAGAGAGTATGACCTTTGTGGTGGGAGCACTGCTGAAAGACACACCCCCTTCCTTGGCTGAGGAAGGTGTGTCCTCCCTTGGTTTGCATGCGTTTGCTGCCAGCAAGTCCTTCTCCAGCTTTCTCCAGTGCTTTCCAAGCCTTGCTTCATTTTCTGTTTTTCCCATTTATTAGTATGACTGCTCTTGTTATTGTGTAGTGGATAATATGATTGTGTAGGTGCTGTATGACAACATGGTTTCCCACTGCTGGGCTGATTCCTGAGTTTTTTACTTTGCCATGATAAAATATGCTTTGCAGCTAAGCTTATTCCTCTGTGTAAGCCTTTTTTCCCCATCTCAGATGTGTTTGCCAGTCACATTGCTAATCTATGTACTTTTTTTTCTTTTTGGTGCAGAGGTTCATCTGCATTTCTTTCAAACAGCAGATTTGCCGCCTTTGACTATGACATAAAGATGCTTAAACTGCAGAAATGTTTTCATTTGCAGTGTGCAGGTTTTTTGTTTGGTTGGTTTGGTTTTTATGTGTGTGCTTCAGTGCATTCTGGTTTAGCTTCCTTAAAGTTATTGCTTCTTATATCATACCCTTGTCATCCATTGCAATCCACCCCTCCTCAGTCATTGCCAGAACTCTTATTTTTTGTGTGTGTCACCTTACTACAAATGTTTAACCCTGCTGGAGTGCCCTTCTTAGGCAAAATCTCCATCACTTCCACTGGGATGTTTGCCTTCAAAGTGAAGGTTAGGACTGGGTATACTGGGTGAAGTTTAGACTTAATCTCGGAACAAAATATTTACTGCAGTCATCTTTCTATACCCAAGAACTGGGCTTCAGTGTTTTTCTTTTAATGATATTTCTCTTCAGCCAGTGGAACAAGGTGCAAAGACACCTTGTGTGGGGTAGTGATGTGCCCACTCCCTACCTGGCCAAGAAATGCTGCATTTAGGAGGCTTGTGTTCTAAATGATGCAGCTGAAGAACACTGAATTCCTCTAGCAGGCAGAATATGCTTTGATGCCATTGGATAGCAGGATACATGGAGAAAAGCAGTATCTAGCTATTTCATTTCTGTGACATCAGCCCAATGGCCATGCTTTATACTTCATGGGGGTTGCAAGTTAGTCACCAGATGTAAAAATAGAAAGGAGCAAAATTACTGTAGGTGTAGATTTCTAGTTTGGTTACCCGTAGATTTTAGAATGGCAGTTGCTTTTTTGACTCTGTATTAACACAGTTTGATACTAATTGTTCTAAAAACAGATTCATTAAAGCAAAAAGATGGTTTCATGGAAATTCAGAGTTGGCCCAATGCTAATTGTAACAAGCTTTAGAAAAAACACCTAAAACCTATTTTACAGATTAGTGCAGAAAGACATGCCACATTCTACAGTCTTTCTCCTCATATTTTTCATTATAGGAAGATTTAAATTACATAGGACTCATTATCTTCCACAAGACATTAAAAAAAGATCAAGCTAGTAATGATTAACAGAGTGGGTATTAAAAAAAGCTTAACAAGGTATTATTACTCTGAAAATAAAGTGACAGAGTATAAGAGTAGCCTTTTTAGTTTCAAATTAAATTAATTAGGGCCTGATCTAGAGTCACAGAAACATGCCAAGTATTATTTGACTTCCCCTACAGCTGTAAGTGACTGGCCCTTTTGAAAACCAGACCTTCAAGGTCTGGGAGTATTTATAGGCGTGTTGATTATTTCTACATGCTGGTTTGGTGACAGCAGTGAGATTTTGGTCATTGGACAAAGAGTGAGTGTTGTAAGCTGGTACAGTTAAAAAAAAAGCCTCTTCTGGAACTTGCAAAACCCTTTGCAGGCATTATCTCTAGGCTGCATGTAGAAGAAAAATATATAAAAATACCCAGAAATTTTTAACTATCTATGCTTTAAATATCAGCAACACACAAAGGTACTATTGATTCCTTTGAAGTTGCAGACTTCACTAACACAAAACTAACATAAGCTACAGAGTGCATCAAGCTTCTAGTGAAGCGAGGTTATTTGTGGTTTTGCTATTGTATACAAATCATGAAGACAAAGAAGATACATGAAATCATCTCATTCCAGTGCTCACATTTATATGTGTACAACTCACATTTTCCTTATAAAACCTTAGATATTGATAGGAAACTAGTATTTAATGCTTTAAAGCAGATTTCTAGGTGGATGCCTTGCTGCATGCTCATATCTTTCTCCCTTTCCATTCCATCATTCATACCAAAATGTTGTAAGCAACATGACTGCCTGCCTGTAAGTGCTTTAAGTAATTTTGCTATAAAACCCAAACAAACTGCTTCAGATTTACTTGCAGCCACGAAGATGGAATTCCATGTCCAGGAGGGCACATGCCCTTTTGCAGCAGAACCATTAGACACAAAGCAACGGGAATCTGGGAAAGACAGTAAGACTGTTGAGCAACCTAAATATGATGCCTTAGTCCCACAGTCAGCAAAAACAGAAGCTGCAGATAAAAAGGATTCAGAGAGCAAAGACAAAGAAAAAATTCTTTCACCTCCATCAGAATGGATCTTGAAAGCTGATTCACAGAAGAAAGGGGAAGCCAGTTTTGCAGAACCTGCTGCTAAGCCTCCTGCACCTCAAGAGCAAGAGCACTTGCCATCTCAGCTGCCTGGAGAGAGCAGGGTGGAAGAGAGGACTGCAGCTGTGCCCTCATCAGCCGACCAAGTCATGGCTAGCAAATTTCAAGACAACCTCAAAGATATCCAAAGTGGTGCCATCAGCCATGGTGAAAGTTTTCTATTGCTACCAGAACCCAAGGCAGAAGCAGCCAAAAGTGAACTTCCTTCAAGCCCATCTCCTGCTCTCCCCCAGGAGCTTTCACTCAAAGACAGTTTCAAAACACATCAGGAACTTGCTGACCAACTGTTTGCCAAAGATCTCAGTAAAGATGAACAGATCCACAGAGACAGGACATTTTCTCTACCAGAAATCTCAGCAGTCACTGTAGATGGATTGAAAACTCCAAGCACCCCAAAAATCCCTCCATGGGGAGAGGAAAAGGACATGACTAAGGATGAGAGTGATGAGGAAGAAAGGTATGACTTCTTTGATAAAGGAGAGGCTCGAATATTAGATGATGGTAAAATTACCACAAAATCAGAAGTTAAGACACTTTCCCTAGAGAAAACAGACTTTAAAAAGGATGGTGAAGCTAAAAAGTCACCTGATGCTCTCAAAGCAGAAAAAGAAACGGACCAAAGTGGGCTCTCAGCAGCAGCAGATGTCAAGAATGAAGCGCAGCAAAGCAAAGCTGAGGTACCCTCAGCTAAGTTAAGTCATGAACTGACCTCTGAGAAAAAAGCAGAGCACCCTGATACCACTGAGTTATCCAGAGTAATAGAGAAAGGTCCTGAGGCACCAGGTTTAACCACTGAGAAGACTCCTACTCCTGAAGCTTCTCAAGAGAAAGATGTTAAAAAAGATACTGAGGAGGATAAGACAAGTGTTTCAGCTCCTCATCAAATAAAAGAAGAGGATCAGTCAGGAATGTCGAAGTATTTTGAAACCTCTGCTCTGAAAGAGGAAGCCTTCAAAGCAGATGGTCTGAAACAAAGCAGTGATTACTATGAGCTGAGTGACACTAAAGAGAGTAAATATGAGCCCTATCAGAGAGGTCGTCTAATACCTGAAGATGAAGAAGGGGAGGAGGAGGAAGAAGAATTCAGTCAGCAGCATCGTGAGATGGGGTACAGTACCCTGGCTCAGAGCTATGTGCCAGACACATCTGAAGAATCGAGTTCTCCAACAGAAAGAATGTTCACTATTGACCCCAAAGTCTATGGGGATAAGAGAGAACTTCACAGTAAAAATAAAGATGACCTAACTCTGAGCAGGAGCCTGGGACTTGGGGGAAGATCTGCAATTGAACAGAGAAGTATGTCCATTAACTTACCCATGTCCTGCCTGGATTCAATAGCCCTAGGATTTAGTTTTGGTCGTGCACATGATCTTTCTCCCCTTGCTTCAGATATTCTAACTAACACTAGTGGAAGTATGGATGAAGGTGATGACTACTTGCCAGCAACCACTCCAGCACTGGAGAAGGCCCCCTGCTTCCCCATTGAGAGCAGAGAAGAAGATGAGCACATAGAAGAAGAAAAAGTAATGGTGGAAGAAAAAGTCCAGCCTGAGACCTTGGCTGAACCATCTTTCCAGGCCAAAGATTACTACAAAAATGGGGCTGTCCTGGCTCCTGACCTGCCTGAAATGTTAGACTTGGCAGGGACGAGATCTAGATTAGCCTCTGTGAGTGCAGATGCTGAGGTGGCACAGAAGAAGCCAGTTCCTTCTGACACTGTTGTGGAAGACAGCAGCACAGCTCTGCCACCTGTGACCAATGAAAACCATGTCATTCTAAAAGCTGAAAGTCAGCTGGAAGACTTGGGCTACTGTGTTTTCAATAAGTACACAGTACCACTTCCTTCTCCAGTTCAGGACAGTGAGAATTTAACAAGTGAAACCTGTCCCTTCTACGAAGGCACAGATGAAAAACTGAGACGTGGCCTCGCTCCTGACTTGTCTTTAATAGAAGTGAAGCTGGCAGCTGCTGAAAAATCAAAAGAAGACTTCCTCAGTGAAAAAGACTTAGGTCAGCATGGTGAGTCCATTCTAGTGAGGGACTTTGAGGAGGAGAAAAAAGAGAAACTGGATACTGTGCTGGAAAAAAGTGAAGAACAAGTTGACTCTAAAGAGGTCTGTCCCATTAAAGGAGCAGAACCAGAGAAGACAAGAGCTGAGGCAGTGTTAGAAAGGAAGGAAGAAAGTGTGGCTAGTAAAGCTCATTTACCTGCTGATACAATGTATGACAGAATTTCTGCTTCAGAGCTAGCACTAGAAAAGGATTCTGTTTGTTTGTTGATGGAGAAGGAGAAGACTCTCAGTGTTGTTCCTGAAATAGCTGAGATAGAAGCTCTAGTTAAACCAGATTACAATGCTATTAAGCACGATATGGAGGTGGCTGCAAGGAGAGCTGACGAAGAATATCAGAGTAAGTTAGAAACTAAAATTAGTGAGGCTGTTTCACTTCCTTTAGGGGTGGACAAAGCCTCTCTTACAAAAGCAGAGCCTGAACCCAAAGACACTCAGCAGAAAGAGGAGACTGTCTTCTCCAGAGAAGCAAAGGATGCAGATCTACTTTCCAAGACCGAGCCTAGTTATGTGAAGGACAGCACCAAACTGTCAGAAACAGAAATTAAGGAAAAAGTACCTAAGCCAGATCTGGTACATCAAGAGGCAGTTGATAAGGAGGAATCTTATGAATCTAGTGGAGAGCATGATCAAGCCCAAGAAAGTTTGAATGGAGAATCTGTGAAAGCAGAGGATATCAAAGCAGAACATCCAAAACCTGCCGTGTCTGGGGAAGAGATGCCTGCACAGTTACCAGCTAAGGAGACTTCTGTGGAGCTCCTCTTTCCCAAAGCTGAGCCTCTCCGGGAGGAGCCTGCTGAGATTCAGATGGAGAGCATACCACAACTTAGTGAAGGAGCCAAAGAGACTCCTGATACAGCTGTGAAACCTATGGAAACCCAAAAGCTGCTGCCATGTGAACTGGCAGCTGGGGCCCCGAAAGGGGAAGAATATGAGGAAGAACAGGTGGAAGCAGGACAAGAAGCAAAAGAAGAGGATAAAGAGCATCTCCTATCAGAAATGCCCCCAGACTTTGGCAAGCCTGCTGCAGAAGAAATGGGAGCCAAGGGTAGCCCAGAAGCACTGCCTGAGCTGAAAGGCATTATTGAGTCAGTGGTGACAGTGGAGGATGACTTTATCACAGTGGTGCAGACAACAGTTGATGAGGGTGAATCTGTTTCTCACAGCGTGCGCTTTGCTGCTACTCAGCAGGAGGACATTGAAACAGGAGACTCCCAGGCTGAAGAGGAGCTGGATATTGAAGAAGTGGAAGTTGAGCCCAAGGAAGGCTCCCGAGAGGCTCCTGCTTCACCCCAGAGAGAAGAAATCCTGCTCACTAACTACAAAACAGAGACATGTGATGATTACAAAGATGAAACAACAATCGATGACTCCATCATGGACACAGACAGTCTCTGGGCAGACACTCAAGGTGTGCATTATCCTTTCTGTTTTGTCTGTTGAATATTTTTGCTTCCAAATCCTAATGATTGAAAAGCAAAATTATTGCAGTTATAATAGTAATCCCAGCATGTTTCAGAAAAATGGTAAAAATAGTTTGCTTTTTAAAAAATTAATCATCTGCTCTGTCATCAACTATTTTTCCCTGCTCCTCTGAAGTACTGTTAACATTTGTTACTAATCTTTTGTTTGTTGTTGTAATTTGCTCTGATCCTACAGATGATGATAGGAGCATCATGACTGAACAGTTAGAGACTGTTCCTAAAGAGGAGAAAGCAGAGAGAGAATTGCGAAGATCATCTCTTGATAAGCATAAAAAAGAGAAACCTTTTAAAACTGGGAGAGGCAGGATTTCTACTCCTGAAAGGAAAATAGCTAAAAAGGAACCTAGCACACTCTCCAGAGATGAAGTGAGAAGGAAAAAAGGTTCATTTCACACTCCTATTACAATTTGTTTTTTTATTTTCTTACTATTTTACAATACTATCTGGTTACTCTGTTGTAGATTATGTGCACCATGACATCTTTAATGGTAGTGGTTTTTTTATGAGATGTTGTACAATTGTGTGAGAAGCCATGTCCAAGGCTCACTGCTCCCCTGGTCCTTTTTCATTGTAGACATCCCCACTGATCACTGGGTAATGCATCTGAGCCAATGCATCAGTGCTCCCCCTCTTCCAAACCAGGATTTGTTCCCCTCAGAAGCAATGCGTTGGGTTGGAGCTGTGGGGCAGTGGGCCTGACACTTGACGTGTATTGATCATATAAAATGGTTTGCTGGGCTTTTTTCTGATTCTGTGTTTCTGTGTTCTTTTTGTCCATAGCAGTGTATAAGAAAGCTGAACTTGCTAAAAAAACTGAAGTTCAGGCCCACTCTCCCTCCAGGAAAATAATTTTAAAACCTGCTATCAAATATACTAGACCAACTCATCTCTCCTGTGTTAAACGGAAGCAGACAGGTGACTGCGTTCTGTTCAGTTATGCAATGTGGCTGGCAAACATAGACTTTTTCTTTTCTAAATCTCATAGCTCTAGCAGCTTCTCTATTTTTTTTTCCTCCAAGAGTATCAATCTTCACAAATAGCATTGCTTTTTTTAGTGTTTTGTACCATTTTTCTTTTATTCTTTCTTTCCTGGTATTTGTTTGCTTGTTTGATGGAGGCCATGGTCATGTATGCTTGTCATTGCTTGGGCCTCCAAGTGCTGTGGTTGTAACTTGGCATCATGCTTAGAGTGTGGTGTTCTAGGAATCTCTACTCATCTTTTTTTTTTTTTCTTTTTAAATTTTAAGTTATGCTTTTTTTTTTTTTTTCTGGTGGGAAAATGTTGGCAACTTAAACCATGGTATGCATTTCCATTATTTTGCTTTTTTACTCTCATGCATAATAAGAAGTGTTTCAGACTTGTATTTTGTTTATTGATGTTAACTGCATTGACAATTCCCAATCTGTCACTGATGTTTATGCTGTACAGTCAAAATCCACAGGGAGAATCCAGCCACATGCAGCATGGAGCTGAGAGAGAAGAAATCTGGGCTCACACTGCAAAATGCATTCCAAGCAAAAATCTTAATATTTGGTAGAGGAAGATGAAAGGAAGAAAGAAATGATTCCTGTTACGACTTCATAGGTGTATCATTATTTAGAAGACCAAAATAACTCTTCCAGCATTTTCACATATTTTTCATGGTTCCTGTGAGTTCAAAGTGGAAGGATGAGCATCTTGATTTTCATTGTGATCTTAAAAAAAACCCCAAACTGCTAAAAGGGGCCAGGTTTTCTGTCATCAATGTAGCCACATGCCATGGTTGTTTGGAACTAGGGCTAATAAGAGAAGAGCCATGCACAGGAATGCAGAAGTGCATAGGCATCTTCTCACAGCCTAGAAATGACCAGGAAGATTCATTACCCATCATATGGTTAAACCAAGCTGTACTGAAAGTGTCCCTGAGCAGTCATTGCCCTGCAGTTTTGCACCAGTCACTCCTGTTGTGAATGTAGCCCAGCCCCCAGCAGGGAGGTCTGAGCAGTGAAAATGCAGGAAGAGGATGCTTCCATTGGAGCAGCTTTAGCATCATGCCTCTGCTCTATGAAGTGTGGATTGTATCCTGGCTGTGTTCCATTAGGACACCAGAACTGACGATCTCATCCCCTTGCTCCTGTCAGAATCTCATCCTTTTACTTCCCCTCTCAGGACAAATGGAACCAGGAAAGGAAAGGCTGCTTCAGTCCCCTCTCTGTTGCACTGATGGCTCTTCCTCAGTTTGCAGCTTCTGAGCTGTCCTAACTTGCACTCTGAACCAGAACTACCCAAGAGCGAGGAATTTTTTAAAATAGTTAAAACATTTTTTCCTTGCTACCTTTTGCTGAATCACAGCTTGATAACTCAGAAGTTACAACCCACATGTTCTTTCAAAAGCCCTAAGGGGTTCAGTAAGCTGTGGACATGGGTGGGGGGAAGGCACTGGCTTTGTAGTGTTCTCAACTTCACCTACACTTCTGCAGCTGTGTGGTCAGTGCTGTCATGCCCTCGGGTGCTCTAGCACTGCCTCCTCTGAATTCTTCTGACCTGTAGGATCCCAAAGAGAACTGAGTCATACCAATGGACATGGATGAGAAAATCTGCCCTGTGCCTGACACATGAGCTGCCTTGGCAAATCTCAGAGGTTTTTTTTCTCTTTCACTGCAATACACAGTGAAGCAGATGTATTAATCAAAGTGAGAAACAGAATACAAAAACTACCTCCCTTACTTAAGTCCTCCCTTATTTAAGTCCTGAGGTGAAGAGCAACCAAAATGATGGATCGAGATTGATCATAAAACTTGGAGAAACAGGATTTGAACTTGGAGCTCTAAAGTAGGTGAGCTAGAACCATGGCAGAAAGTGCTCAGAAATATTTTTTAGAATGTTTCAGTACACTCATTGTGGCTGGAAAAATTACAGTGTGCCTTATTTTCTTCCATCTCCCATTTTTGCACTTCCTGATGGGACATGGGGAGAGACCATAAGAAAGACTGCAATGCTGCGTGATATTCTAAGAGTGCTGGTGGTCACTTGTTAATTTACATATCCCTGAACTTGAATGTGACATCCAGGACTCTCCAGGATCTGGAATCTAGAGGGACATTGTCTCTCCTATTTTCTTTTTATGTGAAATATAGCACCATTTCTTGAAGCCAGTTTTGACTGTCAGTGCATCCTGTTTGGAGTGATCTTGTCAGCTTTAGTGATGCCTGGGTAATGAAGCCCCCCAAAAGTTCTTGGCAGTGTAGTCTACAGAGCTTTGAGTGTGTTGCAGTCAGTTAAAATCTCCACACTGTATTTATCATGACTTCAAAATGTAACATGTCCAGTCATAAGACACAGATGTCTACCAAAAGAAGTTAGTATTTGCTTTTATGTTTTGCACAATGGCCCTTTCCCCTAATGCCCCTCAATACCTGAAAAAAAATCCCCACATCACTGGTAAGCACTGGCAAATACCAGTAACTTACAGCACCATATCCATGAGGCAGGCACTATTGTTTGAGAGACTTGTTCTTGCCATTGGAAAAGAAATTGCAAAAATAAACTGATGAGAGAGTAGGGAGGT
>PYHW01010663.1:2528214-2539823 GCA_013186435.1 Turdus rufiventris | reverse complement strand
GTTATGTATTGAAGCCAACAGCAGGACCTGTAGAATCTTGTGTTCAGGTGGAGAAGTTGTGGTTGTTCCCAGGCTCATTGGCACAAGTGACACAGCTTTATTTGCACCTCACAGTGGTGACTGGTTAGGGTTGAATGCCAAGGGAAGGAGCAGAGAAGCTGTTTGTGGCTATCTAGAAGAGATGGAAACCAGCCCCAAACCAGCAGTAACAGCTATGGTAAAGTGTGACATTGGAAGGCTCTGCTGTACTTACTTCTCTTTAAAATTCAGAAGAACTGAAGTGTGCAGTTGCATATTCTTTTCCTCCTCTCAAGTTCTCTCTCCTACACCTTGGAGTAGAGCAGGTGGTGTGACAGAAAATCAGGGATAACCTCACCATGGCTAGAAGCTGCATTAGAAAAGGGAAAAATTAACGTGACCTTTTCTGTATGTGGAATTAGTGTTGGTTTTAGAGTTGGAAAATAATTGGGTTTATAGCAGAAGGTTGTGATTTGTGATTGCTGTCCTGCTTCTGCTTTTACCAGGGGCATCCTGGCACAGGTGCCAGAAGATTTCGTGTCTAGGTGTTAAGTGGCACATCACTTCTGAGAAAGCTAATAACCTACTTTCCAAAAAAGCTTCCCCATTCAAAAACCAGTGTGCATGGATTTGAAGTCCAAGAGAAAGTTCTTACCTCAAACCATGTTGTATCATATAAATGCAATAATGAATTAACATTCTTGATGTCCCAGATAAACCCTAAATTTCTGTATTCTTGAGAGCCCAGTTGACCATGACACGCTGACCTTGTTGACACATTATTAGGATGATAATTCAGCAGTGAATCTCTCTCTTTCCATTATGAATGTTGGCTAATATTTTGAAAGTGGTGACTATAGAAGCCTCTCTTAAAATTTTAATTTGTGGATGTTTTAAAGGAACCTGATTTTTAGAGGACAGTCCTGAAAATCAGAATGCTAAGTTGTCTGAGGATTGACCAGAAAGTCTTACATTTGTCAGCTATTTCTGGAACTTTCTTCTTTTAGTTTATAGACTTTTGGGAACATGAATACAAAATTACATTTTGTTCAAAACACATGAAATACCATTTTACCTCAAGTAAGATGAATGCAGAAATTTTTACAGGCAAGTAAATGTCTGCATACAGTTCACTGAGGGTAATCCACAAAGTATTTGGTTTGCACAGTAGTTTCAAAACATTTAGTTGGTCTAACAAGTGTACTAAATGGAAATGCTTATTATTATTGTCTTTAACTCTCAAGTCTTTTTTGGATTTCTCAGCAGCAGGTGGTGAAACAAACCAGGCTCCTGCTGTATTTAAACAAGCAAAGGAAAAACTCTCAGTGAGTAAAATCATCTTATTGTTCATCTTTGTAATCTCTTTTTGCCCTTATTTCACATCTTTTTTATGTTAATTCAGTGAGTAATTGTGTGTTCCATTTAAAATTTGTTCATCATATTCATTATTCATTTAAAAGGATAATTAAAACCAGCTTTCCTGAATAACCTTTGAGGTCTAGTCTCAAGTGTAGATGGTGACAGTTTGCAGATCCCTAGAGGGCACACAGACTGGTTAGCATTTTGAGCCAGGCCATTCAGTGGGATAAGCTGCATATCTTGGCTCTTCCTGCAGCACCCAACTTGAATTGCCACCTTGATTGACTGCAGTGCAGGCAGAATCCCTCCACCAGGAATGCTGGCTGTCTCCTGGTGCCCCATTCCATAGCCCAGTGTTCTGCAGGGGCCATGCCTGGGTAGAAGTTACTGGCCAGTAGAATTTACATGTGATTTAATGCTTTCAGTGTGGCCACTCCCTGGGCCACTGTGCATGTTATAATCTATCAGATAACAACCCTGCCTTGCCTTGCTTTCAGCTGCTCTACAGCCTTCTCTGCTTCCTGTGTCTGCCTCTCTCAAGGAAAGACTCCCTTGCTCCTTGCTGACCATGCACTGCATCCCTCCAAAATCCCCAGGAAACCAACCTCCATTCACTCTCCCCTATGCAATTATTTTTTCCATGACAGTGCCACATGCAAATTCCCATCTGCAGCACAGCACTTTGTCATTGTTATCACAGAATTATAGAATATGTGTCATTGTTATAAAATCATAGAACATATTGAATTGTAAGGGATCCATCAGGATCATTGAGTCCAGCTCTTGGCCCTGAGCAGGACCATCCCCCATCATTAACAATTTAGAATTTCTGTAGAATTCCTCTGAATTTTCTAATATATTTCCTAGTAGATTTCCTAGTGTATTCCATGGGTGATTTCTTTCAGTTGTTAAACCAGACTCTCAATTCTTTGGGGAGCAAAAAGCTCATGAAATGCTACACCTTGTTTATGAATCATAAAAAACTGGTAGCACTGAGTGCAGTATCATCCATTGGAGGCTTTGGAGGAGCCATGGTTTTTCAGGTCTGACCCATTCCAGCTCATACCTGGGAAACTCTTGGAGCTTCTTTACAAGTACAGTGAGTAAGATAGGGGCAGGTTTCTGGGCTGAGTCTGAGCATGTTTTATTGCAGTCTTTTTTTGACAGACCATCAACACTTGCACAAGGGAAGCCAATACTCGCCCATGTTCAGTGTTTATGGAGTGCTGTAGTACAAGCACTGCAAAATCATTCTGTGAAATTATCTGTCTGTATATCTTTCATATTCCTGCCCCTTATGTTACTGCACAGATCACAAAGCTGTCCCCTGCTTACTTTCTCTCCCCGTTGCCTTGCCTCTCTGGTTGCCAGACAAACACACCTCTTGGACATTTTCTTTTCTGTGCCTTGCTTTTGCCTCTGCTTTCATAAAGCTCTCTCCCTATATTTGTTGGTTTGTTTCTTTGTGGTTTTCAGCTTTTATGTCCTTCAAGTGCAGCCTTTTCCTCTCCACTGGTAATGTTAGATCATCCAGCCTGGTCAGTTTTGGTATTGATGTTCAGACTGCAGTTTACACAGGACAAGTTCAGGAAAAGCTAAACAGTTCCATCTGCTGGAAGCAGCTGTGTACCTGCAGTTCACTGTGAGGTGATGAAAACCTGTGCCATGTGTTAGGAGCACCATGAAATAAAATGAGGGTTCTGCATCCCCACTTCAGTGATCCCTGAGTTTCAGTGAGAGTTACATAGATCTTTGTCCTCTGGACAGCTGACCCTCCCAGCAGCTTAAATTAAAACATAGGTCAGAGGTCAGGTATTGCTAACAGAGTCTGAGTTTTCCTGCAGGGATTGAGACATGGTTTCTTAGTTTACTCAACCAGCTTTGGGCAGATTCTGCTGCTATTACTGATGCTAAAAAGTGCCTTGTTACCTAAATAACATGGTAGGACTCTAGACTGTGATAATCAAAGCAGTAGCTCAAGGTCATGCCTTTCCCCTATCTCTTCCATTGACAGATCTCAGTGTTGTCCATGTAGTCACAGAGGACACTGAGCAATATGAGTGAAAGATTAGAACCTTAATCTGTAAGAGTTTTATCAGTTTCATTATAGGGGTAATTTCTTGCATACAAGTTGAAAATGGTGAAAACCACAGAACGAAGATTTGGGCCTCAAGCAATCTGTGCTTGGTTCTGTCTCTAGTTCAGAAAGCCAGGTGAAAGGTGCTTGCAGAATGCCTTCTTCTTGGGACCACCCAACACAGATACCTGCTTCCATAGAGTTTCGGCATCAATAAATATCTTCATGGATTTCTAAACAGGATCCAAAGTTTCACAAATGGATGCAACCCATAAACTGAACTATGGCAAACCAGTCAAAGTCTGGAAAAGCCTTTGATTTGACAGAAACACATATTCTGTAGTTTCTGTGTAAAATAATTATTCACTAGTTTTCTTCTGTTTGTTCTCAGACAGTGAAATAAGTATTAAAAAAGAAAGGGGCATAAATATATTTCAAAACTCATTATGGGAATATGTTCTTGTTAGTAAAGCACTTCCATCCTAATTTATTGTCTTGCTGCTTGTTCTGGAGGATGACACCCAGCAGAACTCCTCTCAGCTGTATTGTAGGACTGGAATTGCTTGTTACACAGTTCTGCACCTCTTAATCATGGGGTGGTGTCATGGATGACATTCAGCACACCACCCTAACTTTTCCATAGGCTGAGTATACAGCCTAAGCCAGAGGCCTGTCAGAGCTGGACAGCCCATTCTTTTCTCATTTTCTAACAAGGCACATTAAAATCAACTCATGTACCCTTTCAGAACATTGGGAAAGTCCAAGCAATTGATTAAGATCAAATGCCAAGTTCAATGCTAAAATTCAGTACAAATCCCAGAATTACAGGCCCATTGGGATTGCTCCTATGTGGAATTTCATGACTAGAGAGACAATCAAGACTACCAAGGTAACACCTTTGTAATTACTCTTTGTAATATCAGTTACACCTGTGGAAGAAAAAAAATGTTGCTTAAGCAAGTAGCCCTGTTCTGTTTCAAGGAGATTTTTTTTGTAAAGCAGTAAGGTGCTCCTAAGTATTAACATAGATTTTTTTTGTCTGTCCTGTTGGTGTTTAACTGTTCTTTCAATGGGATATTGTCATTATTTGGTATCAAACAAGTATTTGTACACTACATACCGTGTCAGCCTTTCAACCATACATGGCTTTCCTCATCCCAGGACTCCATAGTGCCAGTATAAATTTATTAATTTGTACAGAGTGACACCAAATACACAGAGCAGTATCTGGGATGTGTTAGGGATTTTGTCTGTACACGGTGGCAAAAGAAGGAATCATGTCTTGTCCTCCTGCTCTTGTGGGAATACTGGTGTAACTTTGCTTCTGAGATTCCCACTGTTTTATTATTGATAAAACAAGAGGGATATATTTCAACTTTAAAGGACTGGGATCTCTTGGTGCTCCTTAGCTTTGCACTTGTTTCTAATGCAGCCAACCAGCAGTTGTACCAGTTAAATTCTACACCTGGCACCAGATTTTCCTTATAACATAAGGCCAAAATAGCAGCTGCAGATAAAGGCGGAGTCTAGAATCAGTAAGCCTGTCCAGACCTAGGCAGTTTCAGTCAAACAACACAAAACTGAAACTTCCATGATTGTCAGATCTGCATAGACCATTACCAGACACAGGAAAAGTATTAATTCATAGCTTGGCATATTTTTTTTTGCTCCATGTTGCATGTATTTTCCTTTTGTCCAGCTTCATGTTGTGTTTTGTTTGTTTTCTCATGACTAGACTGCTTCTTTGTCAAAGATTCCTGCCTCAAAGTCTAGAGCAAAGTCATTGCTTCCTCCAAGACCCAGCTCAGCTTGCTCATTAACCACTAAAAGGGCCACATTTCTCGATACAGACAGTTATAATGTTCGGCCCTCCTCTGCAGGCCCAAGAGACTCAAAATCAGATGCTAAGGTAAGGTAGCAGAGTTGGTAAAGAGAGTTAGAGATGCACAGGTGATCTCCATGAAACACATTATCTACCCACTGAATTTGGGTAATCCTCTATGAAGCTTCTGTGGGATTACTTACATCCAGTGGCACAAAAACTGATTAGCAGGCTACAAGATCTCTGCTACAAAATGGAAAAAACCAGAGATACTCCAGAGGAAATGTAAGTGAAATAAGTTATAAACCAGAAAGACACTTCTTTCTGTTGATCATACGGATGCTACTTCATTAACTGCCAAGAAGTTACAACCATTCTCAAGTGGGTAGGTGGTAAAGAACAGCAGGACTGATTTGTCATCCAAGTTTAAAAAAAAATGTAATTTTTCACCTGTTAGTATTCTTTGAAATCAAATTCAGTCTTCATGTAGGAGGGTACGATTCTAATTACCAGCAGTAGATGATAGAATAGGGCAGAATCCAAATGCTCAAGGAACCAAATTCAGTCAATGCATAGGACTTGGTGAAGAAGTTGCGGTATAAATTTAAAAAGATGTTTGGCAGTCCATTCCAGCTTCTCCATGTTTACATTTCACTTGTGTTTCAAACCTACATTATAGTGAGTTAACTGTCCCCATTTAAAAATTGGTTTTGCCATTGACTTACATTTTTTTGTTTAATGCCATACTCTGTGTGTCTTTTACTGGTTGGGACCATCATCATTTGTCTTTAGGAAGAATGTCTGCTTATGCTAGTCTGTCTTTGGCTGAACATCCCATAAGCTCAAAAATATTCTAACAAACATGTCCATTGCCTTAATGGTAAAGAGAAGTTTATTTTACCCTGGTAGAGAGAAAGTATACACTAATTTCAAAAAGTAAACATTTTATCATAGAAATAATTAAAACAACAGGATTTATAATCCCACACTCAGGTGGAATAAAAAAAAACAGATCAGAAAAAAACAATTACTTGTAGCTAAAAATTTATCTCCATAAGAAATTTACAGGTTGGTGTTTGAATATGCAAGAATCACAAGCACCTACCCAATCTAATGTATGGTGTATTCTGGACACTACTAGTGCAGTTACTTTGCAGGTAAATTCACATAGGAATTTCACATTTGAGCTCTAGAGAGTTCTTTTATTTTCAACTTGCACTTTAAAACCCCACGTTTTTCCTTATTAAGAGCCAGCTGTGGGATCCATCCATATTTAGATCCAGGAATATGTCTTGGGATACATCAGAAGATGTTTTGATGCAGTAAAGAAGCACCAGGGAGCTGAAGCAGAGCATGGAGGGTGACTGATCCCCTCAGGCTCCTGTGTGAGAAGCAAACTGGGCCCATAGGATTAAGTTTCCCCTTCTGTGTATAAATAAATCAAAAGAGTGAGTTTTGACTACTAAACCTTCCTTTGTTGTTGTGCTGCTGTTAGGATGGAGTAAGTAAGAGCCCTGAGAAGCGTTCATCTCTACCAAGACCTTCCTCTATCCTCCCCCCTCGGCGAGGTGTGTCGGGAGACCGAGAGGAGAACTCCCTCTCCCTCACAGCTTCTCTTTCCTCCTCAGTACGACGGACTACCCGTATGTTGTCCTTTTTTTGTTTGCTTATTAACCTTCTCCTACTTCTCTGGTTGTCTGCATCCTCGTTAGGTTGTCACAGTGTCTCTACCTTTGGTACCGAGGAGTGGGTCTGGGGTGTGCTGTTGGAAATCAGAGCGCACAGACTGGTTTTGTTCATATTCCAAGTGCCTGAAACCAGGGACCAAGCACTGCTGCACAAACTGCTGATATTATTTGCAGGGAGCTCAGAGCTGGGTGAGGTATTTAACACAGAGCATTTACAAATAGCAGCAAGAAACAATGAGTCAAAACTGAAGCAGACAACCTGAAATATTCTGATGGATCCTGGAAAAGGGAACCTGATAGTTACAGTCATTAATTTGCTGCTTCTCAGTAATTATCTCCCTATGCTCTACTCCTAGGGTAAAATCTCTGCTGAGAATTGAGATGTTAAGTACTAGAGTGACTCACTGGGAGCAGTTAAGATAGTGAGCCAGCTAGGTTCCTTTTATGAGGACCAAAATTATCAAATCACAAGCCAAAATGAATTACAGGACAGAGACAATTTACTAAATAACCCCAGAACTTTTAGCCAGGCCTTAGAACCCACATGTGGCTTCCTGCTTTCCCATAAGAATTCCTCTGTCTTCTCTTTAGAAACCAATCTCACCTTTTTAACACAGCTTAAGGGAAGTAGATGATTAAATTCTGCAGAAAAAGCCCTTTGAAATTCATAAGTGATGTTCCAAAAGAGTGACCCTCTGTAAGCAGAGTGACCTCCAGCTGCCACAGCAGCCAGCCCATTCTCCTGACCAGGAGTGAGAGGCCATTAAGCATTTGGCAGTGTGGTGAAGGGCTGAGAAATGAAAAATAAATATACCAGACCTGCAAGGAGGTGGCAAAGAAATAATTCCCTTCCTGTCTCAGATGATACAGTGAGAAGCTTCAGGGTTGGTTTGAAAAGAAAGAAACCTGTTCAGGGAAATGGCAGGTGAGTGGAGTATGTTCAGTCTGCCTAATGAATCATGTAGAGAGCAAAGAGTGTCTCCTGAGCCCCAGGGACAGGAGTGCATTGCATAAACAGAATGATTAGCAAATACTTCAAATAATAATTTGTTTAATCCAACTGGATACTTTTGAGAGGCCCATTGGATTTATAATTTCTGAACATTTGAAGGGTGAAAGCATATATGTACCCTTTCAGCATTGGGGTTCCCAGGTTTGAGAGTTACTTTGATCTTTCTCTCCATAAGTATTCTCAGCAAAATTTTACTTTGGAGATATCTCAGCTTTCATTTATTAATGTTTGAGAGTTAGGAGCAGAGCTGGCTGCAGAAAGCACAGCTAAACTGATCCTTGTGCCCAGTGAAAAGGACTGCCAATGCCATAAACACTGAATGGAGCTGCTACAAAATTATGTAGTTGGCTTTATTTTACTTGCATGCAAATCTTAGTAGAATGTGACTTTTTCTCAAGGTTGCCTCTGGTAATGGCTTTCTTTCACAGCACTAATGAAAAACAGCAATTGAATATGAGGACACCTACCCATCCACAAAATAGATCTATAGCTTGTGCACCAGTTGAATGCCCACCTGGGGTTCATCTGCAGTTTACCAGAAGTGGTATGAGAAACAGCACCAGCCGGGCACTCACAGCTTTTCATTTTAGGAATATCATTAGAATTTTTACTGCTTTCTAGTTTATTGCCCAGATCCACTGAAATTGGTTGGCTCAAGTCCCAAAGGTTGAATTCCAAGGATGCTTCTCATCCTTTTCCCAAAATGGAAATAAATGTGATCATGTGCCTTGTTTAGCAAGCTTTACAGGAAGCAGAGATATTGTGGGAAGCACTCCTGTGTTACAGAATGGAGAGCTCAGTCCCTCTGGGGGCATTAGCTCAGCCTCTCATGGCGAGGTAATTCCTGGCAGGTTGATTAGCAAAGACACAGAGAGACTCATTCAAGCTGCTGTTCCAGCAGTAGCACTGCCATCTTAAGAGATGTGTCTCACTTGACACATAGGGATGCAGTTTTGGGAGTAAAAAAGGAAGAAAAGTTGTCCTTCTGTAGCACTAAAGCTGTTTTTTGTTTCCTTGAATGTAGGATCAGAGCCAATTCGTAGCAGGACGGGAAAAAGTGGAACTTCTACCCCCACCACTCCTGGCTCCACTGCCATCACTCCAGGGACACCACCAAGCTATGCCTCCCGCACCCCAGGCACTCCAGGGACCCCCAGTTACTCCAGAACTCCCCACACTCCTGGGACCCCCAAATCTGCAATACTGGTACCTACTGAGAAAAAAGTTGCCATAATCCGCACTCCTCCTAAATCTCCAGCCACTCCAAAGCAGCTACGAGTTATTAATCAGCCTCTACCTGACCTCAAGAATGTCAGGTCCAAAATTGGGTCAACAGATAATATCAAATACCAGCCTAAAGGAGGGCAGGTAAGGATTCCACTCTTTATCTTCATCCATCTGTTATTTACTCCTTTGTGTGCACCTTTGTGATAGGCAGGGGACAGGATACATTTTGAGTTGCCTTATAAAGCTACTTCTGTTCTCCAAATTCCTTGTTTGTTTAAGTGATGTTAAATGGCAAAGAAGAGGACAATCTTCAGAAACTATCTTGCTACATGAAATCTAACAGTGCCTGAGATCCAGTAAAAAATTTCAAACAGGACTTTGCACTCCGTGCCATAGATACGTTTCTGCCCGAGTCTCAGCAGTTGTTGCTTACTTAGTCTTTATCAGTACAAATAAATAAGAGTTTTGTTTAATTCAAACAAGTAGCAGGATTACACAGCACATTGCCTTTTCCTGTGCCATTTATAAGACATGCATTGTGTTGGTGAAGTTAATTAGGGTTGCAGCCTCTAACCTGGTAAATTCACCCCACAGTAAAAATGAGGGAAGGGGGCAAATATTAGACTTCAAATAAGCAGGAGCAGGACTTAAACTGTAAGAACTGGAGGATGCATCTAAGTGTAAACATAAGGATGTGTCGTAAGGCAGATCAGGATTTTCTCTTCTCACTGAAGGAACAAGAATTCAGTGACATCTTGATGTGATTAGGCACTAAAGAAAGAGGTAATTTCATACCTATGCAATGAAGCACATTTTCATAAGGATTGCTTTCAGCTAAAGACCAATCCTGTATGTAGGGTGGCAAAAGCAGAGGATCTCAGAATGCTGTGGGTTGGAGGTGACCCTAAAGATCATCTAATTCTAGCCTGTTCCCGTGTGGCCTTGAACACTCCCAGGGATGGGGCATTAAAAGCCAAAATTATGACCAAGCAATTTGTTTTTCTTTCCATCTGGAAGAATTGTTCTGGCTTGCAGTAGGAAGCCATCCATTCTGTTAATGTTTAAGGAGTTCTAAAGCCAACAGTAACGTGATAGACACTGTATGTGATTTAGCAACAAAGAGGTGGAAGGAGGAAAAAGAATACAGCTTACCAACATTTATGCTGAAAACATGCACAGCTCAATTTTGTGGGTGTAAACAATTATGATGCATTTTTTTGTAAGGAGTACCTTTGTATTTCATATTGATTCTAGACAGAACCCTACGGTGAAAACACCCAGAGCTTTCAGCTCCCTTTTACTTCCTGAGTTACAGCAATGGGAATGTGAGTGCTTTTTGAAAGGTTCATTTCTCAGCTGCCTCCAGGGACAAGACATCAGGGTGAATAACATGCACTCCTTTCAGTTGTCCTGAAAATAGGACATTCCAGAAATCTGAGGTGCACAGTGTTTCCAGATCAGATAGTTGTATATGTTTGTGTGTTAGTATTGGAATTAATAGCGGAACTTACAGAACTATGAGATTTGCCTAATGTTGTCTCAGAAAGAAATAATAAATAGGATCAAAACTTAACATTGCAGCCCTGTGCCTGCTGTAGGTCTTCCAGGGAAAAAAACAGGTTCATGTTTTAAACAGTAGGATACCTCTAAGGTGTTGATCCTGTTTTCATGGTAAATGAACACATTCAGTACTTTCCAGGATTTGGACAGTAGCCAATTACTCATAAAGTCAAGAAGATAATGCCTCAGCAAAGGTACTTCTGCCTTTATTTTGACAGGTGTGATTATTTTGCACTGGAGCTCCACACCGTTTGAAATACTGTGTTGAAATACTGTGTAGCAGATGGTCGAGGTGTGCAGGGGCTCCAGCAGCACAAATTCAGACTGTGCTTCTGGTTTAGCATTCCTCACACAGTCCCAGCTGTTGGACTTAGGGCCCCAAACCAGCACCATGGTACCCTGTTCTCCCCCTCTCTGTCATTCTCTCTGGACTGTAACAATTATACAAGTACCAGGGGGCCACATGCCATGTAGACAGCTAAATTTCCTTAGCGGCTCCAAAGAACTGCTCAGAGTCTTTGCTGAGCAGTGAAGGATGGCACAGGATGGCATTTCACTGCTGTGGGCATTACAGGGGAAATCTGCTGGCGTACAAAACATCACTGAAAGCATTCTTTAGTTCCAGTGGTATGCAGCTATTTGGCTGTGGGATGGGCAAAGAGAAGCTCACTAAGTTTTTCCTTTATGTCTCCTTTATACCATAGTTGCTCAGTCTAGACAAGAGGTTTTAGGATAATTCTTTTCCAGTTTCTGCAGTTGAATTTTATAGGGTCTGTGAAAGCAACACATGAAAGCTAATTTAATTTCCTTCTATCTGCTCAGTTCTTTAATGTCTGGTAGCAATAT
>PYHW01010663.1:2506441-2528164 GCA_013186435.1 Turdus rufiventris | reverse complement strand
CTGAACTGGAAGTGCTGATAGCAATAGCCACAGGAAAAACAAGCAGAGAAAAACCCAGCATACATCTGGGCAAGTTAAGTACATAAACATAGCATGCACATCACAAAAGGAGTACAGATAGGCACCCCAAAAGTGTCATTTGGAGACAGACTTTCCTTTTCCCAGTGGTCTGTTTGAACCTAGCACAAGGGCCTCTCTTAACTTTGAGCTGTTCTAGAGAAAGCTGCACTCTTAAATTGCCAGAGGCTGCCTGAAGAAGCTCTTGGGGATGTTGTAATGCTAAATAAATCAAGAAGTGCAGTGCTTCAGCCTGGAATTTTATCAAAAACTCATCAGGCAGCAGACTGATTTTCCTTCAGCTCTGACTTGCCAGCCACAGAAACAAAGAAAAGTGGAGAAATCATTCCACCTGATGGGGGTTGTGTGAGTGTGGTGTGTCAAGAGAATGCTTCTAGTGGGGGAAACAAGCTAAGTTTGCACTGCATTAAGCTCCTGCTAGGAATAGATATGGCTTGAAATATGTTTTAACTGGTATTCTGCAGTGGAGAAAAATAAGGACTTCTCTGTGATGCAGCCAGTAGGTGGTTGTCTGGATTTCTCTTTATGGTACAGAATGGTGAAATGTATCATTACTGGCAAAGCTCAGAAGCAACTTGCTCATGGGTATGTCTGCTGGGCTTCAGATGGATTTTCACACTGCATCAGCTGTGCAGGAAATGCTGTGCTTTCAAAAGTAACCCATTTGCATCTGTTATTTCTCAGACAGCCTAAGGGAACTTGGAGAGGATGTTGGAAATCTGTTTCAGATGCCAAGGCTGATTTTTTTGTTGTTGTTGTTGTGTTTTTTGGTTCAGATTTTTTTTGTTTTCCTTTTGGAATTCTGTCTGTGAATGTGGTTGGTACCATATCAGAGTACAGAAGTGCACTAATTGAGTCTTTTCATTCCTGGCAAGGCAGCATATTTATAATCCATCATGGGTCAGCAACGTAGGATAAAACTAATCTAGATTTCTCTTCATTTTCTCTTAAAATGTATACCTGAAATCTCAGCCATGGGCAAAAACTTCAGTGGATGTGAAGCAGCAGAGCTTCACCAAAGTGAATGGACCTGCACAGAATAGAATTACATGCAAAAACTTTAAAATACCATTTATTATAGTGACAGCCAGGCACCTTGTAAGAAGTAAGATGACACATAGAAAACTGAAATATCTAAGCCATGCTGAAGAATTAAATGTTCCTTAAAGGTTTTTAAGAAGATTAAGGAAGATTAAGAACCATCTTCCCTAAACTGTAGCAAACAAAGTGCAGTTATTACTGAGTCAGAAATTTTGAACAAATTGATGAGGCCACTATCCAGTAGATACTTTCAAAAACCACAGAAATGCTTGCAAGGAGAATAGACGTGTTAGATGGTGAAATAGGCACTGGGAGGACATCCCAGAGGTGGGCAGAGGAGGAGGCTTGAATGGGAATCCTTTGTTAGCTTCAAAATCCGTTTGGATTGATGCCAAATTGATTTTTTTTGCCTTTTTTTATATATTCTCTGTGTTCTTTATACATAAATTTGTAGCTCTGTAGCTTGCTATTATATTTTAAACTATCTCCAGTGCTTTTCCTGTCCCTACCCAACAAGAAGAAAGACAGAACACATTCCAAAGGTTCCAAGTTGGTGATCTGAGGCTCCTGTCCTACCTTGATTCTTCCTGGGAACCAAGGTTGACACCAACTCTTTTGAGGCATATTTTTATAAATGGAATTCAGTCCCTATCTAGAGGAGGAGGAATTAGAAAAAGAGTTGAACATCATATGCTTTTTCTCCAGTCCACAACATAGTTGAATCAAAGCCACTTAGGCCCAAGTTAAGAGGATGTTCCTGGACAGGTCAGTGATGAATAGAAATGAGTTTAGAAGGGCCAGAATCAGTGCCTTGCAAGACATTTGAAGGGATTTGTTCTGCACTGAAAATTAGAAACTAATTCATCACTTTTTAATTGCAGATCTACAAGTGTGAGGAGAAATTAGGAGTTTCAGGTACACCTTCAAAACTCTTTCAGAGCTCAAACCTGTAATTTTAAGCTGATGAAATTTAGAATTTTGGCTGAAAATTGCAGATTGGACAGAAATAACATCTTGCAGTTCCTGTGTTCAGACTGCACTTGTTTAATGGAAGGCTTGCCTGAGTACAGTCTGTACAGTTAAGCCTTGAATTATTCTGGATAAAAAGCTAGATGTTCTTCCTGACTCATATTTTAGAAAATTTAAGCAATCACTGCCACCCTCTAGCAAGATTCAGAAGGGCTTTTTTGAGGAAAGGGCAAGAAAGAAAAGAATAGAAACTTTAGCTTTTATATTGGAAATTTGGATTTGGACCATAAAGAAACGTTAAGGGACATACCTGCTGAATGTTGGGAAAGCCAGCTTGCATGAAGAGATGACTGCAAAATATTCTTTAACTTGAACTGAACAAGAAAAGAATTCCAGATGTAGTGACTAAAACTAATCTCTTCTCAAAGATACAGAAACTAATTTGGAAACTGATATTTGATATTTGAAGCTAATAGTACTCCTTCCATGAGTAGGAACTATTGTGTCTAAAATTTAAGTACTGGACTCTGAATTTAAGCAAAATCTGTTAGTTTGGTTGTTCTCGGGTTTTTGTTCTTGTTGACTTTGTGCTTTAGGGGAATTAATTGCACTCCCAGGATTTTTTTATTTGATATGAATCTTCAATACTTTTTGACAATTCTTTTGATCAGCTCCCCAGCTTTAGTGAGGAGTGTGATTGCAGAACATGCTTCAGTTAATCTGACAGGGATCTTATACTTCCTTGAACTCTGTTAAATTTAGCTGTTGTCTGTTGACTGTAAACTCTTTGGCATGGAAAATGGTCATTTCACTTTGTACTTCTAGCATAATTATGCAGACCCTCTCAGTATTTGTCCATTGGTCTTTCCTCCCCTTATTGGTAGGGACATGCCTAGTTCAGCATGGCTTTCCATCTTATTAATTACTTTAGTACAGTGATGTGTGGGCAGGTATAAAGAAGCTTGTAAATCAGCCACTCCTGTCCTATGCAGGGATTCAAGACTTGGCTGATCACAATATTGTCTGCTCAGTGTCTGCCTCAGTATGTTTTTAAAAGTCAGAAATGACTGTACCTTGTTCACCCTTTACTAAGAGCAAGGTGAGAATGGCACATGATTTTGCCTATGTCCAGCACAGCCTTTTATTTTCAGTATCACTAACTCCTGGTCTGGCTGCCTTGCTGGTGTGTGCATCCACTTATTCCAGGAGTGCAGAGGCTGAGCATCATCACAGGCCCTGTCTGTAGGTGTGGATAATCTGAGGCACACTCTCTTCAAGGACTTTACTAGGCCAAATAAATACCCTCCATCTCCCTTTCCTCTTCCTGTAGCCTCTGCCAGGAGCATGAAGATTAGTATCATCTATCCTTGGCAGCAGATAAATTTGGAAGCACTTTGAACTCTCTCTTGATTCTAATCAGTTTTTAACCTTAACCTTACTTCCTGTGCAAGACCAATTCTTGTCTCACTTAAATACCTGTGCTAACCTGGGGATCAAACACTGAAATAACATCTAGTTCCTGGGATATCGCTTAGTCAAATTGCTGTGGTAAATAGAAGAAACCTTTCCTTTTTGATAAGCTGTTAAAAATCTGGAAGCTTTTCCCAGTGTCACAGCTCCACAGCATGTTCAAACAGCAGGTAGAGCCAAGTTAGGAGTATTTTAAATGCTTTAGGCAGTGTTTGTGACAGAGCTGCTCAGAGGCCCTAGTTGCAAGGCAGGGAGAACATAAGCCATCGTCTCCTTGGAAAAATACTCAGAGCTTGTAATTCCATCAGCGTCACAATTTTTGTTCTTCACATATCTGTTTCAGTGTATACCAGTGTAGTATGCCATAGAAGGGAAGCTGTTTAGGGATCTCTGCCCAGATGTTGATAAGTTGGGGGCTTTTCCTCTTCTTGTGAAAAGCAGCTGAACTGAATTATTCTAGGCAGGAATATATTCTTTCTCTTGCATAAGCAGCTTTTGGACATTGGTGCTGTCTAGCAGTGAACTAAACTGCTAAACACAACTGAACTAAATTCTCTTAGGCATTTCTCTGCCTTCCTGTCAGTGTTTCTACAAACTTCTGCTCATCACAAACACAGTGGTGTAGTACTGGCAGAGTAACAACTGCAAACTGTTGTACATTGAGTCTTTGAAATCCAACTCATATTTTGCTTAACAGGTGACATACATCTGACTGGAAGATTCACAAACATTGTGTCTCATAGCCTGTCAAGCTTAGCCCAAAACTGTTCCCTGTGCTCTAGTGAAGGTGTTTCCCTTGGACCACAACCCCAGCTGTTGTGATTGCCAGTCAGGCCACTGAAGGAGTAGGAAGGGAACTAGTTAATTCTGCTGAGTGCAGAGCAATATATGCCTCATCTATATCAACTCCAAGAAAAACACCTTCAATGCTTGTTTTCCTTGTGGGCTTTGTATAAATGTTCCACATTGCCCAGAGCTCTCACAGGTAGCATTCAAACTGCATGGGTGGGTGTTGGAGTGCTCTCTCGCAGTCCTGCTGGGGAATCTCTGGATACACTGGGAGTCACTGGGGCCATGCTCTCTGCATGTTGACACAGAATCTGCCTTGGGCTTCATTGCTGAGGAGTCATCAGAAGACAGAGTGAGGGGAAGGCATGTCAGACTTCCAGGGCTTCAGACAGAAACCAGATTTCTCTTGGGCATAACACGGTTGTGTAGAATAAACATTGCATTGTCTGTAAGGCTTTGATTTTCCACTGTGGTTTAATTACACGTAATTATGACAAGTGCTGAGGAACCTCAGCTTCATCTTAATCCAGATACTGACTTCAGACCCTTTCCAGCACACCTGTACAAACCAGTGTCACATCAGAAGAGAAGGTACCCACTTCATACTGCCAGGTAACCCCAGAGCAGGGGTTACAAGGGACTATATCACGACATCATCTTGTTGAGAGTTTTAGAGAGTGTGAATAGAAAGCAGTCCTGTTTCTGCCACAGACAAAATGTTGCCTTTCCTGAATGAGAGCATGAGCAGGCTTGATCTTTCATTTAACTTTCAGCACAATTGAAGTGCATATATGTGCATCCCTACCACACCTCCACCCACACACAAGATGTACATACACATTTGGAACACACAGAACCTTCCTGGTGAGTCATGGTGTTTGTGCTGCCTCTGTTGCAGGCAGCTGCATCATCGAATTCCTTTCATCAAGTGCCATCATAAAAGTTTACCATTTTCTTGTAGCTGTGCTCCCTCATGTGGCAGTTCCAGAGCCTCCCTGCACTGATAAAGATTTCTCTCCAGATGCCAGCTTCAAAGGATTCATAGGCAGTTTACATTCTTTGTTTGCAAGCTAAAGTTTCTCTTTGGTGTAAATGGTTCCTGTCCCTTCCAGGTAAGCTCCCTCTCCTGATTACAGTCTGATTCTTCAAACAAAACCACTCCTGCAGTCACAGTGGCTGGCTGGCAATCTCAGTCTTTCTCAACTCATTTGGAACTTATTGGCCAATTTCAACCAGTTCTGGCAAGGGAGCAGTGGTGAGAAACACAGGCAGTCCCTCCATGTGGAGTGATGGTTTTTGACAGAGTATGGAATAGAGACTCAGCAGAACACCATCACTGGGGTAAAGGCAGTGAACTCAGCCCTTCTCCACAGTCAGGGACAACAAACAGTTGGCTGGTTGTGTATTAGCCTGTTTTCCCAGTCTAGCAGACTTTGGAGAAAGCTTGGGACAAAATGCTGACTAGAAGGGATAAGGCTTGCTGGATATATATACAGGATGGATAAATTAAGCAGTTTCAGCCCTAATCTACAAGAAACAAATCTCCATTCATTTGTGGAACACTTAGTAATAGAGGGTGATTATGATTTAAATATGTACTGGGATGCTGGTCTGTCCCAGGCAAGGGAGAAACAGATCAGGGAAAACCTGAATCAGTTCAGTTCCTCCCTGTGCCAGATGACCAGCTGAATGCATGCATGTCACTCAGCTCTCCAGCCCTCAGCACAGAACACAAATGATGTATAGCTCTCCTGCTGGCCCTGCCACACAGGGGCACATTTCATCCAGTGAGACAGAGAGGATAATTGAAATGATTTGTACTTTATATATCTGCTAGCCAGGTCCATGGGCCATGAGACTCATGAACTGTCAGACTTCTGAGTGCAAATCAACCTTCAGGCACTTGATCAAAGGCACTCTCAACTTTTCACCTTGCTCTGGCTCTATTTTAAGCTTCAGGCCCCCAGTGCACAGGTCTTGCCATGACCCATAAGTCAGCATTTTCAGAGCAAATGAATCCCTGTGGCCATAGCTAAGAAGTGCTGCTGATCCATCACTGAGACGTGCTCAGAAAGTGCCAGGAAGGCTTTTTGTTTTCCCAGTTGTGTCTGGCCAGAAGCTGTCTGAGAACCAGATCTGAATACATATCTGATATGTGTTTCTGTAACTGATGTGGCATGTCTTGTATAGTACTGGGTACATTTTTGAGCATTCTATTGAGAGAAAGCACAAGCATAAAATTTCAAAGGCGTTTATTTTCATGTTTCAGCCTACATTGGTTGACTTGGACAGATAAGCAGATGGGAGGGGGAAAGACAGAAATCAGTTTGACTATTAAGGATGCCCTTCTGAAGGTGACCTAGCAGTTGTGCGGGGTCTGCTGGTGCTGTCATTGTTGTTGCTGAGCATGCTACCACACCAGATCTTTTATCACTTAAAGCAAGTTTTGTCTTTAAACTAAAAAGTTTAAGTTAAAAAGAGTCTTATCGTTCTAATGGTTTGCTATAGCTGTTACATGTAAAAAGAAGGATCCATGAAACAGCTTGCTATGAAGAACTTCATTAGCTGTAAAGAGTGACCCAATGAACATTTCTTGTGGCAGTTTACTGGGTTTAAGTTAAGGATGTAATCCAGGTGCTCAGTACCAGAGGATTCATCTCACTGTTTAACTGTGCTGTTATCCCCACTGCAGGAGTCAAAAGCTGCAAAACCTGATGCCTCTGTAAGAGGGCAAATAGTCTTTTCCTCATCTGGAGAGGTGGGACACAGGGAGTGGTTTGTCTCAGATTTATCCCCCTCGGTTTGGGGAACCTGAAGCCAGGAAGCAGAACCTTCACAGGGTTGAGCTTCCTCCCACTGACTGCTTCAGCTGTTTTGGTGCTGCTTTGTGCTCCCAAAGTGGTGAGAAGCTGTAGTAAGGAACCTCAGTGTGCATTTCCCTGTCTTATCTTGATATTGGTGAGCCACTGTAGGTTTACCTATAACAGTAGCCAACAGGGCTGTGCTAAGTACTTTGTCAGTGAAGGCTCTGGAAGTGCCATTAGCAAAATGCATAGCTGGTAACCCAAATTCTGTGGCTTTCTATACAGGAAAGAGTGTAAATTCCTACTGTATATTAATACATAAAAATAAAATCTAATCTAACACTTGATTAAAGATTTTGTATTTAGAAAGAATRTGCTGCATGGGTGCCACTGTGATACAAAGAAAGCAGGTGCAGCCTTGGATAGAAACACCTTCTCACACACCTGAAAACTCTATTACTGATGAGCGCAACCTCCTCTTGCTCAGAAATAAATCTGAAAATGGTGTTAGATGTGCACGCAGTTGTCGCTGCCCACTAGTAATTGCCATCCAGCTGCAGTCATCCCCTGGGAGTACAATTATTGGTGGCACCTGCGTTCTACTAAGTAGAGGAGCTGCTTTGCAGCTGTCTGTCCTTGACAGAGTTTGCCTCCAGGCCTGCAGTGCATCTGTGCACTGCAGTTCTAAGGTGACACATTAAAAATGTGGACTCCTGGCATGTGTAAGGGAGACTGACATCATCGAGGGAAAAGCAAAAGCCTTATCTTGTTGTGTGAGGAGACTAAGAGCACAGGGGAGAAGCACAGTGCTGCTAGCGCTAGAAAGTAATTGTGCCCAGATCTGGTACACCAGATTTCTGGCTAGCACCAGAAATCAAAAAGCAGTGATTGCAGCTCTAGGTTTCCAGATGCTGTTGTTTTCTGCCTTGCCTTGGAGTAGATGACAGTAAAGAGAGAGAGCAGTAGGGTACTGTGACTACAGTTTAAATAATTTTGTTGCTCCAATTTCACAGGACTCTGAGGTCTCTTTTATGTGTGTAGCTGCTGCTACAGCTGTATGCAGAAGGTGGGTTGAAGTATCTGAGGATTTCAGCCTGTGCTGGCTGGATCTGGTATTTCTGCATCAAAGGCTGGAATGCTGAGCTGTGAAAAGGAGGGTTCCCATCTTCTTGTGGTTCAGCAGAAATACTGAACATCACTCAATAGACCCTAGGACAGGCTGTCCAAAGACTAGGCTCAGACCAGGCAAACATGGAGTTATTTAAATTCTTCAGGGAAAAGCCACCTCTCATACCTCCCAGTACAGAACTTTCCCCTTTGTATTTCACCACCACTTTGTGATCTAGAAAAAGAGCAGTGTAATATATTTACAGATGCTGAGTGAACATACTAGCACAGAGATTGATTGACAGGGTTTATTTCCTCACATTTCACTACAAGTGCCAGAAGGAGGAGTCACTGTAGGAAGCAAATTACCCTGGTTTCCTCATCCTGCGCCAACAACTGAGTGTGTGTATGGTATATAGTAAGTTACCTCCAATTCCTTTTAGGTTAGGATTTTAAACAAGAAGATCGATTTTAGCGATATTCAGTCCCGGTGTGGTTCCAGAGATAACATCAAACATTCTGCAGGGGGAGGAAATGTAAGTAGTATGGACACCCTGTGAACAGGCACTTCCACTGTGGTGATGCACCTCACACAGCCAGAACCCTCTGTCTCCCTTGCTCTGAGCACTGCTTTCCTTCTTGCTGCTGTTTCACGTGTGAGTTTGGTCTGGTAGTCCAGTGAGCCCTGTGTATGCCGTGGTGGCCTCCTGATCTTTCCCCACAGAGCACGACACATTTTCAGAACTTGGACAAGGGAAAGGAAATGATAAAATAAGGGTTATGTCTAAATGAGAAAAGAAAGATTATCTCTAAATGCCCAAGTGAAAGTGCAGTGTGAGCCAAAATGGTTCAGTGCCTTTCTTTCATGGGAGCAGCCCAAGAAAGTAATTTCCAGAAAGAGACTGCAGTTCACAATGAGACTCCATCCTCCCTGTTGGGCATTTTCTGTTTCCTCAGCTAGCCTTTCAGTTATGTGCATTCAGTAGAGGGGAAGAAAAATGAAACAGAAGGATAAAGAAAGCTCAGAGAAGAGGGTGTGATCAGCCAGCATGCTGAGTGCTGAAGTCACAGCATTATTCCAGTATAAAAAACTGAGATGGTCCAGGGTTTGACCAGACATCTGCTGGCTTTATTGGGCACACTGGAATAGCTTAAGGTGGCTGTGATTGTCCTGATGGAAGTGCTCACCCCTCAGATGGGAAGAGCTGATGGATGTGGGCATGTCTGATCCAGGCAGGTTCAATACGGCCCCCACTGCTGGTGTGGTGAGCAAGCCAGTGGGATTGTGCTTACCCTGGAGTTCCTGTCTGGCTGCGACTTCTTGAGGCCTGCCAGCTCAGTGCCAATGGTGTGGGCCACATATTTGGGAGTGCAGGCAAGATGGGAGTGTCACTCTGTGGCTGTTGCCCAGCTGGGCTCAGGTGGCTGGCAGCAGGAGGAGGGAGGGTGCCTGACGTGCTTCTCTGCACTGAGCCAGCTGGCTGAACCTCAGCCTGCTCAGGTACAGCTGCAGCAGGCACATGTGTAGATTACTCTCCATAGTGGATTGACAGGAAATGCATACCATATTCAGATACAGAAAAATACAAAACAGATGGTAGAGAAAAAAAACAGTCACCAAAATATCCCAGTTGCCGGGATGCATAATCAAGAGAGAAGCAAATGGGATGGGTCCTGCTGTGTGCAGGGCTTTGGAGCACCCACTCTGAAAGGAGGCGGTTCAGAAGCATTTTAGAAAGAACCCACAAGCTGATCTCCTTTATCCTCCTCTTCATTTTGCTAGTTGTAAAGTTTAGCCCAGCTCTGTCATCTCTCTAGGTGGGAAGTTTCCTCCTTTGTGGCGTGATCTGTTTTCTACTAACCATTTCTCCTTTTCCAGTGGTTTGTAGAAGCCTCTCACTCTTTCTCTGCAGAGCTTGGCTTTGGGTTTTTTTTGGTTTTTTTTTAAATTTTATTCTCTTCATTCCTGTAATCTCTGCATGTACACTTTTGACAGGTACAAATTGTCACCAAGAAGATTGACTTGAGTCATGTGACTTCCAAGTGTGGCTCGCTCAAGAATATCCACCACAAACCAGGTACTGTAGGAATGTCCAGGTTGTGGGACAAAGCAAGGACCTAATACTGTTATTTAAACTCAAAATCATGGATGATATTGTTCTCTTTTACAGTCAAAGAGAAAATAAATACTCTTCATAATAAAAATATATTCAACTACTTAGCTAAATATATAAAGACATAAAGGTCGGAGACCACCTAGTTTAGAGAGGTGATAATGCCAAATGATGGTGTCTGGCATAAGATTGAAACACAGGCTTAAGTCAGTGAAATACTTAAGTGTGTGCTTAAATCCCATGAAAATCAGTAGGGCTGCAGCACCTCCTTACAGTTTAAATACATATTGAAAATGTTATATTTTACTGAGCATGCAGAGCATTTTTCTGTGCTTCTCCAAAGCCATTAGATCTCAACTAAAAGGGAAGTAACATGAGCGCACTCATGCTTCAGGTCACACTTTCCCCTGTGCCATTTCAACTTAATCTGTGTTTCCTTTTCCTCTGTAGGAGGTGGGCGTGTGAAAATTGAGAGTGTGAAACTGGATTTCAAAGAAAAAGCTCAGGCTAAAGTTGGCTCACTGGAAAATGCCCACCATGTACCTGGTGGTGGCAACGTCAAGGTAAAGGAACAGCTGTCAGAAAAGGCTCCCACTGTGCCCCTGGCCCAGGGACATTACAATTTCTGAATTGAGTAGGAGACGTCTGTCTGTCTGTCCTCTTCCAAGCACACTCATGTGCCAATTTGTTCCCTTTGAAATTTGGAATGGCATCTAAGCTGAGAGTGAAATGTCATGTGGTTTGTGCACTGTCTTTTCCCCTAAAGATAAACCTTGTTTGGGACTGTTGGACAACCACAGGTATGATCTGAGATGAAGACTCCAATCTGAAACAGGAGGGAAACATCCTCAAAGTAAGATCAGTCCCACAAACATTTGAAAATACAAAAATTTTGAAAACAAATTATAATTCTTATGAAATTTGTACAGCTGGGAACAATGGTACTTCTCTTTAAAGCATCCATCAGAGACAGAAGTGGCAAGAGAATGTAACATAATGTGTCAGGAGCTATTAAACAAGGTGAAAACATGTCCAGTTTCAATTTCCTAAGGACTGATGAAGCTTCAATAGCTTCTAATAATTTTAAAAGTAAGCAAAATGATGATCAGTAATGAGATAATTCAGTGACTATGTAATGTGACAGTGCAATTCTTTCTTCTCCTGGAGCAGATTGACAGCCAGAAGCTGAACTTCAGAGAGCACGCCAAGGCCCGTGTTGACCACGGGGCTGAGATCATCACGCAGTCACCGGGCAGGTCCAGCATGGCCTCGCCGCGCAGGCTCAGCAACGTCTCCTCCTCTGGCAGCATCAACCTCCTCGAGTCCCCCCAGCTTGCTACCCTTGCTGAAGATGTCACAGCAGCCCTTGCCAAGCAGGGGTTATGAATCCGCTCATTTTGCGTTCTATATGAAGTAATAATATTTAGGCATGAGCTCTTGGCAGGAATGGGCTCAGAGCAGGTGTTACGTTCATTCTTTACCATGTCTAAAACTAAGTTACGTCCCAAGACTTGTAGTTACCATACAGTTTAAAAAATAAAAAATAAAAAAAAAATTCCATAGATGCAGAAATTGGCCTGACCTCCATTTACAACAGGAAGACACTGGCTTTATATGGGTATACATTGGACAATTATTGTTGCTCTGCTCTGTCTTGCATGGAGTACTGTGGTATGATAAAATGCATTTTTACCTTTCATGTGCCTGAAGGCCATCCACCTCTTTCTGAAGAGCCTTGTTAATATCCCAAGTTGCTCATTTCACAGTTCTTTTGATAGATGGGGAAGTAAAAAAGAGAAGTTGCCCATTGTAAGTTATTACAGGTTAAATTAACAGTCTGCTTACCAGAAGGAAGGGCATATAGGGAAATTCAACATTAATTTAAATAGAAAAAAAAGTTACTTTGTATAAATGAGTAGAACAAAAGTTGAATTAAGTTATTAACATTTTTTGAACCTGGTTAATTATGTCAGTGTATAGCTGAAAAGCCAATAAATTATTTAACTAATAACTAAAAATACTAGCTGAAAACATTTGAATCGTGCTTTGGGAAGTGATGTAAAAAAGCTGCTGAAAGCAAGCACTCATACCCCAACAGACTTGTGTCTGATTAGAAAAGTTGGTTAAGCAGCTAGATTTGTGTGCATACCACCAGTTTCACATTCTTTCCATCTGTTTGATACAGTATTATAGATATATATATTTCTCTGTGGCCATTTGTGATACGCCCTCCTCATATACTTGAATATTCTACTTCTTTATTCACAGTATCTGTGTCTCTTGCACCCTTTGGTGTTGCAATTTTAGGTATGTAAAAGTAGATGTTAGCAGGGGGTTTTTTCCCTATTCATAAGAATACATTTAAAAAAGATGAAAATTGTAGCATGAAGTTGCTTTCTGTAACAACTAAAAGCCGTGACCCTGTTTTAGTGACAGATGCAAGTCTATTCTGTGATGCTAGAAAAAGGATTCCTTCCTTCTTCCCTTCCCTCCCTTTCTTCACAAAGGAATGATTTTTGTGGGGTCCAGATGTTTGTAAAAGGGTCTCCAAAGAAGGCTGTTTGGACTATGGATTTTTTTAAAAATCCACATTAGTTTGATTCTTTTCCTTTCTTTTCCTTTCTTTTCCTTTCTTTTCCTTTCTTTTCCTTTCTTTTCCTTTCTTTCTCTTTTTTCTTTCTTTTCCTTCCTTTCCTTTCTTTCCTTCCTTCCTTTCCTCTTTTTTTTTTCATTCCCACAATAACAATGAATGTTTGATTTCTTGTTTTTCTTTTGCTAAAGTTGAAACAGAAAAAATATTAAGATGTTGTTTTCACTCCTTTAGTGATGTCTCACATGTACACTCAGGCACTCAGATAACAGTGATCTCATAGCAGAGATGCCTGTAAATTACAATACACGAATAAATAAAAATGTGCTCCCTAGACTGGTTGTCATAGTGATACATCAATTAAATAGGGCATCTTAAAATCTGAACAAAGTGGGATTATATTGACTATAAAAAGCATAAGAAAAAGTGGGCATGAAAGATAAAAGGCAGATCCACAAGCAACCAATCTAGTGGAGTTACCTGAGAGAACACTGGTGCTGGGGATGATCCTCAGCTGCACAGAATCACTGATGCCCTATGTACATGAGACATTATGAAATGACCAGTTTACATTCTTGCAGATTGTTTTATCTTTTCCTTTTGAAACCTCGTAACTGAACTTTGCACTGTCAGTTGAGCTATACTTGATCTATGTATTAGGTTAACGATGTGTTTTGGAAACTTTTGATCTGTTCTTTTTCCTTCTCAATTTTTATGTGCATGTGTGTGTGTTGGGGTTTGGTCTGAAAAGACTCACAGAGATTCTCATGTCTGTGGAGATTCTAATAATTAATGGCACAGGATTCCCCATCATTACATTTGGGTAGTAATGCAGTTACTGGAAATTAAATATTCAGTGGACCAAAGTGGGGTTTTGGCTAAGCTGCTACAGCAGTACAAACGCAAAACAGAGTGGTTAAATCTCTCAGACTTTTACTGAATAGGAACTTCTGACAGCCCCACATAGGACATTTCAGCTCTGCAAAAAGCTTTTTCACACAAAAAAATACCTAACACTGTTTGTAAGTCAGTTATTTCATATGAAGGACAGTGAGTTTAGAACCATCCGAAGTGCCATTGGAGGATTCTAATTTCTGCCTTGTGTTTGTTACACTTCTGCTTAAAGCAATCCTGACAATTCACATGGAAACAGTGTCAAGTGAGGTGCATTAAAAACTTCTTCCCATTTTTCCAGAAAAACAACAGACAGAAAGGAAAACTGACAGTATTTGTATCACATTGCTCTGATTATGCTAGCAATTAATATAAATTAGCCTTGCAGTGGTTTTTCTTTCTATGCCTTTTGCCAGTGTAGGAGAAAAATTGTGGTACTACTGAACCTCTGCTCTCTGAACCTGAGCAGCATCTCATGGGAACAGTGTTAACCTGAGACTCAAGTGGTTTTATTCTGCTTTTAAAATTGGCATACTCTAGAAAATTAAGCTTAGTTAATCCACCCATGAGTCCAAAGTTAGAGTGGTGTAACACACCAAATCATTTATTTCATGCATTAAAATGAGCTTCCTTCTTTTGACTGAAGCAAAGACCTTTGTAATCATTATCATCCTTCCATAGAAAGAATCCTAGAATGCTGTGGAGTTAGATGAAAAGAAATTAAGAGTTTTGTGCTTTTAAATAATAATTTTAAAAAACCAAGTTATGTTACATGACTCTAGATGTTCACTGAAAAGCTCATATTAATCTTAACTTTCTCAAGAAGAGTGTTTGTTTTAAAAACAACAGTTTGTAAATATGTAATGCCCACTAAAGAAGATAGAGCCAGCTTCCTGGAAACTGCATCTGTTGTGTTTCTTTTCCACAGGCACATTGAGCCAGCAGGTTTGTTGGGTTATCCAATTCTGTAACAAAGTAGAGATAATCCAGACAAAAGGGATGGTGAAACCTGGTTTGGGTACCTAGGGAAGCACCCCAAATTTAATAATCCGTTGGGTTGTAGAGATGAAAGAGTGCTTCTGCCTCATCTGCAGAGTTTTGTTTCTATGTAACCACAAGCTGAAAGAAATCAAAGTTAAGCAAACCTCTATCCAGCAAGAGTAAAGGAAAAACTAATCCTGATGAGGGAAATTACGAGCCCACAAGGGCAATATATATTTTCACTGTACAGCAGTAAATGGAATTATTCATTCAGTCCTCTGCTATGGTACAGTAGTAACCTCATCATGACTGCTCACACATCTAACTTTGCCTGAATACATGACTCAAAGGGAGTCAAAAGGCAGCCTGTGGTGACTACCACATGAGCAGAAGTTTTTTCCGTGCTGGAATAAATACTGTTTGAAACCCAAGTGTATTTCCCTTCAAAGGCAAATGCCTTGAAGAGTAGATCACATTAGCTGTGAAAATCAGTGCAGGTAGATTTCTAGCCTAGGTGTCTGTGAGTTCACTCACTAGTCAGATTGCTAAAGCAACTCCCTCTGCAATTCCAGCAATTCCCACTGCAGGAAGGTAAATTAGTTTCACACTGGGAAAAGTCAAGCATATAAAAGCCACTTCAACTTTAGCAAAGAGAAAAAGCCAACAAGTAAACATGCTGTATGCTGGGATATCAAGGAATACAGTCTGCTGTTACAAACCTGTGTTTTTTCTGGTAATTCTAGAGCCTGTTACCATAAAAAGAGGCATTTCTTGAATGGCTGGTGGTAGGTAGTTCATGTTTTTCAATCCAATTTGCAATTGTATTTGTTGCTGTATAGTGATTGTTTTGCAAAATAAACTCGCTTGTCATCTAATTTCATGTGTTAGCTTCCTGTTTTTGTAATCCAGCTCTTCCTGATTCCAAGCCCTGTGCAGCCTGCACCTGCTGGTACTGCCCTCAGTCTGCCCAGGAGCACTCACAGCAGATCCAGATGTATTGTTCAGCTGATCCTTTTACTTTTATACAAAAGGATCATTTTTTGTCTTGCATCCTCTTCTGTGGATCAGTCTCTCCCTGCTGGGTGCAGATTTCTTCTCAAGAGAGGGTGACAGGACATTGGAACTGGCTGCCAGGGAGGTGGTGGTCAGGGACACCTTTCACTACACTGGGTTCCAGCAAGTCCTGTCCAACATGACATGGAACACTTCCAGAGATGGGGTGGCCACAGCTTCTCTAGTCAGCATTGTGCTGAGAGTACAGCTGTGTATGGTGTTACTGAGTATGTGTAATGTGTATGACACACTACTGAGTGCTGCTGTGTGCGACACTGCTGAGTGCTGCTGTGTGTGACATTACTGACAGTACTGCTGTGTGTGACACACTACTAAGAATACTGGTGCTGCTCTGAGCTGGTATTTCTGTGTTTGTTGAGTCTTTTTAATAGCATGTGGTAGGTGATCTATTTCATAATTTGCTAGCACATTCCAGTGTTGGAGCATTGAGATTATTTCAATTTGTAGGCAAAAATCTTGATTAACTAGTTGTTATTGCAAGAGAGGGAGGCCCAGGATTCCTGCTCCAGTGTTTGTTAGAGGTACAGATCACCTGTGCATGCTTTGCCTGTCTCAGCTCATGGGGTGTTCCTTGCATTGTACAGGAGGATGGTAGAAGGTAAGTCAGAGACATCATTAAGAGGCAGAACACCTTCCCCCTAGAGGTGTTTGGCCATGCAGAAGTCCCAGGTGCTGGGACTGGTGTGGCCCTAGTGGAGGGGTTCCCAAACCTTCTTGAGTGTGAGCACCCTTGTTCTGGACAGAGAAGCACACTGGGGAGGCAGTGCTCAGCTCTGAGCAACAGAGAGGAAGACGTTTGGTAACTCAGTGGAACAAGAGGTCCACACTTCCTTCTCTAGGAAAAAGGTAATAAAGGTTGGGTGGCAAAGGGTTTGAAGAGAGAAGGTTTGTTGCCCATTTTTCTCCAAAAGAAGCAAAAATTTTTCAGCTACAAGCAGAGCATGGAGAGTCCTGAGCCAAGGGATGGTATCCTGGCAGTGCAACCTGAAGGTTTTCTTTCTTTTTCCCCAGTTTTGTCCAGATGATCTCCCCATGTCATCTCCAGAATTTTGTTCCATCCTGTCCCACCTGTTCCTGTAATGTATGTAATTGCAGTTAAATGTCTATGTGAATGTTTTGTTGCTTGAACAATATGCAGAGGCAGTGACTTCCTGCATAAGCTGTGGAGGGCCTGTGTTTCTTCTCTGATTTGAAATAGAATTCTCATAGGCATGAGTGCTGTGCTGAACTCTACTGGTTCCACCTAGGGATTAAATATCTTTGTGTTCTTGTGGAATCTGATCCAGCTGAACTGCAATCCACTCCTGCCTAAATTCATGCAGCAACAACAGCAAAACTTGTAGGAATTTTTGCAGTTTTAGGGATTATTTATGCTTGTTTCTGAACACAGTTGTGTTATGTTTGAGCAGAGCTAGCTGGAAGACCTGTGAGGAGACTTCTGAAGAACCTTAGTTGAAATGTTGACATGCTGTTCAAACGCCCTTAAAGAAAAAGCAGGGCTTTCCTAGGCTTCTCTAAATTTTTACATTTCTTTCTACCTGACAGACCCATATGGGAAAAAGTATCATGAGTGACATCCATCAGGGCTAATCTTCTATGACTGGTTGTCCCAAGAGAGAAAAGGTTTTCCTTCACGATGAGTCTGTCTGTTCAGCCAGGACAGAAACCTGCTGGCAGCCAGTGGAAGAGTCAGAGATCTCGAGGGTGTGGCAAATGTTTTCCTCCCTGCTTGGGAATCTACATTTAGGAGCTGTTTGCAGCTTTGCTCTTGGAAAAGCTGCTGCACAACAGAGTGGTTTCACATACCCTTGAGAGCCTGGATTCTGCAGAGAGAGTTCAGATAAATAAGATATGAATTCTTAGGGGTGTGTAAGGCAGGGATTGATTGAGGGTGGGAGCTTGAGAGCATAACCATGGAAACAACTGCAAGGCTGTGAGGTTTGAGCAGTTCCCTGCTCTGAGCACTCCTGTAATAAAGTGGGGGCTTCATGCTCAGGCTCTATTCCATGTCCCCACTCTGTGCTATGCTGCCAGCTGTTTCTGGATCAAGACTAAATCCTGCTGTGATGGATTGTAAACGTGGCTGTCAGATGAATAAAGCTGTGATCAAGCAGAATCGTGTGATCTGGAGGCAGGACAGACTCCTCCTGTCTGCAGGAAGAGAGGAAATGGGCAGATAGGCATGGGCATCTTCTGTGACTGAGCAGTTGCGTGGGCTAGGAACTGGGGTAGTGCAGAGCTTTCTGCACTCTTCCCTCAGCTGCTTTCTGAAAGCAGAGACTTTCTGCAGTTTTCCACAGCAAGCAACCTGTGTTTGTGTGCCAAGATGCCAGTGTAGCCTAGAGAACACAGCTCAGGTGAATTTTCAGGACACTTTGCTGGTGTCCTGCTGTATTGACTCTGAAGAGTCTGCCTGTTTCCTCTATCCCCACTGTCAGGGAAGGCAGGGGATTGATTTGCAGGACTTTCCCTCTGTAGCATCCACTGTAGTGTTAGTATTTAGGTGTGATCAAATGCTGACTGCAACTCTGAAAGTCTCTGCTGCCAGCAAATATTCACCATGGAAATAAATAAAATCTTCCAGGTGGTAAAATTTCTTCTTCTCTTCCACATGCAATTAATTTTATTTACAGAGATACAGTTTACTTTAGCTTTGTGTGCCCTTTGTGGTGGTGGGCACTGTCTCCAAAACAAGGCAAGAACAAAACTTGTCCCCAACCACTGTCAAACTTATGTAAACCACCTCTGCCACCTCCTGGGTTTAGTGCTGGATTTGAGATCTCCATCTTCATGCCTGCAGTTCTTGTGACAGAGCCAGCTGTTGATAATGTTTCCTTGGCTCTCTGATTTGTTTTGCATCAGAAGTTCTAACTTCAAACCTCTGTACAAACACAAGGATTTATTTTGGCTGTAGTCTGGAGCAAGCTGCAGTGCTCTCTTTTGCTCATGGGTTTCCTGTTGCATAGCAAAGCATAGGAAACAAGCTTAGGTTTAGAGAGATAAACTAGAAACCACTGTGGCTCCTTCTTGAAAGCAGGAATAAAGAGAGACACCCATTTAAAATCAAAACCCAAAGCATACACATCTGAACTGTGCTTACCAGTTACTTAAGAGAATGCAATGTCTTAAACTCAAGGTAGGTAAATATTATCACTGACTAAAATGGCCCTAATTTTGAGAGTGAGACTATACAACACTTAAAACAACATTCAGATAAACCAGCCCTGGCCCACAACCCTCTCTCTGAGTGCTGGTTAATGCTGTTGTCTTACAACCATCAGGAAGACTCTGACCTTGCACTTTTTCAGGCCTCAGCACTCAGTTCACTTATTCTCCTTAATTTCAAATAGCATTAAAGCTTTTTTGTCCTCATACTTTTCTTGTAAGAAGAGGGATTCTCCTGCTTGGCAGTTACTAGAACTCCAAAAAATTAGACTTCAGATTTGTTGCTACATAACAGCTTTAATCAATAATCTCATAGCATAGCATAGACTTGAAAAAAATCCCAATTATTTTAAAGTAAGTTCATTATTTCTACGGCATAGTGTTCTGTTGAGAGGCATTCTAGAAGAAATTAACACTCATATTTACTTTCCAAACTGCCCAAACAAGAAGACAAAAGTGCTGGATTCATTGAGGGGATGTGGAATAGGTAAACTTAATACATATCTTGCATTTATATATCAACTGTTTTAACTATCTTTTCTCTGTATTCTTACAAGATTTTAAAAACCAAGATAATTTTGTCCTTGTCCAAGCAGAAAGAACATGGTAATTTGGAGCTTTCCTGTCTGAACAAGGTGATCCTATTAATAAAAAGGCCACACTTCTGTGCACCAGCAGTACAAGTTACTGCTAGCAAAGATATGAACAAAGCCAGCTGGTTCAGCATTTCAGTGCTCAGAGAGGTTAATGATTTTAATTATGCAGAACTTTTTGATTGCAAATGTATTTTTTTGTTTAAGAGTTTACCTTCTAGTTAGTTGTCTTGATATTTCTTTTGTTTATGAGGGGGATTTTAACAAAAATGTAAATTATATAAGGTCTTGGTGTCCATTACTGGAGATCAAGACTAGCCTAAGCCATTGCAAGGAAGTATTGCCTTGGGCACCAGAAAAAATGTTATCTGAGACTAAATTCAAATTACCTAAGTTGCAGCAGTGGATTTTCAGCAAACCTCTTCTTAAAGTACCCCTAAGGAAGTGAACAGGTGGTGTTCATCTGTTCAGCTCCTCCACTGGGAAGGAACGATCTTGGTGAATCTTGGGGTGCCTAATATTTAGCAGCAAGATTGAAAGACAGGAAGAAGTATGGCCTTGGTTTGTTGGAGCATCTCTCTAAATCTTCAGTGTTTTCATATAAGCAACAGGATATCAGGGGTTTTTGGGGTTTTTTTGGGGGTTTTTTGGGGGTTTTTTTTGTTGTTGTTTTTTGGTTTTTTTTTTGTTGTTGTTTTTTGGGGGTTTTTTTGAGTTTGTTTGCTTGTTTGCTTTTTGTCTTTTGGTTGGTTGGTTGGTATTTTTTGGTGAAAACTTGGATGAACTTGCATTGGTCTTTCATTTCATCTTATTGGTTATTTTCTGTAGCATACAACACATTTATACACACAACATATACAACACACAGCACAGCCTCTGATATCCTTAGGGAGAGAAGGAGAGCTAATCTAACAGCGCCTGAGAAATATTTCCAGCAAACCTGACTCAGACATGTGACACATTCGTCAAATCTGTCTGCTGCCTAATTGGAAACACCAGTAAATCTGCTTTGGCACTTCAAAAGCAGAAGAGGCTCTTCCGTGTAAGAGAAATCTGTGGAATAACAAGCCCCAAATCTCCCCTGCTCCCAACACCAACCTCCACATTCAGAGAGGCTTTAGGACTTCAGGGAAGGAGTGGGGGGAAAGGTGCAGAAAGGGGGCAGAGGGAGGGAGCCTGGGGTGTTCAGGGCAGCGTGCCCGTGTTGCTGCGGTGCTGTTTGTGCCGGTTTTGTGCCGGTTTTGTGCCGTTTTGTGCCGTTTTTGCCGGTTGTGCCGCCGCCGGCGGTGCGCGAAGTTTGGCGGGCGGTGCCGCCGCTCCTCCCCGCGGGAGCTGTCCGCGGAGGGAGGTGCTGAACGGGGGAGGGAGCCGGAGCAGGGGAGGGAAGCTGAAGGACGCGGACATCTTCGCTCCCCCCCCGGATCCCCTGCCTGCCTTCTGCAGCCATTTTGCACCGGCGGGCTGCAGGGAGGGCTGGCTGGCTGCGGGGAAGGAGGGGACAGGAGTTGCGGAGGGATGGGAGCCGGGGGAGAGCCCGGCTGGCGCTGAGGCACCATGGTGAAAAGGAAAAGCTCCGAGGGCCAGGAGCAGGAGAGTGGCCGGGGCATCCCTCTGCCCATCCAGACCTTCCTCTGGAGGCAAACCAGGTGAGAGCAGGGAGCTTGGGATGCGACTGCAACAGGGCACCGGGGTGGGGGCTGCTGCTGCGCGGAGACAGGGAGGATGCAGCTACCACTGCGGCTGCAGTCTGGAAAAACCTGATTTTTGTACTCACTACAGAGCAATCTGTGTGTGTCGGGTGTGGGAGGGGGTCTCAAGGCAGCCTGACCTAGCGGCAGTCCCAGGCAGCTTCTTGATTTGACTTTCAGCCATCCATGTCTGTGTTTCTCTACGCACCTTTCCCTTCCTCCCTGTCCCATGCTCCCCATCCCCTTCATCCCCCCATCTCCATCTTTTAAGAGAATTCACAGAGTTCTCATACCAGGAGCAGCATCCATCAGCGCTGCACCAGACCTGCAGCTTTGCCTCGCTCTGTGTATTTATGTATTTGCAGC
>PYHW01010663.1:2483590-2506391 GCA_013186435.1 Turdus rufiventris | reverse complement strand
GAGGGACTAGCTGAATGTATGGCTGGGGCTTTATGTTCCTTGTGAATCCTGTCAGCCTGCTATCCTAGCAGCATTCCAAATTGAAAACATCATGGGGGCAGTGGGGGAGGTTGGAAGATTTGAAGGTTGTGGCTCTAATTTAAGGCCTCAGTCACAAAATCCCCTTATGCCACAGTCAGTGTCCTTCAAAATAAAATTAAAAAAACCCCTGCAATAAGGTGACCTGGTTATTTTTTTTTTTAATATTTACTCTGATCTCATTCTGGAGGACAATGATAGAGGGTGCGTGTTCTCTACATGCAGCATACAGGCCTGCACTTCACCATGAGCCTTCCATGTCAGCTGCTGTGCAGGAAATATTTAATACAGAGCTGGCAAGTTGATCTCTGGCTTAAAAAAATACAGGCAAGGCAAAGTTCAGTCATATTTAACAAATTTTTAAGAGAATATGCTTAAAATCTTTCACTGAGGTAAAATGGCTGAAAATTGTCTGATGGAAGATTTTATCCCTGGGAAGTTATGAGCTGAATTAAATACCTCTTGAGGTATCAGGATGGGCACTTTTTCTTCTGGAAAAGGTAACAGCATTTATCAGACATCATCAACAGGTATCTGAACATAGTTTGGGCTTATGTCTTCCTTTATGCTGAGTTTCTCAGCCTTTTGACAACCCTCTGACATGAGAAGAATCCTAAAAACAACATGTTGATGTACTGGGGCTCTAATGCTTCTTCTCCTTTCTTTCAGTGCATTTTTAAGACCTAAACTGGGGAAACAGTATGAAGCTTCCTGTGTGGTATGTACACGTGTTTCTTTTTCAATGCTTGTTAGTAACTAACTCTTCATGCAAATCAATCTGACCGTAGTGGCTGATCAGCTTGCACCAGAAATGGATTTAGTCCAGTCAGCTTCATTTTGTACTTTTATCACATGAAAGATTTAAAATTGTTCCCATACAGAGAATTTGCGTATTATGTTCATCTTTAGACACGGCAAAAAGAATTTATTTGGATATTAGTGATAAATAATTCATTAGTAATGGTGTGGTAATTAAATAAATAATGGCCTAGAACAAACTGAGCTGTGACAGTCTGGGTCTAGCCTTGCAGTTCATCCTGTGTGGATGTGCTTTTGCATGAGATTGAGGTAATTTCAGTTGGTGATTCCTGAAGGGTTTTCAAGCTTATAATATGGAAGATCTAAACAGTACTAACAAACTTTGAACAATTCTTTTACTGTTGTGCAAGATGGGAATCACTTCTACTGGAAATTACAGAGAGCATATCTTATCAGAAGGATTAAGGAGAGGCTGTTATGCAGATAAAAGCAACTCTTATTTCTAAATGTGCTTCAAATAAAGCCTCAAGGTACTGCCAGAAAAGAGGGAAAAGGGAAGACATGAAGCAACTTCAAATAAGATGGGTATCTAGAGAAATTCAGAATTCCTTGAATGGTTGCTGGCCTTTGGATTACTTAAAGTACATTAGTCAGATGCAGCCAAACTTGACAGAGTGGAAAAATTTGGTCTGGACACATATCTTAATAGTTTAAAGCTCTTAGGTCACTCTGCAGCAATTTTCTGACTCCCTTCTCACAAGGCATTATGCTGGAGAAGCTTTATCTGTTGCTGAGTCATTTTCTTCTAAGAAACCCATAAATTTTTCAGAGTTTTTGCTAGATACCAAGTAGAGATAGAGCAGCGCTGGCTCAGTGTGTTGGTGAGTAAAATGCTCAATTCTAACACATGCAGCAAAAAACATCATCCCTGTTGAATACCCAGTGACAGTGTCTGGTTGTTGAGAGGCTGGGAAATGGAATTGGTTGTTTTATTCCTTTACTAAGAGCCTAGAGTGCTCTAACCTGAGGCTGTGGCTTCACCTGTGGGCTCATACCTGTTACTGCTGGGTAGGTGAGGGAGAAGTTTGGTCCCCAGAATTTGTTCAAAACCTGTTAGCATTGTTTAGATTTTCCAAAAAGACTTCAGCAATCACCAACTGAGATGACATCAATCTCATGCAAAAACACGTCCACGTAGGATGAATTTGAATTTTGGGACAGAGCTTCCTTCTCTGTGCCTGCCTGTGATGTACCTACCTGCCTGTGACTTCCTTTGCTTCCTGCTGTGCTGTTGGCATCAGGTCCCCAAGGGTAATTCTGAAGCCCCTTTCTTCTGTGAGCACACACTGGAATTTACCAAGTGTAAAAAACAAACTACACCCAAACCCCCCCTAAACTGTGAGACAGCATTAATCACACGCTTCAGCCAAGAGAAAGGGAGCTCTGGAAAAAGGCTTTTCATAAAGATCCAATGCATTTCCTCTTGGATGAAGAGCTTGATTCTTCTCCAATTCTTAACATAACCATTAAATCATGGTAGAAAATTTTCAAAGGTGGAGGTTTAGTTTTGAGGACTTTGTGGGTTACAGCCTGAACTGACACATCTGCTTCATCCATTTTCTGTACCTACTGGTGCACAGAGTGTCTGCCCACACCAACACATTCTCTGTTATCCAGAGGGGCAGCAGAGTGCTGGGTGCATGGGTGAGACAGGGCTCCTGGAACTTGGCAGGTACTCGACTTGTCTTCTGGAACCTCAGACTAGTGTGCCTCAAAGTGCTGTACCCCTGTTCCATGGTCTGTCCTTTTATAATTCTCCGGTCAGAATTGTTGTAGGCATGTCTCTAGGCTGTTAACTTTCTGGCAATGCCTATAACACAACATTGTGCAGTATTCTGTTATTCTTGGCTCTTAACTTGCTGCAGTAGAATTTTCTGCATGTTGTGCATTGAGAAAGCAGATGTTGGAGTCTGAGATTCAGTGAGTGCAGCATCTGGTCTGCAAGGGCATATTGCATTGCTTCCGTGAGTTTGTTTTATCCCATAATGTTGAGGTGAGAACTGGCCCTTTCATTGCATTGTTCACTTTACCTGAGTCTCTTTACTTCAGCTAGTCTGTGAATAGCAGCAGCCTTTAGGCTGAAGATAAATACCCTCCCCCAGACATTGTCTTCAACATCTAAATATGTTTGTGCCTCAGTCTGGATTTAATGTTCTTTCTCCTCCCCGTTCTGAAGTTGTTCTCCCCTGACATGAGGCCATTCCTGATGTGCATGAGTCAAAGCTGTGAATGACTCACAGGAAGGCATGTGAGTGCTGGACAAAGCTAACACATTTTTTGGGTAATGGTCAGGAGCTCAAAGATATGCTTAAATTCTTCTGCTCTGGTTTGCATTGGCCATGGAAGAACTCAAATGTTTTCTGGAGGATCCTGCAAACTCAAAGTTTCCCTCTTTTCTGTTTTCTTTAGGGTTTTTTGGGGAGGTTTTGGTTTATTTGTTTGTTTTGTTGTTGGTTTTTTGGGGGGTTGGGTTTTTGTTGTTTTGCTTGTTTTTGAAAATGTAATTACCTGTTTTGTTACAATGGATAATGGAAGTGTAGCTATGGAACCAAGTTCAGAAAGGGACCACCTTTGTTTTATCCAGCCAATGGATATGGTTGCAGAAAACTGAATTTCTGTAAGTAAAGTGTTTGGCATCTACTTGTGAGTGTTTGTGCTATTGCTATGTTTAGTAAACAATGCAGGCTTCCCATCCCTTGTGCCTGGAGCTCCTGGGATCCCAGAACTTTCTAGGAACTCCTCCTTGCTCAGGGACCTGCCCCAGACTGTCAGCACTCCCTGCCTGCACTTCCAGCTCTTTCCAGTCAGCCTGAAGTGGCTTCAGCAGTGTCTCAGCTTTGCTCCATGGTGCAGGCTGAGCTTTGGAAGGACAGGCACTAAGGTCCCCTCCAAGGACACGAGCTGAGTTCAAGAAGCACCGACCTTTTCTGTGTGTTTGTGCCACTCCTCTGTACCTGCACTGGGCTGAGCACTGGGCAATCCTGTGGGGATGCTCCCTGGCACTCCTGAGAGGATGTAACAGGAGGTGCTGAGCTTCCCAGGGTAATCTGGGAACCCCTGGCTAACTCTGGGAACCTCTGGGCACCCTCTGCCAACCCCTCTGCCTCATGCAATTCACTGCAGGTATGGCTTCCCTGGGCTTAGAGCAGGGGAAGTTCATGCAGCTCCAGCAAAGCTGTTTAGGAAACCATGGCAAAGCCCAGCCATAACGCTGCTGAGATGGGAACAGATAGCCTGAAGGTGCCTAGACAAGAGGAACAGGACAGGGCAGACTGTGGCACACAGGCTGATCCTGGTCACAAGGTATTTGGCAGTGCCTTTGGTTCTTGGTGGAGGTGAAGGAAAAGGAGAACAGCAGCAGTGGGAAGGCAGCCAGACAAGGCTGGCCACCAGTCCCTGTGAAAACAGCTGTCACCACTAGGCTAAAAGGAAAAATGCTTGTGTAAGTGGTCCTGAGGGAGCTGAACACACACACAGCACTGCTGAAGGGACTGTTCCTCCAGCCAAGGCACCTTTATGGAGAGCTCCAGGCAAATTCCACAGGAGCATTGGTCCACAGAGCTGCATGTTGGTTTGCTTGTGACACTTACCACAGTGGGGCTTAGTGCCAATTCAGTTACATGCCAATTTAGAAGTACAGTTTAGTGCATCCACAGCAGCAGTTTTGTACCATTGCCTGTAGCAGGCATGGACCTTCAGTGGTTTCCATGCAGCAGATTTTGTGTTTGCATTTCTCTGGCAACATACAGTGCTTCTGTCTCAGGTGCTTGTGATCACATAAGCTATCCCAGAAGTGAGTCTTTCATTGTAGTACAGAAATACTTAGCTTTCTGCTCAGGCTTGGAAGAAGAACCTAGTGCCTGACCACACAGGGAAACCTTCACAAGAGCTCAGCAGCCCAAAATGCTGTGATAAATACAAGCCTAATCTAAAGATATAATTGCAAAATATAAATCTGAATATACAACTGCTTTTGGTTTGGCTTTTGTGCTGGAGGTGAGAGCATTCAGTTCAATAAGCCTTGGTCAGCTCTGGTGCTTGGCAGGCCTTTCAGTGAGCTAATCCAGCTCACAAACTTGGGTAGGAGCTCCTTACCTCTCTACTGACCTTAATCTGGGCCTGTGTAGAGGCTTGGCTTGGTTGAATTCAGAGAGTCCCAGAGCTGATGGATGAGTAGAAATAGGAGTGTGTGGCTGGAGCAATGACTGAGGAAAGGTCCCTGTCCTCTTTTGAGAAAAATAAGTTAAACCTCATGTTTTTCACTGGCTCTTTCAAACTTTGTGGTATTTGTAATAATGCACCTCTTGTTTCTCTTCTGGGGATACTTTGCTGCTTTGTTCCCCCCTTTTGTTTTGTAATAATCCCTTGACTGGGCTACTTACTCTAAACCTCTGCTGTCTTTATACTTAAACACTCTCTGTCCTACTGTGAATCCTGGCTGGAGCAGAAGAGTCAGGCCTTAGGATGGACACTTTGCTCCATGTCCTGTCTGGGCTTTCTAACCATCAGTACCCCTTAATTTTGCCCCCATTCTTGACCTGATAGGATTGAATGGCAGTGTGTTATAAATTCTGACTGTAGCCTGGTGTTTCTAGTGGGTGGGCAGTGTGTCCTTCTGCACACTGATATTTGTTGGCAGCTCTGATGGTTGCTGTCTGTATTTCAGGGTTCAGTCTGCTGGCATAGTCTTATGGATATGGATAATGGATAGGTGTGTGTCTTCTGTGCCTCTTGCATCAGGACACCCAGCCTCTTGGTAGAGGAGCTCCTGTCTGCCCACACCAGCAAAATGGGCCACAAACTGAGAGAACAAATGTGCCCAGCTGCTGGGGCAGGCAGGAGGAGAGTGCCTGTTGCCACAGGTTAGCATGCCATGCTTGGGAGTGGTTGCTCATTCAGGACAGCATGCTTTGACTCGCTGCTTTTGCTCTTCTTTGTCTATTTTTTTTTTCTTCTTAGTTTATTCTTATTACCACCTCCTCAATTTTACAGGAAAAAAAAGTGATATGACAAGTGTTGCAGGATAATCTTTATGAATGTGGATCTTTGAAGCATCTCTTGGGCAACAGTTACTTGTTTGCCCAAAGCTTGATAAAATTGGTGAAACAGCTTGTGAGCAAATAGGTACCATGGGGTTAAGGTGGTTTATGGCAAGGACATTCCTTGTCATTATCTTTGCCATAGGTACTTCAGTGAAGGAATAGAGCTGCACTTGTGACCAGGGCAACAATTTATTGAAAGGGTTGGAGCAGCTAACACTAAGGAGCATCCTTAGGGATTTCAGCAGCAGGTAGCCTCATTTTGTGTTGCTTCAGGTGGAAATGATGCACTTGCTGCAGCCATCAGCTCTGTAAGTGTTCACACAACCATTACATCACAGCTCGACACAAAATTTTGTACACTGGCAATTTTTTGTGACAGGGTGTGAAAACGTTTCCTAAGGCCCCCATACCTTTAGTGGTTCCACCAAACTGAGAGACCACGTGTGTTTAGGAATATCCAGCACCCAGCTCCACAAATACAGGCTTTCCCAGCTCCTGTGCTTCTAACAGGATTACTGGCACTCCCAGCACATCTGTAAGTCAGGATTGCTGACTTTACCCAGCACAGCTGCAAGTCTGGCTTGATGTCAGCACTTACAGACGGTACTAGCTTCAGTTCTCTTATATTGCAGAAAATATATTGAATGGTTCATTAATTTCTTACTCAAGTGTGTCCGTATGTCTGGTGAGCTTTAGTTACAGTCTGTATTTTTCAGGGCAAATATTATAACTTTTGCTTCAGTTATACAATTAGAGGTTTTAAAAAGAGGATGTTCAGGTACTGGAAGGGATGCGCAGAAGTAGACACAATGTCTTTTTGTTGCTGTTGTTTTGTTCTTCCTTTCAGTCTTTCGAAAGAGTGTTAGTGGAAAACAAGCTGCATGGCCTTTCTCCAGCTCTCTCCGAAGCCATCCAGAGCATTTCTCGCTGGGAGCTGGTCCAGGCCGCCCTCCCTCACGTGCTGCACTGCACTGCAACGCTGCTCTCCAACCGCAACAAGCTGGGTCAGTGCTCACCTGGGGCTGCTTTGCATTATTATCACTTAAAACATGACAGATTGCTGCTCAGGGTGCCAACAAACTCGAAACCCTCAGAATCCTAATTAGTTTCTTCTGGGGATTGTCTTTCTTGGTGACTGTCTTTCGTAACCTGTGAAATCTTCCCCAGTGAGGTTAGTGGTCAGCTGATAAGCTAAAGAATCAAAGCAGTTCGATAATATTTTGCTAGTTATTTCCCAGCAATAACAGAACTGACTTAAGCACCCAGCAGGGATAGATTCCTTGAAGGAATATGTATTTTTTTCAAGGATGTACTGCAGTGGTCAGTTGCAGCAGGTGCTTTTAGTATCTTCAGTTTTTAGGGGATTTTCTTCCTATTTTTCATTTTATTCAGACCAATGCATGTGACTCTCAGCAGACAGTCAAACAGACAATAGAGAGGCAGATCCCAATCCAGCCTGCTTCACTTACTTCTGTACTGATTTCAGCAGTGACTCGAGCAGGAATTTGCTTCCTGAGACACGCCAGTAGGGAACGTGAACAAGCCTGAGCACCTCGCAGTGCTCACTGGCATTTTGTCTAATTCAACAAAGTCAAACAGACAAGACTGTTGAGTTGGTTTCTTTTGGGACCACTCTATGCCCATGCCCTGCAGTGACATTGCAGAGACTGAGCTCCAAATGCTGGGAAATAAATGGAGGATTCTGATTTAGGAGGGTTTTTTTTGTAATATGAGACAGAATGCTGCTGGTTTTAATTGTAGAATTTTAATTTTCAAATGCTTCTCTGGGAGTTGGATGTCCAGCCTGCAGTGCAACTATGAAACAATCTCAACAGCATCGTTAGTGGTGAGAATGGCACCCTGTGAGATATTGTGATGCATTTTTCCATGCAGGACATCAGGATAAGCTTGGAGTAGCTGAAACAAAGCTTCTTCACACTCTTCACTGGATGCTGCTGGAGGCTCCCCAGGACTGCAGCAATGACAGATTTGGAGGAGACAGAGGCTCCAGCTGGGGAGGGAGCAGCAGTGCCTTTATCCACCAGGCTGAAAACCAAGGGTCACCAGGGCATCCCCGGCCCAGCCCCACGACTGATGAGGAGGAGAATAACAGAAGGAAGTTCTTCCAGAATTCCATGGCCACAGTGGAGCTGTTTGTGTTCCTCTTTGCTCCCCTGGTGCATAGGATTAGGGTAAGTGGTACACTGATGGGGTTCTGAGCAGGAAAGGAATGATTCTTTGTGATTGTTATTTAATTCAGCTTGCAGGGCACACTGGGGTACTGCTGGAAATATTTTATCAGGCTGCCACTGGGAAGAAATCCTTCCAGTGACATGAACAATCACCACAGCATCAGGCAGGCACAAAGACAAAAAAATACAAAGTGAGCCATTTTTAGGCTTTGGAAATGGCAAAGATCTGTGGCCCCATGTGAAGTCTCTGGGATCCTGAAAACTGCAGAAAGGATTATGAGCTTTAACTTGCTCCAGTGCTTCTCAGCCACTGCTCAGAAAAACCTTGCTGGATTTTCAGGGATTCCACCGTGGGGCTGCCACTGGGATTTGTTGTTGTCATCACTAATCATCCTGGTGCTAATTATCAGCATGGCAGTGGCAAAGGCAGTGGAGCATTCTCTTGTTCTGAAGTGAGAAGCAGGCTGCTGGTGCTCCTCTGTTCACTGTATGGAGTGCATCAGCTCTGCAGAGTGATGTGAGGAAAAGGCATTTTCTTTATGCTCTGACTCCTGCCTCTGGGATGGTGTCATTTAGCCTTTGTTTCCAGCTAGGCCTGGAAAGAAAGGGCTGTAAAGTCATGAAGTGATGTGGCTGTCTCTTCTAATCCTGCCTTCTGTGCTGCAGCCGTTGAAGAAGGTAGGTAGGAACAGGATATAAAGGATAATTTTTTGATTAAGGCGGGTAAAAGCAAGACTGGAGAACTAGATTCTTTCTCTACTTCTGCTACTGAATTCCTGTGTGGTAGTGTTTAATTTATTTAGCCCAAATTTTCATACTTGTGTACTGGTTTTCTGCAGGCTACAGGAAGCAATACTGAATTCTTCCCAATGCCACACACAAAAAAGCAGGCTGCTGTTTGAATAAATGGAATGAAACTGGTAGCCAAGTAGACCTTGGCTATTAGAGATTGGAGTTCCAATATTCTGTATTAATCTTTCTGCATGTTGTTTTCAAGATGAGGTTGATAACCGTGTCTCAAGTTTACCTTGAAAAATCTCTGAGATCTCTGGAATAATGTGGTGATGAGCACTGAAAAGCCAATTAAAACATGCACATTTCTGTCATCAAAACCCAGTACAGGAAAGGAGTTAAATGAGGCATGAAAGTGGTTCACTAAGTGAGCTTTGTCCTCTCAGTGTCTTTTAAGTCTCAGGGGAAGGATGCTACCTGATCAGACAGCCACAGCAAGGCATGGCCTCAAGGGAGATGACACATGTTTGCACAGACAGACCTAAACCACTGAATTCCTGACTTCTGGGAGCATTTGTGTCTTGAGCAAAAAGGTTCCTAAATCAGGTTTTGGAGGATGAATGTAGATCTTGAACTGCACAGCTGTAGGCAGAAGTGTTGGCACATCACCGCAGGCAGTGCAAAGTGAAAATGCAACGTCACTGCTACCAGGTTTAAAGCCTTGCAAGCTGCTATTTGTAAAAACAGTAATTAAAATCAAACTTAGTTAAAGCAAAGCTTGTGAGTTGCTTATTATGAGATAGCACTGACAGTGGGTGAAGAATAGAAGGGCTGGAGTGCTACAAGCTGTCCTGCCATTCCTTTAGCTCTGTCTACATCATCCATTCCCACTGCCAAGGCATCTGGGGCTGTCTCAACAGGAGAGTGAGGGATTACAGGTGTGTAATTCTACCACCAAAACTGCTGTCACCATGTTTGTTTGCCCTATGGGCGTGCCTGGGGCTATACTGACATTTATGTCTCCTGATGTAGATCTGACATTAGGTCAAGTAAGTGCATTGCTGCACCTTGATCCTGCTGAGATTTATTTGTGTGCTGATTTATATGATTTTATCTGCTTGCACATGTCAAACAGCAGTAGCACAAGTGTAAGCAGTACCAGTGTCTCTATGTATTGCCAGAGTTAACAATGCTAATGATAGCAGCAGTAATGTATAGCTTCATAGGAATCTGTTACATTTTCCCTCAATTTCTAAATAATGTTGAATATTTAGTATTCTCATTCTTTTGGGGAAGAAGTTCAAGTCTTAGTGTAAATCCTACAGCTGAGCTTGAATATGAAACATAAAGTGTTATGTATAATTAACAGGGATGCTTTGTGACAGGAAAGGCCTTTTCTGTTACCGCTTGATGACCAGGGAAAAACAGGGATCATTGACTAGAAGAGAAATTTAATTTGAAAAAAACTTTGTCTGGTTTTGGACTGAAATTTCCCCATGATTTTTTGCTAGCCATAGTAGACGTGCTGGGTATTGTCAGTAGCCCTTGGGTTAGCACATACCAACTGGACAGCTGCACATGATATCACTTATTTCTTGTAAGGTCTGTGAGTTGGGGAAATGAGTCTCCACAGCCTGGGAACAACATTCTGTTTTTCCTTTCAGGAGTCTGACCTGACATTCCGCTTGGCTAGTGGCCTCGTTATTTGGCAGCCCATGTGGGAGCACAGGCAGCCTGAAGTTTCTGCCTTCAACGCTCTTGTAAAGCCCATCAGGAACATCATTACAGGTCTGTGACTTTGCTGTGGTGATGCAGCTGCTGAGATCTGGGGAAGCTTTCCCTTTTTTGCCCTTGCATTCTGCAGCCATCGTGCACGAAGGAATGTGTTGATCCTGCAGGAACCAGTTAAACCTTAGAGCACTTTAAGGTTGTTTCCCCTCAGAGTCGATTGCATAATCACTAAATATGAGATGGGAGAACCATTAAAAATAGGAAATTAATAACTTTTCAGCAGAGTTATTATTTCTGTTAGCCTTGTCTTCCTTAGCTGCTAAGAAGGGTGAGGACAGTATCTCACAGCAGCCTGATGTGTGAGGAAATCTTTCCCAAACTGGCACTGGACAAAAATGAGCAGTGAAGAGCACACTGGTGGTTCTTCTGCTAGCTAAAATTTGATTTCCAGCATGTTATGAAATTAGAAAACATAGTTTCAAGGCAGTCCAATGAAGGCTTAGGTTGTAAATTCACTTTTGGATACTGGTTGCTTTTCTTTGTGCTTCAGCCATAGTGAGATTGGAGTTGGGTGCTTAGGTTTCCAAGGATTTGACTTCCAAGTCTTTCTGTCTGGCCTAATCCTAAAAAAACGTTTTGCTGTTTTAGACAATAATTTTTTTAATAATTCCTGCAAGGCAGTGAATTGAAAGTGAGTGGGGTATGCTGCTGTAGCGTTGCTTCCAGTTCTCAAAAGCATGGAACTGTCATTTCCACCATAGTGAACATGTAATTCACTAAATTAAATTTTTCTGATAACAGGTCATTTTGGAGGTCATATTTTGTTCTGAAGACTTTGTAGACCTACTGGGAAAGTCCAGAATTAGAAAGATTCAGGTTTTCCAAATGTTTTAAAACAATCTTTTATGTCTTGCTCTTCATCCCTCTGCTTCAACTTTTAGAATTAAAATACAGTATTTCAGCCTTGGAACTAGCAAAGAGAATTAGTCGTAAGTTTTCTCTGACTATTGAATTTTTTTCTATAGGCCTGTCTGTGGTCAGAAAATCTCTAAAAATAGTTTCAGAAGTAAAGTCTGGAAGGAAAGTGCTCCATTATGTTTTGAAAGTTCTTTCAGTAGGACAGAAATACTAACTGGAATGGGGTTGTTATGTTTAGGAAGTTGCTTCTGTTTTAACATTTTATCAAACTGGGGAAAAAAAAGTCAAATTTACTTATATTTTCCTTCAAACAACAAATCAAAAAGATTTAGTGAAGAAGCTTTGCAATATTTATTTTGCAGTCAGTCTGATTCAAAGTCATATCTGCACAGCTTTCAACAGGATTTCAAGATTGCCATCCCAGTCTGTGTGATACTCTTGGCCTGCCACAGTATTGCAGATCAAACTTGCTGTGTGACGTCCAGAACATTCTGTGTGTATTTCCTGTGCTGAAGGCATTTGGCAAACTGGAAATCACAATACTCTTTGACTGATGTAACCTAGAAAAGGACCTGAATATATGCACAAATGGGATGAAGAACTCAAAAATAAAAGGCACAGCAAAGCACAGCTGATGGTGAATGGATTTAGGATGAAATTTATATTCAGATTTAATTTTAAAGAAATGGAGATTTTCAGTAGACAGTGCTGTTGACAACAAAATGGAAAGAAATGAAAAACTAACCAGGTCTTTTTTATTTTTATGTCTGTGACTAGTGCCTAGGAAGTTTGCAGCAGATAGGTGCTGGTTTTTTGGGGTTTTTTCCTGGTTTATCCTTTTATTATAATACCTTATAATAGGCACATTCCAGTGAAGGAGGCATTTCCTAAAATGTCCTGCTCTGCCTTTTTTTTCTCAGCCAAGAGGAGTTCTCCCACCAACAACCAGAGTGTGAGCTGTGAATCCCCTAATCTGGACAGTGGGCGTACTGAGGTAAGCTCTGTGCTGGGATTTGACAAGCTTCAAGGTGCTGAGGGAGAAGGGAATAAATACTGACAGAGAGCTTGCAGTTGCCCCCCTAAAGTATTTCAAATCCTGGAACTGCTGTTATTCACAGCTCTTCACAGCTAAGGCTCCCAACCTTGTTGCAGTGAACCAAAGGGTGTGGGGTGTATCCACCTGCATCTCCTTGCCCTTACTCTTTCTTATAGGATGGAAGCCTGATCTTGTGGGTGGAGGAGGGTTGGAGCTTGATTTTAAGGTCCTTCCATCCCAAATCATTCTCCTGGGCAAGAGACCTGTACAATGCACAATATTCCCTTTGCCTGGCAGTGCCTTGTATTGGGAACCCCAGGCTTGATCAGATTTTCCGTGGTTATGGTGTAAGGAATGGTCATGTCTAAGCTCAAATTGCACTTATAAAACTGATATGGGAGAGATAAATATGTTCATATACCTGTTCTCTTTTTTGAACTATCCAAAGGGACTGCAGGTGGTCTGTGAGACAACGCAGCCAGAGCCCGTACCTGCAAAGGCTTCTGTTTCTGCATGTCATCCTGGAAACTCCTTGGATGGAAGTGTGTCCTCCCAAACCTCCCAGGAGAGAAGTTCTGCACATCCCAGGTACAAAGACCTTCAGGAGAAGCTTGGGCTCACTGATTCAGTGGTATCCACTTTGTCTGGACGTGCTGAGGGTGTTGGATGTTTGTACCAAATTCTTAATTCAACATATCTCACTTTGGGGTGATGAAAAAGGTGGCAGCACTTGTTACTCAGTGCTTCTTTCTTCAGAGAAATCTCTGGCTGGCCTGTTGGGACAGGTCCTTTGGTCTTTTCTAGAATGTTGGCTTTTTGTAATTAAAGACTCAAAAAATAACCTTTAGGTTCATCCCTTCTAGGCTGGATTCAGCTTCAGGCAACTGATGCATTATCTGGCTTCCTTCTGACCAGATTTTCTTTCCCCCTAGCAAAGAATTTCTGCAAACCTCTCTCCATTGCCTTCTTTGTGCCTCCTTTGCATCCTGCTGCACAGCTGGCTTTAGACCACTGACCCAAAAACCAGACCAAAAAAGCACAACTGTGCAAACCTGCTTCCAGCTTGTACTCAAGCTGTGATTTCCAGCTTGGCGCTGATAAATCCATCTAGATTTGGGCACGTAAAGGTAGAACTAGATTTTCAGTAGTGCTGGACACTCAGTAGTGCCATAAAGTAAATCAAGCTGAGTATTTTCAGAGATTTTGGAGAGGGTGGGCTATAATTTTAAGTCTCTGTGGATTTAGGAATGTCACTTGAATACCTGAAAACTCTGATCTTGTTGCTTATCTCTTTTGAGAAATGTCATATCCAAAACACTGCAGTTTAAGAAATGGCCTCATTGCAGTGCCAGAAGTATAGGATGGAGTGATTTTCTGGCTATCAGTTGGGAACAGCTCTAATCTCTCAAATGGGAGCTCAGGGCATCCTTTCACTGATGCAAAGGAAAAAGCTTTTCGTTAAGGCTCCCATCCCATCAGGAAGCTTCCCTTGGGATTTTTTATCAAGCCTGTTGTCAGTTCTGGGTCTTTATTTAATTTGTGTTAATGCGAGCCAGTAAAACTGAAGGTGGGGACAGAGCTGCCTTTCTGTGTGTGAACACTACTGCTCAGAGTGCACAGCTGTAAAAAAAAAAAAATAAAATAAGCAGCCTTTTAAGAAGAAGAATCAGGTGATCAATTTGTCAAGCAGGGTCTGGTGGTTGCCATGGGGATGAAGCTTCAGACAGGCTTTGAAGAGAGCATCATTATGCCTCCTCGTTTGCAGAGCTCATTGATGACTTAAAACTGTGCAGGGACCTTTTGTTGCCAAGCAACAGATAACTGTGGAAAAAAGTGTTGTTTACTCTGCTTCCCAACAGCCAAAGTGTCCCTTTGTCCTTGGCCAGGGGGTGAAGGAAGGCTGCATTTCCCCTTCCCCTGCAGTCACAGGCAGCACCAGCTGATTACACAAGCACTAGATTTCCCTCTAAATGAGCTACAGAGTTTAATTTCTGGTTCTTCAGAAACTGTCTAAACAAATGGCTTGTTCTGATCCTAGCTAAGTCACTCCTCTACTCAGTGTAATTCTCCATGTAGAGATGACACAACTAAATCCTGAGGCAAATAAACCACAGCCCTTTACCCAGCTGCCACCTTGAGCAGGCTGCCTGGGAAACAGACTTTGCAGGAAGGACTTTACTTACAGATATTTCATAAGGAGAACATGCCTGTGACATCCCTCAGTTTGTGCCACAGGTAGGGGAGCATGAAAAATTGGTGAGCCCCATACACTGCTTAGGGTCCTGCAGAGACCAGGGAATATCACCTTTCACTGGGTTTTATTTCCTCTGCTGGGATACTTCTGAGGTTTTGCAGGCTAAATCTCTGTGACACAAGCTAAACTTTGACAGAGGCACACTTCACATTAGGTTTATGGAGAAAACGTTACAGCACATTCCCATTTCACGTTGTTTTCTTTCCTTATTCAGTTTTTCGGGTTTTTTTGTGACAGCTCATTTCAAAGTTGTCAAACTTGCAGCCTTTTTACCTGGAATACAGCACTGGGGGAGAAACTTTGGATCTGTGTGTTGTATGGTGTGGCATATGCTGACACAGGCTGGGCTGCAGTCACCGAGTGCCTCCAGCTTTGGCTCGTGGGGCTGGCAGCAAACCAGCTCCTGCAAGTCTGAGCTCCAGATCCATGTGTTGATCCAGCCTTGACACCTGCTCCCTGTTTCCATGCATGTAAGATGGAGCAGGGTTCATGTGATTCTAGCTGGTGCCAGTGTTCAGTGCACACTTTTTCTCCTTGTTGGAGGCACAGGGCAGAGATCCAGCAAAGCACTTAGCACATGCACTTCACTTCAGCACTCAGGGATCCCACTGGGTTGGTTTCTCTGGGATATTTTTTCTTTATTTTGTATTTACATATATCTACGTACACAAGCAACAGGACAGGAATGCTGGAGCAGCTGTCTCAAAACTTTGTTCATCACAATCATCAGCCTCATTTTACAGAGCCAAGCAAGGGAGATGGAACAGCTTCAGCTGCTGGCACAGCCCACCAAGTTCTGTTTGTTAGAAAGTTTTTTAACAACTTTTTAACCAACAGCACAATGTTAAAAGCTGACAAGTGTTTGCTCAGGCCAGTTAGTAAAGCCACACTTACATCTTACTTTGAACAATGCTTGTAATAGCTTAAAACAATGATAAAGGTTCATTATTAAGCTTACATATTTCTACTATCTTGCTTAACATTTTCCTGAGGTCTGTCTCTACACAGCCCACAGCCCNNNTTGTTTCTTGTCCTTGCATCTTCAGCATTCTTGCATTTCTCCATCCTGAGATTTGCTTTCACACAGCTTTCTGAGAGCTCTCTACCTTTTCTATTTCCCACACCACTGGTCAGTATTGCTGCTGTTCCCTAGGGCTTTTCTGGCCTTGGACCCATGTGTTCAGAATGTGGTGGTGCCTAGCTGGAGATGGGGATGACCTGTCCACACTGTTTGCATGCTGTTTTGCAGAGTTAATAATAAAAATGACTTTTCACAAAAAGGAAAACACCAACTTCATGTTCTTGCGATGCTTCTCAAACACCTGGCAATATAGTGCATTGAGGTACTCTTCACTTTCATAGAATCCCAAAATCCCAGAAGTGAGGTGTGTTTCTAATATTATAGAGTGGAAGCATTCAAAATGTGTATTCAGCAGACAAGAAAAAAAAAAAAAAAGATTTCCAGAGTTGCTTGCTGCACCACCCCCAGGATTTCACAGCTTCTCTTACTATGTGATTCTCATTCCTGTGCCTCCCTTTCACTTGTTTATTTTCTGACAGACTGTCTCCTGACAGCTAGTGGTTGTCCAGAGGGTAGATCAGGCCAGTTGTACTATCCTGGGAGAAAAGATTAGGAATAAAATGTTTGCAGCATTTTATTGCAAGAAGATTGGCTATGAATGACATGTAGATGCCTTTGAAATCTGAACTTTCTAGATTCTCATTTTTGAACCTCACTACAAGTGTCTTGCTTTTGTGTGCACTAATTTCTACAATGCTTAGGAATTTCCATATTAAAATCCATCAGGAAATTAATGGGGCAAGAAAATGATAGTGAGGGTTTAAAAGGGTTCTTTTCTCTAGAAACACCTCTGCAAAGAATCACCACAATAGTAACTTTAATTTATATAGGAATCAATTTAATTAGCTCAAAAGGTTAACTAACTTAGCTGCCTTGCCTGCTTTTTCTTGAGTAAAGCCTGATATATGAAAATGTAAGCCATTCCTAAATTTGTATTACTAGTACCAGAACAGCAGATGCTCAAGGGTTGCCTGTTTCCTGCTGAGCAAATTATTCAGTTAGCACAGCTACTGGAGGCTTGCCTTCAGATCACAGCTTAAGAAAGCACCCCTATCCAAGAAAACATTTAACAGCATGCACTGGAGTCCTCTGGGGATCTGAAAGCCAAATATCCAGTTATGAGTCTTCAGTAATGCTTTTCTTACTTAGGTACCCTAGTCCCTGTAACGGGGGGTGTTTTGTACCACTCGATTAATGGCTGAAGTTTCTTCTGTCTTCACTCAGTCAGGATTGAAAACACGAAGGAGATGAATTTTCTTGTGTTTGGGCTTGGTTGTTTATAAAATCTTATCTAAAGTACAGAGTTCAGCAGCACTTCCAGCTACCAGCTACAAATGAGCAAAATGGAGCTGGATCTAGCTAGTTACAAGGTCTTTTAAAGCTAAACAGTCCAACAGAGACTTAACACCTATATTATTTATACTTTTGGCTCAGTAACCAAACTCCTGTGACCCTCAGTGCGGCACTGACTGTTCAACCAGAAACTACTGTCTGGAATCATGGAGAAGAAGGAAGAAGGCAGAAAGAAACAGCACCCAAAACCCTTTATCTTGTTTCGTACTTATCACTATGTTATAAAATTCCCAAATTCAAAATGCTGCACCATTGAAATCACACACTTCTATTTAACTACACACCCATGATTTTAACTCCATCACTCAAGTGTGGAAGCTTCTCCAAAGCTTCAGGTCCAAAGCAGTGTTCTGCAGGGGGTCAGTGCCAGAAAGCACAGAAAGCTCAAAGCCCCCTAGATTTCTGGGATCCAGCAAGTCCCAAAGAGCCAGTTCTTTACGCAGAGTGTCTAGGAGGAGTAGCTAAGAGGAAGCTGATGACTAACATCTCCGCTCCTGCCGTTTGGAACAGGGTGTCCTTGGTGATCCCGCCGTGCCAAAAGTCGCGCTACGCCACCTACTTCGACGTGGCCGTGCTGCGCTGCCTGCTGCAGCCACACTGGTCCGAGGAGGGCACGCAGTGGTCCCTCATGTACTACCTGCAGAGGCTCAGGCAGATGCTGCAGGAGAAGCCAGAGAAGCCCCCGGAGCCTGAGATCACCCCTCTGCCGAGGCCTCGCAGCAGCTCCATGGTGGCTGCTGCACCCTCCCTGGTGAACACCCACAAAACCCAGGTAAGCTGTCAGTAAGAAAATGCTGCTGTTGGGTGAGAGGGTAAGGACTGGGCACTGCTGGTTGCCTATGAATCAAGCAGATGCCACTTTATTGTTCTCTTCTAACCCTAATACACAATTTCTCTACCCCTACACGCCATCATGCAAATTACCTTTGGTAGAAGCCTTCTTGCACGAGGCAAACATGCAGACTTTTCTATTTTTCATTGGCTTCATAGTTTTTTGGCATTCACCTATCACCTTCAGCTCTTCTTGTCTCACCCCTTGTTTTCTTGTTCTTGAAAAGGTGACTTCAAGGACAAAGCTACAGGCTCATAAAAGCATTCCTATCCCTTTCCTCTTCATTCCCTACAGGTCCATTTCCCTCTAAAAACATCCCCACAGTTGTGGTGATGTTGTGAAGGGATTGCTGAACAAACAATAGGCACAGCTTTGGTGTTGGCTCACACAGAGCTCAGACTCTCACACTGATCCAGAAAGGGACCCTGAGAACGATGAGTTTTGAAGGCAGAGGGTCAGAGCTGGTGGCTGCTGAAAGCTGCAGTGCTGGTTTGGGAGAATTAATCTAGGGTGAACTGGGAGAACACTGGTTTTTGATGTGAGAGTGTACTAATGCAGTTGTCACAAGAAATGTCAGGTTACCAGTGCCTTTGCATTACCTTGTAATGGTCAGGACCCCCTGAGCTTCTCTGGTGTTTCCCCTTTCTCTGGAGAGAAAAAGATCTGCACACTTCAGACAAACGCTTGTGTTAAAATATGGGATTAGACTGTGGGCAAAAGCTCTCCATGTTGTTACTTCCTCTGCTGTTATTCTTATGCAATAACTTTTATATCTGCAAAAAAAATTGTAGTAGAGAAACTTTTCTAATAGATGTCAGGTCTTGCTCCCTGTTTGCTGGACAATGTATTCCTGATCTTGGTGCAGTAAAGATCTTCGTGTTTGACCTTAAATTTTTTTTTTTGTTGCTCACCTGTTCCAGGAATAAAAAGGGAATGCTGTTGCAGATTCAGTTAATCTCCTTGTGGATTTGTGCTGCTTTTAGGCTGTGCCCTCTTCTCCTGTCATGTGGGCTTTTAGCAGCAAATGCTGATTTACCTAGCTGATGGAGCTGCCAAACAAAACGTAGCAGAGATTCTATTTTTGCCATCTGATTTTATGGCACACTTGAATAAAAGACCTGTTCTTTTGCTATCAGATGTCCTTTTTTTTTAGCTGGAAATCTCATAATTCTTGCTGTTTTTCCTAAAATTGCTGCTTTCAGGGCTCTGACAGATTTTGATTAGAAAGAAGGTGAAATATCTTTTCTCCAGTAGACCCCAGATGCTCAAAATCTAGAAGAGAAGCAAAAGCAATGTAAATATTACTACATTTAGCTTTAGATGTCAGGACTTTATAGACATTATTACCATTACTATGAGAGCTGGTGGTTACTTGTGGTTTTAAGGGCTCAGCAGCAGCAGTATTTTTTAAATTGTATTGTACTTCAGTGTCATTTCTATAACATCTTTCTTCCCTGTGAAAGCTTGCCATAGCTCCATTAAGGTGATAAGAATTACTATTCAATCTTAACCTACCTGTGCATGGGGATTTTATAGGATTGCTATCTTGCTTTGCTAGGCTATTTCTCTTGCAGAAGGGTCCATTGCTCTTTTTCTAATATTCTCCTGTTAATTCCATTTGGCAATTCCACTGGGCACACTGTAGCTGTAGTTGTGATGACTCTGCCCAGGGCATGCTTCTCTCCAAGGCTGAGTTTGATTGCTTTTTGGTGGCCTCTGTGTTAGCCCGGTGCGTTTTTGCCATGCTTCACCAAAATAGAATCCTGTTCCAGGCTTTCCAGTTTGTGAAGCAGAGCAGCTGTGATGGAGGAAGTGGAATGGTCTTCCAGGCAGCAAAACTTTCAACTCCTGATCCCCTTCTTTACAACTTTGAGGACTGAAACCCATGCAACACACAGAAGCAGCTGGGCTCCAGGTCATCCCAGTCAGCTGTAGGAACTTTACTGTTGTTCTTACATTAAACCTCATCAGACAAGGCTCTCTGCCAGTTCAGAGCAGAGAATGCCACCCCCCAAAGGCTGGGATTTGTCCTTTCTGTTAACACAAGGCTGTATGCTGAGCCTTTACAGGCACATCTGACATTGGGTTATGAATAAAACCACTTTTTAAAGTTTAACACTCAGTTGGCCCTACTCTGTCTTTTGGTGGTCACAAACCACCTCTGAAAACACTGATTTAATAATCAATGGAAAAAGATACTTAATCCAAAATAAATTCATACCATGTTTTTTAGCCAGAAGAGGCCAGAGAGCTATAAAAGCTCAGAAAAAAAAAAACATATGGAGCACTTGCTGATCTCACTGTTGAGACCAGCTAGGGTTGAATCCTGATTTGCTGTGTCTTGGATTTTACGTGTGACTCCTTCTCTGAATCTTTAGTCATATATGCAAAGTGGAAGGTAAGCATTCCTGTTCTACAAACAGTGGTGAGGAGCGGCCTTGCTGCTGTGTGTCTCCTACAATCTTTGCTGATAAAATTAAGAGGGAGGATTCAAGGCTAGTCTTTGATTAGTCTGAAAAGTCTCTGAAAAATGTGTGATCCCCAGTATTTGGTGCTGTGACTGGTGTTAGACTTCAGCTGCAAAGACTGCCACTGGGTTCTGCTGGGCCTTTTTGTGCATGAAACTGCACACCTGTGTCCTGCAGAAGCTGGCTGGCTCTGCCATCTGCAGCCTGGCTAGGCAGAATCTAAACCTGTCACAGAGGTCACTTCATGTACCCCTGACATATGACTAACTCTGCATTGGGAGCAAAAAGGTGTTTTAACATGACCCACTTCTTCAGCAGAATGTTTTTGGTGGGACAGCAAAGAAAAAGAGCATTCCACTGGAAACAGGCTGATATTTAGGCAGAAGGAAATCACCCTGAGGGAATTTGGTCAGGTCAGCTGCACAAACATCTAATGGAAGATTGGCATTAGATCTTTATTATTTATTACTAGATCTTTATTTCAGATGGCTGAAGGCTGAGTTTGTGCCAAATCTTTGCAGCAGGCGGGTATAGAGGGTGTTGTTTGAGGTAGAGGTGAGTTGAGTGAGCTCTACTGAAGCTGGGGTGAGTGAGCCCCAGGGTTTTTGCTGTTGTGGGACATTCTGTGATATAGAAAGGGGGTAGTTTTGTCTGAAAAATGATGGATGGGGAGCCCTGTTATTACAAGCAAAGGATGTGTAATGATTTGGAAGTCTTCAATTTCTTTGGTGAGTAAATAAATTTTCTGAAAATTAGGTTTCTTGAAGGGACAGTGCTGCTTATTGCATTTTAGTTCCAAAATATGTATTAAAATGTGCATGTTATTAAGGGCATAGATCTTAAAGGAAACACTTGGCAAAGGGGAGCCATTATAGATTGCTCATCAATATAAACCAAGACCTCAAAAACATCATCAGTTCCTTAGAGTCACAGCTGGGATCAGAATCAAACATGTTCTTCCATGCCACCAAACCAGGCTGACAGCAATGCCTGAGGCTTCCCACAGTGTGCTGTACTTTTTTCCTTTGGTGACTGAAAGGTTAGACAAAGTAAATAATTCTGAAAGTTTCTAAATTTTGTTTGTTCATTCATTTTTCTTTAAATAAATATCTATAAATATCTTTTATAGATTTTATTTTTTCTTTAAATGTGTAAACTATTTTGTGTAATTAATTTTCCCTCCACACTGCTCCTATGACAGCTCTAGGAAGTAGCTCCTTTTTCAAAGCTGATTATCCTCTATTTCTCCTTGTGCTTGTCTTCTTTTGGGAGCTGCAGGATCTCACAATAAAATGCAATGAGGAAGAAAAGTCACTAAGCACAGAGACGTTTTCCAAGGTTTCACTGACCAACTTGCGTAGACCAGCAGTTCCAGATCTCTCCACAGACCTGGGAATGAACATCTTCAAAAAGGTGAGTGAAAGAAAACTGCACTTCAATTTAGCTATGATTCAGCACCTCAGTTTCTTCCTAAGTAGCTGCTGAAGGTCTGCTCAGACTAAATATTCATGAGGTCTGCTTGGAATATGTATTCCTGCCATATGTGAGGCTATCATCCCTTTTCATTGGGATTGATTCTGTGTGTTATTATATTGGTTTTTATGCACATCCCAAACATGATACTGAAGTCTTTATTCAAATAATTGTCGTGATGCATGAGAGGAGGGCACTCAAACTGTGCTGAATTTTAAGTGCCAGTGCTCACTGTAGTTGCAGATAATTCAGTGTCTTCTGATTTTCTTAGCTCATCGTAGCTCTGGGTTTCCAACCATCCATTCCATGCTCAAGGTCAAAGACTGTCATGAAATTATCCGAGGGCGTCCATCCCAGCCTAGGGCAAGACTGAAATCCTTCGAACACTCACAGGATCCCAGCATGCAGTTTAGATTCTGCCATGGGAAATGGCCAAGATAAAAGGCTCAGAGTGGAGAGCTACACTTGGGAAATACATCTGTGTTACCTTTTTCCCTCAAGTGGTTGTTTTCTGTTGGGTTTTTCTGGGATTTTTTAAATCTTATTTTATATTTACATATATCTATCTACACAAACAATTTTTTCCATCACACTCATCAGTCTCATTTTACAGAACCAAGCAAGGGAGATGGAACAGCTTCAGCTGCTGGCACAGCAGACCAAGTTCTGTTTGTTACGAAGTCTTTTAACAACTTTCTGGCCATAATGTTAAAAGCTGACAAGCATTTGCTCAGGCCAATTAGTAAAGCCACACGTACATCTTGCTTTGAACAATGCTCGCTTGTAATAGCT
>PYHW01010663.1:2459738-2479277 GCA_013186435.1 Turdus rufiventris | reverse complement strand
CACGACATCAGTTCCCGGATTTGTGACGTGGCCCTGAACATCGTGGAATGCTTACTGCAGCTGGGCGTGGTGCCCTGCGTGGAGAAAGCTCGGAGGAAGAGCGAGAACAAAGAAAACGAGGCCCCTGAAAAGAGACCAAGTGAAGGATCCTTCCAGCTTAAAGGGGCTGCTTCTGGCTCAGCCTGTGGGTTTGGGCCACCTCCAATTAGTGGAGCTGGAGATGGAGAAGAAGAAGGAGGTGGTGGAGGAGGTGGAGGTGGCGGAGGTGGAGGTGATGGAGGTGGTGGAGGAGGAGGAGGCCCTTACGAGAAGAATGACAAAAAACAAGACAAGGTTTGTCTTGCTTCCCTCTTTATGCAATTCCAAATGTACTGTGATGTCTGTTAAGGTTGAGGTATGCAAATGCCCTTCTGTTTTGCTCACTTGGGGTTCCACTGAGGAAACGTGATTAGCAATTCAAGCGCTGTAACTACTCCGGAGAAGCAGCGGCCAAAAATGGAGATTTTGAGCCTGGCATGGACATCTTCAGCATCTTGACAAAGTGTTTAAAACACTCAATCACAGTGATTCTTTTTCAGGTTTCTTATTCATAACTTGTAAAGAAAAAAAACGAAACCCAGTGTGTGAGCACAGTTTCTTTTGTTTGATTTCTTGAAGTCATAAATTGTTCAGTATTGCTATGAGAATTGGACAAGAGATGCTATATTGCTGACCTCTGAAGCTGCGACGTATAGTAGCATAATTTCTAAGACATTTTAAAAAGATGCTTGGTTTTTTACTCAGCCAAGGCAACTCTCTGTTTTTCAGGGATAAATTTTTGAGGTAAGTTCTGCGTGCTATGCATAGCGGCATGTAGGGACTTCACATTTATGGCATAACTTTTTGATGGGAGCTGAAAGGGAGGGGGTTGGCCTCTAAACTTGATAAATAATTGGAGTAAACACTTCCAGAGTAACAAGTGGAGTGTCTGAGATGAGAAATGGAAGGCAGTTTGTCAAAAGTAAAATGCTGAGCAAATGCCAGTGGCTGTGCCAGGGTTACACACTGTCTTTCCCTCTGTGACCCTCAGGATGAAGGCCCATCTGTCAGCACCCATAGGCTGGCCCTCACAATGCTGATCAAAATTGTGAAATCCTTGGGTTGTGCTCATGGTTGTGGAGAAGGACACCGAGGGAACTCTGGAGATCGCCTGAGACACCAGGTATTCCAGGAGAATGTAAGAGAATTAAAGCTCATTAAAGTGTCCCCCCTTGTACTTTTGACATCAGCTGCTGAGATTGCTGCCTGCCCCCTCTGTAGCTTTCCCTGTATTGACAGCAAATGTGTTTTATGGACAGTAAACGTGTTTTATTGACAGTAAATGTGTTGCTTTTTGTCGCAGCTCACAGACTGTGTTGCAGCCCAGCCATAGCAGATTTTCAGCTGTAGCGTTGCCTTCCAGTCCCTGAGGCTTTCTAAGAGCACCCCTGGGGCCCAGAGTGCTTCTGACCACCCCAGACGGACAATACATGGGAGCAAATTCCGTGTGTGAGCTGGTGTTAGTAATTTGTCACAGGACAGTACCCCTAAAGAGTATGCTACTCACAAGAGGTGCAGCTGTCTTGGGTTACCTATGTAAACCCAAAAGTCCAAGGTGGAAGTGTGTCCACCTTTCCTGGGTGGTGTTTATGACTGGTTGCTGCTGGGCTGCTCCATCAGCTCCTGAAAGTTGGAGTGCACCGTGTTTGCACTTGTTCTGTTGTTCTGCAAGGAAGTAAAAAACTCACTCATGACCCTTTGATATGGTGGGTCATCGCTGTTGATTCCAGATTTTGGTTCTGCGCCAGTTAAGACATTGGGAACTGCCCAGAATGTAGCCCAGACATCAGATTTAATCCAGGAGAGTTTGTCTCCTTGAGATCAGTCCAGCTCCCTGTGGAATGGGAGCCTTCCAAAGGCCTTCTCAGTGCATGCCTCCTCCCCCTCCTCACCTTGTGTGCTTGCAGAAGGGAGCATTTTTCATGAGTTATTAATCCCATGGGATGTGTGTGAACCAGATCCCTCTCCATGGCTTTGGTTAGCTTGAGCCATGCCCAACAGAGCTATAACTAGGTTCTGGGCTCTGAGGTGGATTTCTCAGAGATGGATTGGCTGCTCTGTACCCCTGCAGTGTTCTTGTGTTAGCTAGATTTCCAGGTGCTGCAGGAGTGGACACAGCTGGACAAGATGAGGTGAGAGAGTTCCAGTGGTAACAGTAGAAGGGCTCTGCACAGAGCAGTGGTTGAACAGGTACCATATTCATCACAATGTCAGACTTCTCTCTTGGAGCTGAGCCAGCCAAGCTTTTAGACCTAGGAATAACATTAAGTATAAATGAAGATGTTTTGGAACCAACATTCTTGTCATGCCCATTGAATCAAGGAAAGTGATTTCCTAAATGTGTGAGTCTGCTACATTTTCTGTGTGTTTGTGTGGCCAAACTGCTTTGCATGCACCATTTGTGTTGACAGTGTGGACAATTGTGTCTGAGTTTACTGGAAAGTTAAGCACCCTATTGTAGATAACAGGAGAGCTCATGTTTCCTACAGAGATGATATTTTAGATTCTTTTAAATCCAGGCTGCATGGGGTCCCAGTAGGGTGGATAGTTTTGTGATTAAGAAGTTGACAATGAATAGCTTTTAAGTAAAAAAATAGTGTTTTGTATGATGTAAATTGGCCATTGGGTATGCAATAATTAGGTGCATTCGGTAGGCTGAAAAGCAGATGCCTAAGGCTAAGAACCTGTTCCATCACTAAGCATTGACAGAGGTGGCACATTCCCAGCTCATTTACATCCAGTGAGATTTTACTTTGGGGCTGGACAAGCTGGGGGTGACTTCATCACCACCTCAAACAGTGGCACCCATACTGGTGCACTCTTTTGTGCTGAATTTCTTGTTGGCTCTTGTTGTGGGAGCAATCAGAGACAGCAGAGCTCTGGCTAAGTACAGAATTACCTTGCTCTTGCTAGTAAAACTTGCACACCTACTTTGATGTGATATGATTTACTGGACACTGTTTCAGGCCCAGAACTGCCTCACGAAACTGTACAAACTGGATAAGGCACAATTCAGGCAGACCATGAGAGATTATGTGAACAAGGATTCTCTCAATAATGTGGTGGATTTCCTGCATGCTTTACTGGGGTTCTGCATGGAGCCAGCCACTGATAGTAAGTATACCTGCCATCAGAAGCTGTCACTTGTGTATTTTTAAATTGTGCTGTCAGAAAGAAGCCACATTCTTGTCCTTTATAAACTACAAAATGTGATTTGCTATTCTCAGAATATATAAACCTAGCCAGTGGGGGTCAAGGGAGCTGGACCATTTTGGATCTGAGCACCCAGTGATCCTGCCTGGAGATCCTGTAGCACACAGTGCACCTGGAATTGAGGGGCTCCCTTGGATTCATCCTACCTCTTGTTCATGTCTCTTCACAGAAGAGATTTTCATTAAACGATGCCTCAGGCATCGTCAGGAAGTTTTCTGCTTCATGACATGGCAAGGCACCAGGTGGAATGGCCTGTTTAATTCACAGTTTATTCTGAATGGAGATGTAACTGAGCTTTAAAACCCTCTGTGGTGCCTCAGACAAGGCAGAAAGCAGCAAGAAGGGCTTGGATAAATGAGAATATGGACACACAGATGCACGTGCCTGCAACTACAAGTGTGCATGCATGTGTATATATTGGGGGTGGGGGTTGAGGATTTTTTTTTAAGTTAGGAAAATTCTGTTCTAATACATGCTTGATTGGAGCAATCAAACATTTATGCTTGGTCACTGCATGAAACAAGAGTTAAGAGTGTTTACAGAGCAGGAATAGCTCCTCTGACACACTTGGGGAGTGTGACTAATTAATTAGCCTGTCTTTGATGGCAGAAATTTCAGATGAAGCATCAAAGAACATTATATAGCCAGCTTTCATGAAGAAGATTCCCATATGATGTTTCCCTAAGTATTCTTCAATTATTGACTGGATTATTCTTTGAAGCATGGCAGCTCATGCAGTTCTTGAAAGTCTTTTCTCTCATCTCAGGAAACTGGGATGTTTTTTGCAATTCATGTAAATGTGTAATTCTTTTTGGAGTCTTTCTGAAAGCTTGGTGTCCTTGTGCACCTTCCAAGAAAAGCATTCCTATAGTTCAGAAGATTTTCATTTAATGGGGGTTGCCTCTTTGCTGCTTAGTCCAACATCTCTTATCCTTAGAGTGGTAACTAGAAAAGCTGGAGTTGTTGTTCAAATGTTCAGCCTTATTCTGCATTTCTCTAAATGAGGGCAGTGGATGAAACCAATCTAAAATTGTCCTGATATTTTCAATCCTTTTTCATAATACAACTATTTCTGGGAAGCTTTCATACTTACCATTTATTTTACCCTTTGCTTCTGCTATATTTTTGTGAGGTGGGATTTGAGAACTGATAGGATATTAGGTAGGGACATGTCCTTGTCTCATGTATCATAATCCCTTGAATGTGTCTTTAAGCCCTCTCTTTTAAACTGTTCCCAACAAGATGGCTTGCTTATGCTTGAATTTTACAGATAAGGCTGGATTTGGGAATAACTTCACCACAGTGGACAACAAGTCTACAGCCCAGAGTGTAGAAGGTATTATCGTGAGTGCCATGTTCAAGTCACTGATCACTCGCTGTGCATCCACTACGCATGAGCTCCACAGCCCAGAAAACTTGGTAAGCACCTGAAAAGCAAAGTTGCTTTTTCACTTGGATGTCACTAGTGAGACTTTACAGTGAATGATTCATTCAGTTTGGCCAAATCCGTGTAGCAAGTGATGCAGTTGCAGCTGAAAGGTTATATAAATGGGATGTCCTTTTTGCATGTCTGGCTTGGAACCTGGGAACTCAGACAGAAAAAAACGTTGAGCAGTCTGAATGAAAATTTCTTCTCTGTTCAAGCAGCTTCTGTGTTTTTCCAGCTGGATAAGTAGCATAGTCTGGAGGGATTAATGAATTAATGAAGAGCAATTCTGGTTTGTATCAGCAGGTCCAGGGCAGTGATTCTCTCCCTGTACTGGGCACTGGTGAAGCTGCATCTCAGAATCTGGGCTCTGTGCTGGGCCACTCACTAAAGAAGGACACTGAGGTGCTGCAGCATGCCCAGAGAAGGGAAATGGGGCTGGGAAAGGGTCTGGAGCACACATCTTATGAGAAGCAGTGAGGGAAATGCAGTTTGCTCAGCCTGGAGAGCAGGAGGCTCAGGGGGAGACTCTGCTCTCTGCAACTTCTGGACAGGAGGTTGTAGCAAGGTGTGGGTCAGCCTCTTGTCCCAGGTAAAAGTGACAGGACAAAAGGGAATGGCCTCAAGATGCATCAGAGGAGGTTTACATTAGATATTAGGGAAAATTTCTTCCCTGAAAGGGGAGGTCAGGTTTTGGGACAGGCTGCTCAGGGAAGCAGTGAAATCATTATCCCTGGAGGGATTTAAAAGATGTGTGAATGTGGAACCAGAGACATGGTTTTATTGGTGGGCTTGACAGTGCTGTGTTAATGGTTGGATTCAAGGATCTTTCCAGCCTCAGTTATTCTATGATTCTAAGACCACAGCTGCCATGAATCCACTTTCAGCAAAGCAAAGGCAGTCCACTTGGTGAACCACATGGCCCACCAGAGCCAGACTGTGTGAATTACTGAACAGCAGCTTGGTAGATCTTCCCAAGGTTTATTCAATTTACTGAACACGTGGAAGAAAGGAAGGTGTTGCCTTTTACTGTGTATATGCTGTGTTCCAGTAGACTGGATGACATGAGATTTGTTGTTGTTATTGTTTTGTCAATCTTTAATCTTGTGGCCATTATCTTACTTCTTAAAAAAACCTTAATCAGGATACAGGTGTAATTATAAGTTTGTTGGAGATTGTTTTTTTCCCTTTGCACCTTGCTGGGAATTGTCAGAATAGTCTAAGGTCTTTCAGGAAAGCTCACAGATCAAAATCAAGCCCTGTAAAACTGTTCCCTGCATCCCTTGCCCTCAGATGTAGAGTTTCCAGACAAAAAACACAAACATGCACCTGAAGAATAAATCACACAACAGCCAGGGGAGAAGTAATGGCCTGGTGAAGTACCTCAGAAGTATTGTCTCTCAGTGCTTCTGTAGAAACTGCAGACTGAAATTGTTCTTTCTCCTGGTGTCTTGCTGCTCAGGGCTTGTACTGTGATATCCGACAGCTGGTCCAATTTATCAAGGAGGCTCACGGGAATGTGTTTCGGAGAGTGGCCCTCAGTGCCCTCTTGGACAGTGCTGAAAAGTTAATACCAGGAAAAAAGACAGAGGAAACAGAGCAGGAGCCAAAACCTTCTGGGAGCAAAAGGTGGGTATCAGGAGGGAGAAGGGAAATGAGTGACTTGCGTGTGACTCTGTGACTGTCTGTGCCAAACACAAATATTGGACGCCCAAGGGATTGTTTTATCTTTATAGCACGTCAGTTCTTGATGTACAGACTTGTGCTGTGGCAGCAGCCTCTTTTAAAATTTAATGATCTGAGATTGCAACAAATTTGCAGAAAAAAGCAGTCTCATATCAGAGGCACAAGAGAATAGTGCCATGGAAACACTGGGATAAGGAAAGGTTAAGAGAACTAAGAAGCATAGTGTCACTTCCAAAACACTCTGTGGATGTACTTTTTAATATGCATCACATCCTTTGGACTGTGTACCTATTGTTCTGTTGAATCTAATACTGACATGCTTCTTTATCAAAAAGAAATTTCCACTGGTGCTTTGAGGAATTTGTCATATTAAAATGTTAAGAAGAAGGATTAAGAAAGTTGAAAAAGTCCTGGAAACCTTGTCCTTGCTGCTAAGAGCTGACCCTTTTTTTGGCAATAATACATGTGTAAGTTGCTAAGGAGAGGGTAATAAAGCTGCTTTGCAGGTTTCCATATCCAGCTCAGTGTGATGACCATGAGATGGGCCAGCCATTCCTTTTGGCTGATGATTTGTCTTGTGTGTGTAGATCTGAAGCAGGAAGTGTCATCATTGACAAAGGCCAGGCCTCAGCTGCCCCTGACGAGTGCCGCAGCTACGTCTCGAGCCGCCCAATGCAAACTCCAGAGCAGTGAGTAAACACTGAATTGTTCAATGTCTTAAGGAGCTCTCAGACGAAGATATGGAAATGGGAGAAACACTTCTTTAATAGGAAATTTAAAATTTAAAAAAAAATACAGTAATACAAAACACTGACAGTCAGAATCCAAGCTGACACCCCATCAGTCAGGCAGGGTGTTGGCAGCAGTCCCATTAAATGGTGGCTGCATCCTCCTGCAGTGACAGATGTGATTCAGTTGGAGCAGTGCTCCTGTAGAAGGTGCAGTTTCCTCCAAATTCCAGTGAGGATGTGGAAAGGTCTGGTTTTCCTCTGGGATCCAGGGAAAAAGGCTGCTCTGATGTTCCAAATCTCAGTTTTATCTAGGTAGGAATTTCTTGGCTCCTTCTCCTCGTGGAACATCTCCCAATGGGATGATGTGATTTTATCAGTCATGCAGTGGGGGTCAAGACACTAAGAACAGTGTATTTGGAATTCAAAATGAAACAGCCTCAAATAACAGAGAGGTTAGGAGGGGCTGCAGAAGGGAGGTCTCATTTCCCTGAGCATTCAAACCTCACTGAAATGCAGTTCATGCTTTGCACACCTTCTGTTCCAGCGACGAACAAATCCAAGGGGCCAATCTGGGGCGCAAGGACTTCTGGAGGAAGATGTTCAAGTCCCAAAGTGCGGCGAGTGATACCAGCAGTCAGTCTGAGCAGGACACATCCGAGTGCACCACGGCTCACTCTGGAACCACCACGGACAGGCGCTCCCGCTCTCGCTCCCGCAGAATCTCCCTTCGCAAGAAACTCAAACTGCCCATAGGTAAATGTCTGTCTCCTCCTGTTCTGTGTACATACTGCGTGTGCAGAGAAATACAGCTGTCTTCAGAAATACTGCAACACAGCTCCTTGTTGTGCCTATGTTCTCCCAAAAGAAGCTGTGGTTTGCTGCTCTCTGCATTTTACAGCTGTGGAACTGATGCAATTTGCCAAAGATACCAGAAGATAATTTTTGTCAAAATAGATTATTGAAACTTTTCCCTCAAAGTAGTAGGCTATCACTGTAATCTCACAGGTGCTCTTCCTGTCTGTAGAAGAGAAATATTCCAAATTAACATTTATTGGACAGAGAATATATCCCTTAAAATTCCCAGGACCTGGCCTTGCATGGTAGTTTTTAATACATGTTACATGAAAATGTTACCTTTTGCTTTCCTCCCATTTTTCCATGCCCGAGTGTGGCCATTGTGGAGAAATATACTGCAATTGCTAAGAAATAGCAGTATCTTCTAGAAAGAGTGTTCAGATCTGTTCTGAGTGGCTTATTCTGCAACAGGGAATTGGCTGAAGCGCTCCTCCCTCTCTGGCCTGGCCGATGGAGTGGAAGATCTCCTGGATATCAGCTCTGTCGACCGTCTCTCCTTCATTAGGCAGAGCTCCAAGGTAAATGTGTCAGGCTGGGTTACACAGAGCTTAGAAAGGCAGGATCTGGCTGGTTTTAGCTGCACATAGAGACATTTTTATTCAATGTGGACTTTGCAGCTATCACAGAAGCCTCCAGGGTAGAGCCATGGGAATTTGACTCCGGACAAAAGTACAAAAATACCTCATGGTGAAGACTTGGTTAAATTTACATTGCACTGGTCTGGTGCACTGAGAGGGAAGTGCAGGCCCTGCCAACACACCTGAGCTTTAATTTTTTGTCACACCTCTCCTTCCTTCTTTGTCCTCTCCCAGCCCCTCAAGACAGATCAACCCTTTAAGCAGAAAGCTTCAGCGCACGTCGCTCTGCGCTGTCCATTGGTGTTCCAGTGGTGACCCTTACAGCCTTGTGCAGATGTTTGTGTGTGACCAGCCCCTCTGTCCTGCACAGGTGAAGTTCACCAGCGCAGTGAAGCTGTCTGAAGGAGGGGGGCCAGGAGGAGGCCTGGACAACGGGCGGGATGAAGAGGAGAATTTCTTCAAGCGTCTTGGTAAATGGCGCACCTGCCGAAGACACCCATCCAAGCTTCATCACACAGAAGAAAAAGATGGTTAGAAATCAGGGTTCTCGTCTCCTTTTTTTTTTTTACCTTTCTTTTTATCATTTTTAGAAATATATTTCTTTTCTGTATTTTATCCCTTTCCCTTTTTTCCTGCTTTCTCCATGGTTTTTGTCTCCATCGTAGCCTTCTCCAATTTTTTAGTCTTTGCAGCTGTTTTCTTTCCCTTCCTTCTTTCTTTTATTTTGATTTAGAAAAAAAGCTCTGGTAATTTCTTTTTTTCCTAAAAAAATCAGACTGTCCAAATAAATTATACAATACCACATTTGGGCTTTTAAAATTAAATCAAATTTGGTCCATACACTTGAAAAATTAATGCTTGCTTCAAAGCACTTATTCAGTTCAAAATCAGGTGTGTAAATCTTCTGTTGTCCAATACAACAATTCCATCAGTTTTTTTGTTTAGTTTTGTTTTTTCAATTTGTAACTATTTGACAGTTTTAGCAAATATCAGCACAGAAATGGAAAACCCTACACAAACCTTGTTGTAATTATCTCTTTTCTTCTGTGTTTGCATGTCTAGTCTCTGCATACCATTCCTTAGGGATGCCGTCCCTTTTTCTTGGCACACAACATGATAATAAAAACACTCCTTTTCCTTTCCACAGAAGTGTATTTAATTGTTGTGTATTTTCAAAGTGAGCAATGTCTGAAAAGTGCCTTTATGAATAATACAAGGTCATGGTATAATCTGTTTTAAAATATCATGCAGTCATTGACATGCTCATGTCGTCAGCTCAAAGCACATCCCTCTTGTCAGGGGACCAACCTTGCATCTTGAAGTTCTGTTACTTTTTTTTAAGACAACACAACCAGATTCCCAAAAACACACAAAAAGGAGTCAATTTTATTTTTTAGCATGATTTCTGTAGTTTTGCAATATGCTACACTTTCTGGCATTGTGTTTGGTTTTTCCTGACATCACACTTTGACATTGCATTGTGTGTATTTTGCCATCACCTGTCCCAGGCCTGCAGTGTAATGCATGTAAGGCATTTTTCAGGCAAGTGATACTTGCAAAATACAAGCATATCTTGTCACTGTAAGCTGGCCATTGTCTGCCACTGGTGAATGGTGGTGCTTTTCAGTCAGCTCCTAGATGGAAAGTATTGTTCTTTTGTGAGAGTGCATCAGCTCAGCCCCTTGTTGTAGTCTGGTAGCATTCCCCAGCAATGGAAGGAATTCGTTTCTTCATCCACTGCTTTGTGCTGAAGTAGATATGAAATACTTCCACTGTATTTCCTCCCAGCTCTCACTGGTTAAAAATGGCAGAGGGGCAGTGAGAACTTTCCAGACTGCCACAGCTGTTTCTGCAGTGCTCCTGTGAGATGACCTTCATGTTTTGCTCTAGAAAATAATTTCTTTTCTCTTGCTAATACAAGAGTAATAAAAGATCATAAGGCAAAGTGTGACACTTGAGGAAGTTGTGTCACTGTATCTAGAAGGATCTCTGACATGCAATGAAAGCCACGTGGCTTTAACACAAATAGTTGTGTCTGCCCTGTGTGTCTGTGCTTGCATGTGCACAGTGGTATCAATGGGAGGATGTGCTGGTTTGTAAAGGTTTTCTGAAATTTTTCTTGAGAGCAGAACAGAGCCCCAGTCATGATGGGACAGTTTATAACCCAATACACTGAGCCTTCCAATTTCCAGTGCTCCTCTATCTTCCATACAGATAATCAATTTTTCTGTGCTTAACGAGGAGAGAATAAAAGCTTTTTAATGGTAGATAGGTGTACTGTTAAATCCCTCAACATCTGATCCTAAAGCATTATATTGGAACCTCTCTCTGCCTTCTCATTTTTGTCATTCATGGTGTTATGCTATTACTTTGCTCATGTTTTTTCCATGTGGTGTTTCCTCTTGTGTTTTTGGGTTTTTTAACAGTAGGCCAAATTTAAGAGGTAATGGATAAAGGAGAAATAAATTGCACTAAAAACTATAACATGTAGAGTAATTTGTGGCATCATTTATGGACTGTAATCTTCATTGTGATTTATCATGTAGACCACTGGAAATTCTGTGTTCTAGATGTATGTAAGCATACATATGTGTGCATATCTGTATGTGTACATATGTATACATACATCTACACATACATATTTACACATTCATGAATAAAAATATTTATCTTAATGATCATTTTACCTGTACTAAGAGCAAAGCACATGTATACAGCTACAGTGCATTTACATGAGACCCTTTGGGATTAGTGAGGATGCTGTGAGTGACCACAGAAGTTGTCAGGGTGCTCAGGACACAGAAGCTCAGGTTTGCTCTGAAGGATGAGCTGATGATCACAGGAGTTTGTGTGTCCTCCTGCATTAGGAAATAGGCCTGAGTAGCATGAGTTAGGTCAGTGAGGGCTGCCCTGATCACAGGAAGGCTGCTCCAGGGTGAGCATAACCAGGGGCAGCCACCAGCTGCCTCTGAAGAATTGTCCTGTAAAGCTTCAGCAAAATGCAAGGCATGCCACTGAGCTCAGATGGACAAAAGCTCTGCTAGCTCTTCACGGTGTGGGTTAGGGACTTGCCTTAGGTGAGGTTCTGCTCTTTATCTCATACAGGCACAACACTTAACAGGGCCCTGAATAGGAAACGTTTGTTTGTACCTCAGATGGGTTTAGTGTTGTTACAGCCTTAGCAGGAAGGCTCAGATAAGATATAAAGAGCTATAAGGAAACAGGACTTGGAAGGATGTTTGTGACTGCTTGCATGTGTAAGTGTTCTACTTGTTTCTACATTGTTTGATCCATTTCAATGGAATATTTTCCCAGCATAGGAACATTTTGCTTGCTGGTAACTAGGTACAGCTTCACTGGAGAGAAAAAAAGACAAGGAATTTGTAAAGAAATCATTTGAAATTTGATATACCTCTGTCTTCAAGGGAAAAGTGAAGATCTACATTATAATTTTCTGTTGTGGTTTTTTTTTGTGGCACGTAAATGCTTTCCAAGTAATTCTAAGGAGTGCAAACCCAAAAGAACTTTCAAGTGTCAGCCATTCCTCCAGAAGTCCTATAGAGATGATGTTTTTACTCTTGTCTTTCAAATAATCTATATTTAAAACCAATTTTGAATTATCCACTCCTGTTCTCTTCTTCAGTGCTTTATCCTTCAGTGTTCTGTAAACTTTTGTACTTCCAGATGTAAACGGGGAGAGTATTATGGGCAAAGACAATCCTTTTTTTCGAACAAACACTTTGGCCTTGAAACAGCTTCCCTTATTTCTAATCTGTCTTTCTACCATCCTCTCAACTCTGGGTACCAACTGCATAATGATCTTCTGCACTAGAAGTGCTAATTTTGATAAGTTGATTTATGATGTGAGCTATATACAAAGAGTTTAAAATTGTCCCCTCAGTGGGATGCCGTCTTCATTTTTGAACAGGACTCTTTTCCATCCAAAATTGTACAGGAGAGGCTGGAATGATGATATCTAGGAGTTGAGGCCAGTCTCACTTTCCTCTTTACTTTTGTGGTAATTGCAGATGTATGCCTGAAAAAACGGACAGTGCTTGGTTTCCACATAGACTACACATTCACTACTGATTTTTCTGTCCTAGTAGATGATATATTACTGAATTGATCCATGAGGAATAAGGGTTATGCATGCTGCAATAAATAAATAAGGTAGGAGATTATTGAGGAAATAAAGACTGTAAGCAAGATGATCTGTGTTAAAGAGGTGGGGAGGAAAGACAACATCCTAGTTCACCTGTGTTGGAGTAGGTGCTGGGCTTCCACACTGAGTGTGGTGGAACTGTTCTGGGCAGATATCAGTGTGACCAATACCAGAATCTGACTAGCTGTGTATCTGTTTCATGGAAGTCATGAATATTTTAAAAATGAACCTGTTATCTTCAAGATAACACAAGGAGAGAAAGAGATTTATGCTAAGACTGTACTCATCAAGATTTTTGTTCCCCCATTTTTCACTGGTGAGAGACTGTGTTCCCTTCTCTCTACCCCTCCCTGCATCCCCTCTGTACTCTCTACCTCTTTAGGTTGCCATAGCTTTGATGATCACTTGGCCTCCAAACAAGAAGGAGGGAAATCCAAGAATGTTGTGAACCTGGGAGCGATCCGCCAAGGCATGAAGCGCTTTCAGTTTCTGCTGAACTGCTGTGAACCAGGCACTATCCCTGATGCCTCCATTCTGGCAGCAGCTCTAGATCTTGTAAGTCACTTTTGGTCTCTTGTTACCTGCTGAGAGCATGTGCATTTGTGGTGGTCCACTGTCATTCACCAGCGCTCCTCGTGCCCCACAGACAGTGCAGAGCCTCACAGCAATGCCTGGTGGTGGCATTAGCTGGAGCTTTTAGCATCTGTGCGTGGACAAGTTTGCAGACAAAATGGATCCTTTTTATTGTATTCCATGGCTCCCCATAACTACGTTATTGCCCGTGCAAAGCTTGGTTTGTTGTCTTCATACTTCACTCACAGATGCTCTGTTTCTGCTCCTAGTGTCAATCTGCAGAATAAGGGTTGAAGATTGGATAACTGCTTGGAGAGGTGCAGGAATTCCACTCTCACATTCTGGCAGAGTTATAAGAGCATTAGGCAACACTGAACTATTGGTCACTAGAGCCAGTCACTGGAAAAAAAAAATATCAGAGTGTGTGTGCTTTTAAATGTGGATATTTTTGATTTGCCAATGCAAATCAAAGAAGTGACACAATTCATTCCCTTCTTCTTGATATTCTGCATCTCCTTCCTTCTTATCCTTGCAGTTGTGTTTTCTAACAATCCCTCCCGTCTCTAAACCTGTGGCCTTCAGCCTGTGATTCATGAGCCAGTGGGGCTCTCTGAGGTGTTTATGTGACAAGCAAGGAGTGTGACAAATAGAACTATGAAAAACCAGCCAAATATTAGCAATTTCTCTGCATGCTGCTTTTCTACTTCCTCCCATAAGTGTTTGGCTGTGGGCAAGCTGAGAAAAAGATTCAAAGCCACTGCTCTCTATCCCTCTTCTTTCCACGCCCCACCTCTCACCTGTGTGACTACTGTGCCATTTGTGCTCAAATTCACTTTTTTTGCTCCTGCTGGAGGTGCCAGGCTCACAGACTCTGCCTTCCTGCTCGTGCTGTGCCCTGACCTTTGCTGCATTGCTGTTCCATGGCTGTAGGGATGTTCTGCTCTGTGCACCACCTCCTTTGCATCTTCATCTCAGCCCTGCATCCTCGGTCCGCAGATTCAAGCACGGCTGCATTAGTGTCGGTCTGGAGTTGCTGCTGTCAGTTCCCATCCAGCTCTCCTGTTTGGAGTGCTCCTCATCCATTTTCCAGCAGACACAGGGTTCATTCACTGGTACCCACACGACAGAGATTGTTGTTCCTCTGTGGAACAGTGGATGCAGTGGCTGATGGAATTGCCTGCCTGGTGGCTCTCACCAGGGTTGCAGTGAGCTCAGAAGGTGGCTTGCAGCCTGCTGAGTGTGTGACACCCAGCTGCAGTCCTGCCACCCACTGCAAATTCTAAACTAACAGAGTTAGTAAGGGCCAAGGTGCATGGGCAGGAAAGAGGTCACTCTGAGCAAGTTTGCCACCAAGATCCTTCTGAAGATGCACTGCCGTGTGTTCTAATAAATAGGTGATAAAATGGGATTTGGCAATTATGTCCCAATTGCCTGTAAATGTCTTAATTAATTTTTAAATTTCTCAAATGCCTAAGTACAGACCAGCTTACTCTGTGCCCTTGCATGAAGTCTGCTGGAAACTCCCAGCCAGAGTGAACTGTTTGAACATGTCAGACTTGCAGAGCTGACTTTTACAAACTAAAATGTAACTGTCTCTCTATTCCACTGAATGATGCAGACAGTCTTGGTGTTAGAATTTCTAAAAGGTTTTCAGCTAGAGTTGAAGGAAGCCTTGCTCTAATTATATCTTGGGAATCTCCAAGTACCTGTTCAGTTGGCATTTTGTCTACAAAGTATTGGAGATATATAGATGTTAGGCAGTCACATGCAGTGTGTATTTTAAAAGATGACAGCCTGTCATCTCACTGTATTGGTTAATGGCAATGGAAAATTCCCACATTTTATGTCAGTAGAGTACACCAAAAAGGAAGCATTCTGCGGGTTTTAACTTCTGTTTTCAGGTTTTTGAAGTAATAGCTTGAATCAGGTCTGATGCAAATGAAAAGCTTCTTAAATAATTTTATCCAGCCTAGTTGCTAAGGCAACCTTTAAAAAAAAGAAAGGCAAACAGTTCCAGTTTCAGTTCTTCCACAACTTCTTAAAACAACTTTGAAATCTTTGATCAGCCTAGATGTTTGTCCTGACTTGCCACACTGATTTCAAGAAATTAGAGCAGTGAAACAAATGATGGATCCTTATGGAGCTAATAATTTTTGTGTATTAAAATGAGTGTTGCCTTAGGTTTAGCAGTTAACATATTTCCCTAGAAGCAGCATTCATACTTGACTAAACTTTCAAAACTACAATCAATATATGGATGTGCAAACATTCAGTGATAATTGTCACATTGCAGACAGCTTCATCTTTATGTCCCCAGCTTAAATCCAGACTTTGCAAGGGAAAAATTGATTTACTTAGGGATATTTCAGTCTGTGTTTAAGTTTGTGTTGAGGGTTCCAATAAACTGCAGTCTGAGATTGTGGTACTATATTACAAAAGTATCCTAATTAGACTGGTGTAAATGACCAACATCTTTTCTCTGACCAACACAGCAGTGTGTGACACCTGTCAGCATTACACTTCTCCAGTAAGTTGTGTTTGTTGTAACATGTACAGCTTTTATCCTTGCTGCAATGCAATAGCTGCATTGTTTTCTGGTAGCATGGTGTTTGACATGACCCACTAAGTAGTGGGACAGTAGAAGCAAAGTCTAAACTGCAAGAATACTTATCAATTTGCTGACTCCATATCACCCTGTGTCTTAGGCAGACTCTCTTGGCCCCGTTTCCATGGCAGAAATATTTCTCTGTAAAGTGCTTATGATTGGGAAGGAAGTCAGAGATTGCTACAAACAGGTTCCAGAGAAAAAGACTGGGAACAAAAACAAAGAACTGTGTCATGGACTGTACTCGGCCGTTTTGTAGCTATAATCAGCGAGGTCTGAACTAATTGAAACAGGCAATTCTCCAAGACACTAGTTAATAATTTACTTGCAAACTGTCTTCATTTACCTGCTCAGACAACTTGCATGTCAGCCTTATTTTTGCTTAGACAAAGCAGAGCTAGCCAGAGCTACCTTTTGAGAGCACTCAAATTTACTTTGGCATCTGTTAAAAGTATATTGTTGGTATTAAGTGCCTCTCTTTTCTGCCTTGAAGAGAACAGAGCCAAAAATGAATTTTTGCTCAAAGTGCCATGTGAACTTTAAGGAGACTCGAGGAAAATTACCACTGATTGATTAGTGTTGTAAAAGTCATTGTTCTTGAGAACAAAAGTGGACGTAAGTACTCTGTAGTCATAAAACTGCAGAATCAGGTTTACAGGAGCAGTCATGATGCTGTGAAATTCCAATTCTATATTTGGTTCCTCCCACCTGGGTCCTTTGCTCTTTAGAACAAATCAGGAAAAAAAAAATCAATGGGATGACTTGAATTGTTAACAAACTGGTGAACTCATGTCAATTTAAACAATACAAAAACAATTTCCAAGGTGCAAAACAATATAGTAGGTCTGATAGAAGTGGACTTGTGAACAGCTGCACAGGCATGGACAGACTTGTGAGAGTATTGCTGTGTCAGGTTTTGACAGTGACCACGGTAACTTGTGTTCTTTTCAGCTGCACATCACCTGCCTGATTAATTTCTCTCCATTTGTGATGTGTTTCTCTGTTGTGTGAATCCATCTCTGTTCATTCTGTCACATCTTCATCTTTCTCTTGCTGCTGCTGCTTCAGGTTTCTCAGAGCCTCAGGTAAGCAATCACAGGAGCTTGTCCCCTATGATGTTCCCAAAGTCCTTCATGCAGGAGGTCTTTTCATTGATTTTTTAAAAATACAGTGATTTTTAATTAATCCTGCTTCTCCCCTTTGCCCCCATCCTACATAGCCTCGTTTAATTGTGGTAGTTGTGCGCTTTCATAATGTTTACAACACCTTTCTTTACAGGATTCCAGAATACTAAGAAATTTTGACTTTATTGCTAGTGAACTAAACCGGTAGTAGACTAAGGCTAGGGCTTTATCTCTTCACATATGATTCCATGGTTAAGGTTTTACTTTGTGAGAATAACAGAATAAAATCCTCAGCTATTCTGTGTCCCACACTGCATGTGATCCATGTATAGTGTGTTATGTTTTCCCAGGTGCTAGATATTTCTTTTGTTTCTGGTTAGGGAGTGTCTGCATTCAGATTTCTGCCTTCTTCACCAGAACATCATGGAAGCTTAAATCTTCCCATTCAAGAGAATTGGGCTTTCCCCCCAACATTTATAAATATGTGAGCAAAATCTGCAAGTGGATGCTGTGTCAATAATTTCTTAAATCAAACTTATGGAGCATTGGTCCAAAATTTCTTGTTTTCAGTTATTGATTAAAGCACTCTTGGAAGCTCTATTTAATAATGTTCAGCAGACCATCTTACAGGGCCTGTCTAGTATTTATAGACCACATTTGACAAGCCCTTCTTTATAATTAGATGCTGATCTGTTTAAATTATTTCATTAAAGCTGTCAGCATCTAGAAGTGTGCAACACATGTTTGTGCTCTGTGAAATCCCTGTGGGTGAACCTTTTAAAGCTAGCTGGTAAAATGTGGACATTGTTGTGTTCTTAGATTTACAAACTGCTGATTGCAGGAGTTTTGGTTATGAAAATTGCATGAAGAAAGGGGGAATTAAATGGAAATTAGGAGGACCATTTGCTTTTTAGTCACTTTCCACGTCTGTAAGGATGTTGTTTTGGCAGTTTAGACTGCTGGGGGAAAAAGCTACTCCTGGGTCTAAGCTACCCTTTAGAAAACAAAATTACTGTGTCCATTTTTTTTTTTAACATTCAGAAAGTTTCAGAAGCATTCTTTATTGGTTTAACATGTGTCCTGCTGGGTGATTTAATACAAATTAAGATATAGTCAATATAATTTCCCCTGTTACAGTGATTCTTCCAAGTCAGAGACAGGAGGTTCTGGAAGCTAGTCAGTCCTTTCAAAACTCACCTGCCTGTTGTTATTTCAGTACTGAATTGCCTGATACTTGCTAAAGCAATTTAAATTTGGACAGTGAAATTTTATTGACTTACACCAGAATAATATATTTCTGTCTCTACAGATATTCATTATAACCACAAAATAGTGCTTTTCCTAGTTTTTAGCAAGCCTCCACTTATGCTTTCATCCCCAAGATTCAACAGCAGAGCCTTAAGTGACAAATTCTAGGATTTGTGTGGCCGTGGGTGTCATTTGCTCCTGCAATATTTAGTTTATGTTTGCTGCAACCTTAGTATCAAAGGTGAAATTAAAATTTGAATTGGTTGTGCAGCAACAGTCCCAGATGACACTTTAGATGGTTTCTGAAGGAGAACATTACAGAGGGGTATAATGTTCTCGTTAAGTTTATACTGTGTTTCTTTCTGCCCCTCTAGTGTTTGGACTGAGCAGGACTGTTCAGGGTTTATGAGCTTGCTTTTAGTAGATCGAGAGGTGAAATATGCAGAGAGACTCTGGTGTCAGCTTTTCACAGAGAGATTGCTCTTACTGTGTGACTCTTGGCAAGCTTGCAAAGTAGTTTTTGAAATTGAGAACACTCTAATGTTGGGGGAGTTTTTAAAGTATTTTTGCTTTTAAAGTGATTTTTTTTTCCTGCAAACCTTTCAGGAGGCTCCCGTGGTGGCGCGAGCAGCCCTGTTCCTCGAGTGCGCGCGCTTCGTTCACCGCTGCAATCGTGGCAACTGGCCCGAGTGGATGAAGGGCCACCATGTGAACATCACCAAGAAAGGCCTCTCCCGCGGCCGTTCTCCCATCGTGGGCAACAAAAGGAACCAGAAGCTGCAGTGGAACGCAGCTAAGCTCTTCTACCAGTGGGGAGATGTGAGTGTTTGTTTCTCTTCTAGTTACATTTAAAAATACGGCAAAATAGAAAGGTACAGTAATTTCATGATTATAAGCCGCACCATTTTGACTAAAATTTTGGTCTGAACCTGAAGTGCGGCTTATAATCAGGTGTGGCTTATATATGGACAAAGAATGAAAAGTTGCTGTTTTAGTTTGGAGGACAGGTGTCTGCTGAGAAAGGCAGGAGCTTCTCTTTGAAATGGAGAGTGTAAACTCCCTCCCTCCAAATTATTTTAATTTTGAAATCAAGAGGATCTCAGGCAAAGATATGGGAATTAGGAATAACATTTCTTTACTAGGGAAATTAAAATAGAAATACAGTACTACATAGAAACAAACCCCAAACCCTGACAAAGTCAGAGTACAACCTGACACCCTGTCAGGCAGGGTGTTGGTAGCAGTCCCATTAAATGGTGG
>PYHW01010663.1:2336017-2459483 GCA_013186435.1 Turdus rufiventris | reverse complement strand
AGGAAATAAGGACGGGTTCCTAATTCACAGCATAGTTTCTTAAGCAGAAAACCTACATTCTCAGTAGCAAGACTTAGCAAAAATCTGCAACAAATATATCAAAGGAACAAAGGAGAGTGGAAGGAATTAATACTCATAATGACCTAATCTCTTTCTGCCTATTATGTGCCATTATGTGTTTAACTAAAATTAAGTCAGGGTGTTCTTGGGCTGAAATTCTCACCTCCTGTGCTTCTCTTTCTCCATCTGCAGGCAATTGGTGTTCGCCTCAATGAGCTGTGCCACGCTGAGAGTGAGAGCCCTGCCAACCTGCTTGGCCTCATTTATGATGAGGAGACCAAGAGGCGCCTGAGAAAGGAGGATGAGGAGGAAGACTTTTTAGATGACAGTAAGGAGACTCCCTTTACTACAAGAACCCCCGCTTGTAAGAACCTCTGCTTTAGGAGCACTTAATATTTTTTCTCTTTTCATTTTCTTGCCACCCAGCTGTATTTCCCAGTCCCTCACTTTCACCCCAGCTTCCTCCTCTGTTCTTTTTGTGCCTGGATGTAAAACGTGACAGATGTGTAGCAGTACTGAAAGAAGGAAAAGGAAAGGGGAAACCAGGCAGTGAGCTGCAATTCCTGTACACAGAAACTGCAGTTGTAAGCAGGGTCATAATTAATTTCCTGAGCCTTGCTGTCACCTGAGTGTCAAAAGTGGTTCAGGCTGCAATCCTCACAGTTATTTCTGCCAAAATATTTGTGTAATTTCAGCCACTTTTCCTTTTCTGAACACTGAAGGGTCAGCTCACCTGATGTGAATTGGCACAGCTCTGCTAAAGGCTTTTAAATCTTGCCTTCATTATAGAAGTCAAGATTTTCAGGCAGAAATAAAAAAAGAAAGCATCATTAAAAATCTGTATGACAACAAGGTGCTGCAGCCACCCACATTTGTGCCAGAAGGGTGGAAGAGCTGTGACAGATCACTGATTCTGAAAATCTGTATAAGCATGCAAGTTATAGCAAACCCTGTGAACCAAAATAAATTGTCAAAACACATCCTGTTGTAGCTGTAGGTGAAGATGGTAACAAACTTTATGTGCTCTTTACACACCATTTTTGTATGCATGTGTGCTGCAGTTTCCTGGTGCTTGTCTGTGTGTGCTGTTGCTCCCCATTGGATGTGGTGTGCTGGCACTCTTTATTTTCTGTTTTCCATGGTTCTGGATTTGTTCTTATCCCTGCAGAAAGGCCCACCTGGGAGTAGAGAGAAGCTGGCAGGAATAGTGGCATGGCATTTATAAGAAATGAGCTCAGGAGAAGGTCTTGGCCCTAAGCTAGACCTTCAAATGTGCCAGTGCTGGGAGCTACAGGAACATGGGTGGCTATTCTGGATGTAGTGTCTACATGTAAGGGACATATTATCTGTATATAAGGGATATATTATCTATATATAAGGAACATATCTATATCCCTTTAGGGGATACAGCCAAAGCAGGAGGAGATTGCACACCAAAGATTCCTTCTGCACCACAAAATGAACAACTACATTGCAGTGATGGGGTAGCAGGATTGGGTTTATTCTCCCTGCTCAGCCACTCATACCAGGCACTCAAGGGGATAAGGAGCTGCTGCAAAAGGGTACCCTGAGATAAGCAAACAAAGATCAGTTTCTGGTCTAGAAAGCCATTTAAAAGCTCAAGTGCTGTCCTGAGAGTAGCTGAACAGTAGCCTTGCTGTAGGCAGGGAGTTTTCAAAGGCTGCTGTATATCCTGTAGGGAGTAGAAGGAAGAGCATTAAATATGCAGCTGGATATTCCATTACACTGGATGTCTCATTTGCTTTTGATAGCTCAGATTGTTTTAATCTTTACCAAACCCACAATTCATTGCTGGTGATGTATACAGGGAATCTGACAAGTATCTGATCCCTGCAGTGTCTTCTCATATTCTTCTCTTCTTTAGTTCAGTCTTCTTCTTTGCAAAAGCAGTTAGATGACACATGAGCAAAACAAGTAAAAACAGTAATCTCTCTGAAGTGTATGTAAATGGAAATATCAGGAATAACTTTAAAATGGGTGTGGCTAGTTGTTGTCACAATTAACTTTTTAATTTACTTTTTTTGCTGTCTGATATCCAAAAAAGTAGTTTTCAAATTGATCAAAAATTGAAGAGTCCTTCATAATTTAAGCTTTGAATTGATGGGTTTTATATGATTTTAAACCTGATTGTTTCAATACAAAACTTGAAGTATCAACTGATACAAAACTTGAAGTATTTTGATATGCTCTCTTCCCTTTCCCTCTTAGTTTTAGGTTAAGAATTTGAATGAAAACTTGATTAAGTGGTTTGATTTTTCCCTTGATCATCTCTATATAGCACATGTGTTGCTTGCACAATTATAGAAGCCTGACTTCAAAGGAGGATATCTTTTCCAGTTGTCGGGGTAGTAATTAATAATAAAAAGAAAAGTATCTCTTTGCCAGCTACTCATAACTCCATTATTTTGAGATCATTTTCTATATTTGAAAGTGGTTCTTTTCCACAAACAACTTGCATGCAAAACTGAAAAGGAAAAGAATGGTATCTCTTTCTTAACCTGTGGTACCCTTAAATGACATGTATACAAAATGTCATCAGCTTGTGGTTAGTTTAGTAGGTACTTCAACATAAAACACTATAATATATGCTGTACTCAACTATCATGTTATTTCAATTTAATGCAGCCTAATAAAATAAAAATATAATATAATTAAAATAATAATATAATATAATATAATATGCATTAGAATACAAGAGAATACAATAGAATATATAATTAATCTAATATAATCTATGATTAATAGAATATAAAATAGAATGTAATGTGATGTCATCAATGTAACATAAATATCAATATTATTTCATATGCCTGTAAATACATGTTTTGCTATTTGATTCTGTTACTTTTAGTGTAGAAGTGTGGGGTTTCCTGCTTTTCAGTGCAGCTTGCATCGTGCACCATACGTGACAATGTCCATCACCTCTTGGCTCCAGATCTTGCATTAACTCCTTGTTTATGATAGAAATATTCTTTCCTAGGCACTGTGAATCCTACCAAATGTTGTTGTCCTTTTGCACTAAAAATGGCAGCCTGCCAGCTCCTCTTGGAGATAACCACGTTCCTTCGGGAGACCTTTCCCTACATGCCCAGACCACGGACTGAGCCTCTTGTGGTGAGTGGAGCACACACATGGGGGAAGGCTTTGCCTGCAGAATCACAGATCCATCGCTGATGGGAGGCAGAGTGGGGTGAAATCTCCTGTGGGTCTCTGCAGGGAGAAAGAGCCATGGTGAGGTGAGCAGGAGATGGGCAGGGCACATGGGATGGGGTGATTAGGAGGGTGAGAGCATGGAAACACAACGAGTGCTACTGCAAGTTAAAGAAAGTTTCCAAAGAGGGATTGAGGAATGAGGGAGATTGAGAAACCTGGGAAGTGTGAGGGGTAGAATATGGGAATGACCAGCTCAAATGCTGATTAGCAGGGCCAGTGGTCTGTTAGGGAAAGGGAACAGAATGGCTTGCAGAGAATTTCCCAGAGTTTTAAAGCTGCAGATTGGTTTGGGTTAGACCCAGAGAATTGCAGGGAGAATGGGAAGAAAGGAAAGAGATGGGCACAAAGAAGCAAAGAAAGGAAAAAAAAATCTCCATGAGACTCAGAGAGGCAAATGCTGGCATAAACAGTAAGCTAAACTACTGGTTAGATGACAACTGAATAGCAGAGCACATGAAAACTGATTTTCAGTGATTCATTCTTGTGTGGATTTTCTTATGTCTTGTACTGTGATTTAACATTGCCTTTAGCCTGTTGTTTCAAAAAATACACATGCACACAGTCATCTGTTGACAAGCTGAGGTGACAGTGACCCTCAGCTTCAGAGGTGGGTAGCATGAAATGAGATGAGAATTAATTGGCTGACATGCTTTCAGCTTTTAAGCCAAATTTCTTTAAGAAATCAGGACAAAAAATATGAAGAAAAAATGAGAAGTTAAATTTACATGAAGGATTTAGCCTCACTTATCCGGGCTTTTGTTAAGGACTGATCAAATTTTAGTCATGGCAGTTGTGCTTGACAGGCTGATTTATCTGGAGAGCATAGTAATTAGGTTCTGAAAATTATTCCAAAAGCTGTAGATGACCTCTGATGAAGTGGCTCATCCCCAAGGTATGCAAGAAGGACAATTTTAAAAAGCAATAAATTCAGCAACATCCTCCTTAAGCACATTGATGATATTACAACATAATAAATGACTGCATCCACAAGCAGGATAATACCATGGTTTAGAATTCATGTCATTAAGTAATTAGACTTGGAACTAACAATATGTTGGATAATGATGGTCAACAGAAATTAGTGGTTTTATGTGAGCTAGAAGTGCAACTGGTTAATTGCTTTCTAGACTTGTATATGGGAGAGAAGGAGGAGGAATTATTCCGTGAGCAATAGGTAAAAGAAACCCTGAGGGCACATTATGCCAGAGTCTGTAAGATAAAATGGCCATAGAGCGCTGCTTCTAACAGAGGAAAGAAAAAAGAGGCAAAAATGATCCAGACTAAAATATTAATCTGTATTTTTGCAGTGATGCTCCCTTTCCAAGAAGTTCAGGTAGATAATGTTATGATCCATACAGCTGGAATTTCAGTAGAGCAAATCTCACTTCCATTGGTGTTTGTAGGGATACCTGTTCCATAGGTAGGAGCACAGCCTTGGGAGCCTTGAAGAACTGAAACATTTGCAACTGAACTAGTTTTGGTGAACTAGTTAAACTACCATGAGAGCATGCAGGCTGTGGGCTGAGGTCCGTGGTCCTGACTGCAGTTTCACCCAAACCTTTCACTGATGATGGAGCAGATACAAGCTCATTTTTCTCATAGCTGGAGACATTCCAAACCCACCTGGCTGTACTCTTGTGTCACCCACTCTGAGTGACCCTGATGGACTAGATGATCTCCAGAAGTCCCTTCCAATCCTGATAATTCTGTGATTTTCCCCATGTTGATGCACTGGGGAATGTTAACCAGCAATGTATGTTAGCACCTGGTGACTCCTCCATCCTGGCAGGTGCCTCAAGGCCAGAGAGCAGTTAAGTTTGATTAAAATAAACCCCATGTGAAGCAGCTCTCCCTGAAGCTTCTCTACACATCTCTGTGGTCTGCATTCTGCTGCAGGACCTGGAGAGCTACAGGATGCATCTGGACCCTGAGATGGACCGACACAGGTATGAGAGAAAGATCAGCTTTGCCGGGGTTCTGGATGAAAATGAAGATTCAAAGGATTCCTTGCACAGCAGCAGCCACACCCTCAAATCTGAGGCTGGCTTCGAGGAGAAAAAAGGTTTGTCAGAACAATAAGGCTTTTGTGTTCTCAGGGCTTGTGAAGTGGCGCTTGGTTTTGTGTTTTCATTTGCATAGACTGTGTTTAAAAGCAGGCAGCCATGAAGTCACGTGGCTTTAAATCATTTCCAAGATGCTTTTGGCCTTTAGGGTTCAGTATAATAAATGTGAGAAGCAAAGATGTTAAATTTTATAGAAGTGCTATGACTGAAATCGATCGAAATCTTCACACAATTGCTCAAAAGGAGTAAGCCTTGTTTGGAACTTAATGGGATGCTGAGAGAAGCATCACTATTTGAATAAAGATCAAAAGTGGTGTCTGTTTTTTTTCTGATCACAGTATTTCATTTTGGGGAAATCACTGATAGAAGGGAAGATTACTATTTTCCTGTGGAAAATCTGTTTGGAAGTCATGGCATCACCACAAATCAGTGTGATTGGTCTCTTGAATTCTTTGCTACCACATGAAAAATACACTGTGTGGCTTTTGGTGCTAGCAGATTGGTGTCACCAGCATAGTCTATAGTGTACAAGCAAACTTCAAGCTCACTGTATTTGCTGAGAATAGCAGATCGTTTCCATTTCTGAGCCATCTCATGCAAGACTCACATTCTATCTGATGGTACAAGTGTTGCAATACAATATAGTCATTGTGTGTGTTTGCAATTAGAGACTAAACTGCCAGATACCTCTGGGTGACCCTCTTACAAGCTTCCTAGAACTATTTACATTCTGTCTCATAGCAGTAATTTACAGGTGCAGGAGTTTGAATGACAATTTGGATGATTGCTTGAAAAGGATAATTGTTTCATGATTGTTTCACAACAGTGAGGTCTGTGGCTGGTTTTCCTCTCAGAAATGTCTATTAATGATTCAGAGGAGCTTTTATTGACTTCTACAGGCTTTGGATAAAGTCTGTCTTTAGCTGTGACCTTGCCACAATTACTGGAGAAAACATTAGACGTGCTTCCACAATTTATGTGGTATAAAACTTTCTCCAAAATTGTGTGTCTGGTGGGCCAGCTACTTCTGTGCAGACAGATGGGTACCCACCTAAGAAAGGTGAGCTGGATAAATTGATGCTCAGCCTCATTTTGTCCACTCTTGGTATATTGGCAGCCCAGAAAAACACACAGCCTTATGGTCTGTCTGATAGTCTAGGATGTGTGGGATAAGATGTCTCTCTCTACCTACTTAGAAAAGTTGGGGGTGGGTTTTTTTTTTTGAGCACAGTTATGACAATTACTTGAGACCATTTTTAAGCTTTTCAGAGAACAGTCCTGAGTAAGAGAACACGTTCAAAGCAGGCAGTCCTGCTGGAAAATGCTGGTGGAAAGTCTCTAACCATCCTCTTTTTCTTAGACACAACTCTGACTTAGCTTTTCCTTTGCATGTCACTGTGCTACAGGTGTAATGTGTTTTTGGAAAGATAGCATTGACTTTCTGCATCCTTCTCTCCATTAAACTACAATTTCCTGCAGTTTTATTTGAGTTTTCTTTCCATTATCCCTTTTCCCTAAGCTGTTATGTAGTTTTCCTTTACTAAAGCTGCAGGAAGGTTGAATCCTAATATACCTTAGCAAGAATGTAATTCCAGTATTTTAGAAGCTTTATAAATGCAAGATAATGTTATATTTTAAAATTACAATAATTATGTTCTTTTCTTTGGCCACAGCACATTCTTCTGGGAATCCACCTGGGCCAAACACTACAGATGCAGAGGCATCTCTCATAATCTACACTTTCCTAGATGAGAAAATGTCGCTGTGTGAATGTAACTAAATTTTGCTTGCCTGCAGTGAGAGGTTTCTTTATCTCAAACTCTTTGATGAGTACTAATCTGCTTTCCTTCATTTTTCTGGAGTGTTTCAAACTTTGCTCTCATTGCTCCCCTCAGGCATGGCTTAGCAGCTATCCAAAAAGCCGTGGGTTTACTGTGTAGAATCTGCTCCAGGTAGGTCTGAAATACAGACACTACAGCTAGGGAGATGCAGGCTCTCAAATCATCACTTGTACTCTTTGGGTGCCAAAATGGGATTCTGCAGACATCATGAAATGCAGCTACGAGTGCTTATAAGCAGTCTGGGATTCGTGAAGCTGATCTGAACATTATTCAAGCAGTAGCAATGCTGAGGAACTTAGTGTGGTCACTTGGAGGGAGATTCTTTGGTCAGACAACAGCTGATTTGTGAGGACTGAGGGGTAGCTCTCAAAACTGTCAGCTGTCTTTGGCCAGGATGCTAGCCACTGGAAATGGGAGTGGGAGTTCCATTCTGGAGGAACTGGGGGCAGTCTCAGGAGTAAAGGTGTGCTTGCTTTATCCCGAAGCCAAAATGTAATTCTGTTTGAATATTTTGCTTATCCATGGTGTCCAAAAAAGCTCTGTGCTGTTCATTCCCAACCACACCCCAAAAGGTGATTGACCACACGTGGCCTTGCCTGGTTAGATCTGCAGAAAAATGACTGAGTGTTGCAACATTTGGACTGACATTCTGCCATGTACTGCCTTTGAACTAAGAGGAGAATGAAAGTGCAAACAGCAGGTGCTTTAAACATTGAACCATTCCATGTCTGTGCTCATCAAAAAATGCCGAGTGTCAGTGGATGTTGTTAATGCCTGAAAGCTGCTGATTTGTCTGAAGGAGAAGATCTACGTGCTTCTGTTTCCTCTAAAGCATTCTAATGATGAAGAGTCACATGCAGAGACACGGATTTATGCAAATCTTGCTTCAAAGAAGCCATGAAGCAGACTCCCCTCTTGCAGTCACACATGCTGTATAAATAAATAATTGATCCTACAGCAGAGCTCAGGGAGGTTTACAGAACCCAGGCCCATGGGAAAATAGGTTTGTCCAAGGTGGCTTGTTCATGCTTGGGATTCAGCCAGCTCTCCGTAGCAAGAGGTGATGCTGCACTAATCTAAACTCTAAGCAGTGGCCAAGAAAACTGCAATTTGCATCCATTGGGCAGATCCTGCTTCCTGGCAGGAATCTATCCGAATTGGTGTGAATTGCAGGATTTTCTTGCCCACGCTTTGGGTTTCTGTTAGCACAGATGGCTCTACTTGCTGGTGGTTGAAGGGCTAATTCCAAGGACAGGCAAGGCCTGAGGTGATGTACCAGATCTCCAGGATACGAGGAGTTGAGCAGACTTTTGTGAAGCATCTTTACACTCTGACTGATCGAGCTGCATTGGCGTTGGCTTTGGAGGGAGTCTCTGGTCCCACATTCCTTGGCAGAAGACCTGGCAGCGAAGGGTCGGGAGGGTGGGGAGGGCCAGCATCTCTTTCTTTTTTTTAAACGGGGAAAAATTAAGGGGAAAAAAGTCCTCTCTTATTCTTTTAATGCAGTTCCCAGCAGGAAGATCAGGATAGGAGGAGGCTCCCGCTTGCTGCAGATAAAAGGAACCCGCAGTTTCCGGGTGAAGAAGGGGGGTTCCCTTTCCAGCATTCGCCGGGCCGGCAGCCTAAAGAGCACCAAGTTATCACGGCAGGACTCAGAGTCTGAGAATGAGGAGCTGCAGCTGTCCCACAGCAGGGACACTGTCACTGATATAGGTAACTTAGATGAGCGGGTGGAAAGGGAGGGGACAATAGGAAGGACCTCAAACCTCTCCATGTGATTGCAGCAGAGCTAGACATGACAAGAGATTCCCCACCTCTGCAGGCTAGGGAAAAAAAAAATAAATCTAGATGTCTGCCTGGACTAGAAGGCCTGGGAGGAACAAGGTGCCAGTGCTGGGTGCAGAGATTGTCAGTTCAGCACTGTGTTAGAGCTCTTGGAATGCTGGCCTGCCAGCTCAACACCTGCTGTCTCTAGGGTAGAACCTGCACATGCACACACCCCTAAACCTCAGATAAGGAATGCATGAGTGCGTATTTATATGATACTTTATTGTCCACAGCAACAGACTGGCTATATATATATCTATATATAAATATATATATAGGCATGTACTTCATATTCCATGTTGGATATGATGCCATAAGCATGTCGGGTGACATGTGAAACATGTATTCCTCTGTGCAGAACATAACATTCACGTGCTGCATACTGTATTTCTACATGCTGGCACATACATCTATTTTTGTGGCTTACAGCTGCTTTCCTTAGTATTTAAAAGATGGATGTCTGTACATTTATATTATGGAAAAAGGATGTGCATCCTACTTGGTGAAATCTCCATCACAATTGAATTAAAGGGCTTCCCCTCTTCACTATTGGTGTTAACCAAAAGCTGTGGATACATTTGGAGCTGAAATAATCTCCCAAGTTTGATGGTCGCTTTTATGTTGCCCAAAAGATGCTTCAGTAGGAGAGCATGGACAGTGGGTTTATCAATTCTGTGAACTTTGACAAGTCACAGTTCACTTGAAGAAGAGAAAAAGGGTAAACCAAAATTCATCTCCAGCCAACTCTTAATGTCATTAGTATTAGTTTTATAGGAGGCCCATAGGGTCTGAAGTGGCTAGGGGAAACACAGGGGTCAGTGAAATTCTCAGGGACATCTCTCCCTTGGCTGAGTTCTAAAGTGTTCTTGTGGGCTAGAATCAGGATTTTTTTCCCCTTTCATCCCCATGACATTAGCAGTTTCTATGGGCAATTAGCAGGGACTTTGTCTCTTGGCATTTCCAGTTGGATGCCACTTCTGGTTGGATTTTTGTTGATATTTTTAACCACAGAGCCCAGTCAATGCAGATCACTAAACCAGCCATTCGCATCATCTGAATGGTGCAAAAAATTTGTTTATGGTGGTTTTGGATTATCCATTTCCCTTCCATTAAAGAAAAAAACAATGGAGGGACAAATGTTTTCTGCTGACAAGATGGTCTAAGGGTCAAGTCCAAATAGTTCTTGTAAGTGTCAAGCCAGCACAGGACTGGGGAGGGAGGTCCAAATGCAGTCTTTCCAGTGTGGCATATTCTGTGTACTCTCATCTGTTCCCACAAGGCTGGCCTGGCTTACAAGTGCTGTCCCTAGTCTTAAAGCACATGGGGAGCAATAAAAACAACAACCTTTTGGGTATTTTTCTTTTGAAGAAGGGAGCCCTTGGAGTGCGAGCGAGCCCAGCATTGAGCCTGAGGTACTGAGCAGCACAGGCATGGAGGAGAACTATCACCGGAACATGTCGTGGCTGCATGTAAGTACCAGTGCCAGCAGGGCTCTCAAGGATGGGATTTTCAATAGGAAAGACCTTTGTGTGCCAATAACCAGATCTCAGTTTGTGTTTTCTCCATAGAGCGTAAAGCATCTCGAGCGTAAGTAAGCCGCGACTTTGGAAATTGCGTGTTTCTAAAATGGACTTAAATCTCTTCTCTCTAGTTTATAAATTTTAATTTCTTTTCCTCCCTAGGTGTGCAGGGACAGCCATACTACCTCAGCTGAAAAACACACTAGTTTCAGTACCTTATCTCCAGCACGATTAATATGTGTATTTCAGGGAGAGAAACAGGATGGACTGCAGTGTGAGCTGGGCTTCTGGGAAGTGGCATTTCAGAAACTGCTCGTGTAAGCCAACAGAGCCTTGTCCAGCAGACAGGGAGCACAACACTGCAGGTGTGGTTTGGCCAAGCAGGGTCTAAGGCATCCCTTTGGGCACTCTCTGTGGCTTAGACTTGCCAGAGGTCAGCTGGGCAAGCCTGCTCTGCTCAATCCCCTGGTGTCCAAGGGCTGCAGTGTGGACAGTGTGGCATGCACACACCTTGGGGTGACTCACTGTGCAATGGTTGATGGTGTCCTGTGTGTGTGGGTGAGCACAGACACCCCTTGACTTCTGAGTTGCCTTTGGGAAGGACAGCTGCCAACACAGATTTGGTATCTTCATTTTTCCCCAGATAGTTCACACAGACTGCTCTCAGCTGCCCCATTCCTATGGGGTGTGGGCAAGAACAGGCTTAATCTTTTATGTCAGAAAAAGTTCTTGAGAGCTGTCTTTTTTTTTTAGAGGAGGCTGGCAGGGCAGGGAACTTGAATGCCATGTGTTCCAATCTAGAACCTCAATCCCTGAACTACCCTGTTTTCTGTCAGTACTCCAATGCTCTTGGAATGGTCACACCCCATTTAGAAATCCCAGTGTACTAAACTGAGTATGTTAGACATATGTGCATGTACTAGATGCTGCATCACTAGAGGATAAGGGAATTTTCCTAGTTAGCAACTGAAGATGAATCATGGTGCCCTTGCTCAGTGTGGTTGGATGCATGAACTCATGAATTCTGAAGGAAACTTGAGATGTTTGTCTCACTTTACATGTGATTAGCTTGCATAGGAGAAAGGAAAATTTGAAAAATCACGTGGTACATTTAATGAGTACCAATATTACATGACAATGCTGGTTTTTTTCATTTGTTAGAAAGAAGGTGTGGGTAGAATGTCACTAAAATTACAGCTTGCTTTACTTAGTTGTCACAAGCAAACAACTCAAAAGGATCGCTGGTTCCAATTCAGTTTTTTTTTCCAAATTTGTTTTCGATGAAGCTGCTGTCATTTTTAGAAGCTGAAACATAAGGTTGAGTATGATGTGGCAGCCTGGAGAGAGAGCCAGCAGACTGCAGCTGCACAGACCTTGACACGGTGCATGGAAAATTGGGATAGCTTCCTTCTGGTGGTGTGGGTACTTCTGCACTGGATTGTGGAGGAATAGAAAGATTCATAAAGGCCTCTCTAGACCTGCAGTGTGAGTGGCTTGGAGATGCCTGGGTGTTTTCCTCAGAGTGCTAGTAGGAGGCTGAGTTTGTGTTTAATGTGAAGATCAATGTGCAAAGAGCTGCTGGGAGTTTTGAGCTTTTTGTGCTTTCTGACACTGAACTCCTGGAGAACACTGCTTTGGACCTGAACCTTGGAGAAGGCTTCTAAATTTGAGTGATGGAGTTAGAATCACTGGTGTGTAGTTGGAATAGAAGTGTGTGATTTCACACGGTGAAAGATTTGGAATTTGGGGCTTTAGAATATAGTAATAGTTATGGGACAGGATGGAGGGTTTTGGTTCTGTCTTCCTCTTTCTTCATGATTTCAAGCAGTAGTTTCTGGTTGGACAGTTAGTGCTGCAAAGGAGTTTGGTTATTGCATCAAAAGGATAAATAATATAGGTGTTAGCTTTTAATTGGACTGTTTAGCTTTAAAAGACCTTGTAACTAGCAGATTCAGCTCCATTTTGCTCACTTTTAGCTGGTAGCTGGAAGTGTTGCAGACCTCTCTGTACTTTAGATAAGATTTAATAAACAACCAAGCCCGAACACAAGAAATTAATCTCCTTTGTGTTTTTAATCCTGACTCTGAGTGAAGACAGAAGAAAATGAAGACAAGCCGCTAATTAGGAGGTGCAGTTACCTCGTTTACACTGGTAGAAATAGGAACTGAACCAGCTACCAGGGAGCTGGACTGGATGGGTCTACCCAATGACAGTGAGGGAGGCATATACAGAACAATTAATACAGTTTATTTCTGCTTGAGATTCTCCCTTTGCACCCCTTGAAGGAAACTAGCCCCAAACATGGTGTGTTTGCAGCTTTAGCAACAATTGGCTGGTTGATGGTTTCCAGTCCAAGCTCCTTTTAGAGTGGTGATACAGTAGCTTTTGTGCAAATTAAGAAGATGCTGTTTTCCTCAGCCTTAACCTTGCCAGCAGCCCAATATACACATTTATAGCAGCTCTTTTTCTTTGCTTTATTAGCACTAATGTTTCTTCAGCCATGCCCAGCTAGTTTGCAAACCTCTTGTAAGTATGAAGAGCATACACACCTTTTCAAAGCTGAGCTTCACACCTTCCTAGCTGAGGAGAAGTTTGCTTGGCTGTCCCAATCACTCAGTTTTCTATGGATAACTATTTATTTTTTCATTCCCAGGTCATGATCCTGCTGTGCAACCAGCAGAGTTTCATTTGCACGCACATTGACTACTGCCACCCACACTGCTACCTCCACCACAGCCGCTCCTGTGCTCGCCTTGTCCGCGCCATCAAGCTGCTCTACGGAGACACAGTGGACTCCCTCCGAGAAAACAGCACGCTGAACAACGTGGCAAGAGGCAAGAAACAGAAGGAAGTGAGTGTGGGAGTGGAAGAAGCAGAATGTTTTGGGATTTGTACAGACACGCCTTTGGAAAGCGCGTGATGTACTCGCACAGTTCTTTCATGACAAAATGAACACAGGTTTTCCTAAGCTTGGCTTTGCTGTAAAAAAACCCCAGCAGTTAAGTAATTCAGCATTGTGTAAGGAATGTAATCTGTATTGATTGGGATGAACCTTGGTTGCTGATAAGGTAATTTAAAAAGCTTACAACCTGACTTCCATTTTAGTGTTCTTTTGTGGCCTCTACTTACTGCCCTGTGGATTCTGTCTCTGTTCATGTTTTTTCTTGTCTGTTAGTGAGAATAAGTCTTGAAATTTTTGTAAAATCTGGAATTTTTTTTCTTTTAGGTCTGAGCTCTCAGCTGTTTCAATAATTATATACATATATAATATACATCTACACACATTATATAAATATATAATATATTATATACATTTATAATGTATGTAATGTATACAATACATGTGTTGTATACATTAGTCATTAATGTTTGTCCCCTTTTAATGACCATTTCACCAGGATATTCAGACAACTTTGTGCCTTTTTATATGTAAAAGTGTACTTTTAACTTTAGTGGAAATGCATTTCTGCTTTCAGGAAAGTGCCCACCCAAGGAAATAAYGTCAACAGTTAAACAGCAGACAGACCACAGTTATCCTGAATAATTGTGATGGCAGAGCCATTCAGGTGCTTTGCAGTAACATTGAAAAAAAAAGATTGTTCATGACACTGTCATGAAGGTTTCAGTTGGGTAAAGAAAGAGGCTATCATCACTGGGAGGGGCATATGAAAGAGAAAAATTCATTATATCCCTTCATCAGCAAGGAGATGGTTTGTTTCCTGTCAAGTTAGAAAATTAATGGATATTTTCAAGGAAGAAAGCACAGAACAGGTGAAACAGGAGCTTTCCTGCTTCCCTGAAAACTGTGAAGCCCACATTTTTCCTCTAGCACAGAAAAGTATGAGTTATTTGGAAAGGGAGGCAGTCATTTCCTCTGCAGAAGGCAGGCAAGAGATGAGTAGCTGGTATGTTTCATGAAAGGTAGCAAAAAAAAAAGTGCATTTTATCATACATCAAACCATCAAAGCATTTATGAAACAGCAGGAGAAAGGAATTAGAGATGCAGTGAGGTCTCCTACAAACACATGCAGGGTGTTTGCATAGAGCTCACTTCCAGAGAGCAGTTGACAATCTTTGCTTTTTTCATGGAAATGAAATGGAAATGGCCTCAAGTTGCACAAGAGGAGGTTTAGATTGAATATCAGGAAAAATTCATTTTCTGAAAGGTTTGTGGCACAGGCTGCTCAGTGAGGCAGTGGAGTCACTGTCCCTGAAGGGATTTTAAAAATGTAAGGATTTTGGGGACATGATGTAGCACTTTGGGGACATGATTTAGTGGTGGATTTAGCATTAGGCTTCTGGTTTGACTCAATGATCTTGGAATTCTTTTCCCACATCAAGGATTCTAGGATTTCATGAGAAGAATCATCCTGTACACTGTACACTTCCTTTAGTAATTTTTCAGAGGGGAAGCTGTAGATTTTTTGCCTCAGACCTACTTAACCAAATCCATGGGCATGGCACCAGTGAAGATTACACAGCAAACATTCACATTCTCCATTTGGTTTACTGTCTTCTGCCTTAAGATTTTATTGGGAAAAACATTGTTAAAAATAGAAGAAAATTCCGTAAGATGTGTTTTCTCACTGCAACTAGGGTTGTTGCCAGCAAAGAAGGCTTTGTGCTCCATCTCTGGTACCAGATGGTTTCTGATACATGGAAATTCTTCTTGTATGTAATCTCCTTTTCACATTTTGAAGAATATAAATGTGACCTCCACTTTTTTTAAATTTCCTTCCAGTGCTCAGACAAGTCATGCTTGAGGACTCCTTCTCTTAAAAAGAGGGTGATTGATATCAACTTGGAAGGGAAGAAGGACTCTGGAATGCTAAAATACATCAGGAATCAGGTACTGATTAAGCCATGTGCTAGTTAGGGGGGCAGATAGATAGGTGCCAGGTTAAAATGCAAAAAGAGGAAAAATGTATATGGATCTCTCCAAGCTCATGTGAAGAACTGTTCCTGAATATTAATCAGCTCAGCCCTACATCTTTTCTCAATCTGAGTAAAACAAAATTTAAACCTCTTAAGGATACCGATCAAAGAATCCATTAAATATTTATCTCCATTAAATCACAGTCTGCATCTCTGGCTTTCCATAGTGACATATGCACCAAAGCCGAGGATACAAAACCCCAAAGAATTCACAGATATGTTGTAAGTGCAGCCTGTCAGTTTACAGTATGAGTTTTCTTTGTTCTTACTTGTTCGAGGTTCCTGAAGAAATAACAGACTCTTTATAAACCTGTTCTTAGTGGGAGTCTAATGCACCTGCATCACTGTTTGTGCACCACTTTGGGAGTGTTTGGCTTCCCTTCTGTCCTCTTTTTTGGTGTTTTGGTGATGTGAGGGACAAGCAAAAGACTCTAGGAACCAGTTTGGTAACACTGCTGTTTTAGTATAGGCTGAAAGCCACGTCCCCTCTGTGGAGCATTTTCTGAAATGGATGAACCTCGAGGTTATTGGTGGGTAATTTGCAGACCAAACCAGGGTAAAATTACTGAGTGTTGTTCTTCCTCGTGGATAGTTTGCACAGCTCAGCCCTGAGGCACAACTTGGTGTGTTGCAGGTCATGAGCCTCTCCCCTGCCCCTTTGTCACTGCTGATCAAGGCAGCTCCTATCCTGACAGAGGAGATGTATGGGGACATCCAGCCAGCAGCCTGGGAGCTCCTGCTCAGCGTGGACGAGCACATGGCTGGAGCAGCAGGTAAGGAACCAAACCCCAGAGCCGGGCTCACAGCCCATCACAGAACTCTGCAGTTTGTACTGGAGGAATCTGAATGCCACCAAGGGTCTCCTGGAGGCTCTGTGGAAAAGAGGTGGTCAGAAGGATCAGGAGGGAACTGTCTCTGAGGCCCTGGATGTGGTGGGTGTTTGGAGAATATCAAAATTTGTATTTGTGCTCAGTTGGGTTTGTAGGCAGGGAAAACAGTGATTCAGTCAGTCCAGAGTCTATTGAGCATTCTGCATGCTGCCTCATGGAAATATCAGTACCAGGTGAGAACTCATACCAAAACTGACACAGGGAATGAGTGAAACTGCCATAGCTCCCGTTATGCTGTGAGGAAAATTCTCATGTTGCATGGAGACAGCAGCATTGCTCAGTAAGTACCATCATTGTACGGTACTACCTAAATTTTCCATTTCACTTGGTTTCAAAGTGTACAGATGATTGCTGATGACACATGGTTGAAAGGCATCTTTAAGACAGAGGATTAGGACATCATATACCTGTGAAAGCTTTGAAATTCTGCGCATGAAATAAAGTTTATTACCATTTATTACAATGGCAATTTGTTGCAAAGTAGTAATAAGAATTTTTCTGCTGAGCTTGGATCTTCTCCCATGGAAATGATCTAGGTTCAGAGTTTATCCCTTGGCCAAGAGATGACTGACCTAATGACCAGCTGAGAAAAAAGAAACAGAATGTGTCAGAGGAGGTATTTAATTAGTGATTCAAAGTCTTAATGCTACTGAAAAGCACGATGTACAATTCCAGAGCTTCTGTTAAAGGCAGAGTTTCTGTTAAATCAGCCTTGATTAATCAACAGGAATCACTTGGAAGTGGAACTCTTGAAAGCCAAACTCGATTAGTCCCTTTACTTCAAAAGATGTTCTTATTTTAAACAAGTCAAGGCTGAGAAGATCAAAGGTGTAATTTATTTTAAAAAGCAGCTTTTCCAGAAGAATTTAGAAGCTTCAGCTGTAAAGCTGTGTGGCTCCAAAAGGTGACAGGAGGCAATACAGTTTTATTTAGGCTTGGTAGATTGGTGATCCTATTTATGGAGCCAAGATGGGGCTTCCTTTGGTGTGGGTTTGTACACCTGTGGTTTTTATTTGCCAGATAAAGACATTATTGAGGAGCACAGGTAATCAGATATTCTCTCCCTGCAGCTGCCATGTTCCTGTTGTGTGCTGTGAAAGTGCCAGAGGCCGTTTCTGACATGCTGATGTCCGAATTTCATCACCCAGAAACAGTGCAAAGACTCAATGCCATTCTTAAATTCCACACACTCTGGAGGTTCAGGTATCAAGTGTGGCCAAGGATGGAAGAGGGAGCCCAGCAGATCTTCAAGGTAGATAAGTCACATGAAGCTCAATTGATGACATTTACAGCTTGCCTTGTGGGAGAGATGTGTAATGACAGACTGCTATGAAATTTCCTGAAACTCTGTTTAGGGGAAAAAAGAAATTGTGTAAGTCTCACTAGAGGGGGAGGTGATATGAAGAAGTCCTGTATAAAACAGAGAAAATAAAATGGGGACTTAGGTCAGGAGATGGAGAAGATGTGTGTCATACATGGTATTACAGTCCAATGAGATACAGAGGTGGGTAAAACTGGCACAGTTAATTTATGTGAATCTGTCTTGGGTAGTTGTGCTCATGTTTAGTTAACAATACTGACAGTAATTGCTTGGTGTAACAAAATGTCTTTCATGGTTTTGTTTAGATTCCTCCCCCAAGTATAAACTTCACTCTGCCTTCTCCTGTGCTGGGAATGCCATCTGTGCCAATGTTTGACCCTCCCTGGGTCCCTCAGTGCAGTGGGAGTGTGCAGGATCCTATAAATGAAGATCAGTCGGTAAGCAGACATCCTGAGAGCAAGCACTGTTTTATCTCTGCAGAAGTGTGCAGTAAATTAAGGCAAAGATGTGAATTAACCTTTGAGATTGTCTTTAGTTGGAACCCTGAAGACAGGGAGTTTGGCATTTTCTGTGTTGTTCAGGCAATGATCCCCAAAAAAACACTGCTTTTGACCTGAGCCCTTGGAGAAGGCTGCCAAAATGGAACGATAGAACTAGAATCACTGGTGTGTAGTTTGAATAAATATCACACGGTGAAGAGTTTGGAATTTGGGGTTTTGGAATATAGTAGTAGGTAGAGGGGAAGATGGAGGTTTTAGGATGGAGGTTTCTTTCTTCTTGCCCCTCTTCTTCTTGGCTTTAGGTAGTACATTTTAATTGGATGGAAAATGCCGCACTGAGGGTCATGGGTGTTTGGTCATTGGGTCAAAACTAAAAATAATTTGGGTGTTAGTTTTTAATTGGACAATTAAACCTTAAAAGACATTATAAAGAGTGAGATACATTGCCATTTCTTCATAGCTTGTTAACCAGAAGTGCTGTAACACTCACTATACTACAGATAAGAGTTAATAAACAACAGAGTCCCAACACAAAATTCCATCTCTTGTGCATTTAATCTCAACTCTGAAGAGGAAAAAAACACACAAAAGAAGTAATAGTCTTTCCCAACTGGGAAAAAAAATCTAGTGTAGTCTGTGTAGGGCACAGAATTTTCTACAAGGGCGTCAAGCTTTTCTGTTTGTTCACTGAGTACTGCACTGCACCTCATGTCCCTGTGAGAGACACTAACTTAGATCTGAGGAGCACACAGCTGCTCTTTCTCCAAGAGAAGATTTTTTCAGTAGAACTGCCTGAGAAATTATTTTGTCTGCACTGGTTCACGTGGTGTCTCCTGGGAGAGGTTTGCACCAAAGCTTGTTGCAGGCTTATTGCCAAGAATTCTCCTGGTGAATCTCTGCTCAGCTGGCACTAGTCTGATATGTTTAGAAATTGGGTTGCTGAACTTCACTGAGGTGAAGCCTTTTTTTCAGAAAATCTGTGTGCCTCTTAACAACTTCAGGCTGTGTTTCTTCCCTCTTTCTCCAAAACAGAAGTCATTTTCTGCCCGAGCTGTGTCACGTTCCCATCAGCGAGCTGAGCACATCCTGAAGAACCTGCAGCAGGAGGAGGAGAAGAAACGCCTGGGCAGGGAAGCAAGCCTTATCACTGCCATCCCCATCACCCAGGAGGCGTGCTACGAACCCTCCTGTACACCCAGCTCTGAGCAGGAAGAAGAAGGTGTGCTCTGGGACCAGGAGCTGCATCCCAGGGACCTGAGAGCATTGCCCACCAACATGGAGCACTGCTTAGGGCAGTGATGTGCAGGAAAATTGATTTTTAGTGTTAGGAAGGTCCCAAGCACACCCATTTGTTGAAGAGTCCAAGTCATTTAGGAAAAATGTAGTTGAAAATTAGTGTAGAAAAAGAGACAAAGCCTCAGGTATATTGAGTTCTTTCTGGGTGATAAGATACTGACCCCACGCTCCAACTTCAGTGGAACTGGCCAGCATTTAACATCTCAAAGCTCCCAGTTTCTTGGAGGATTTAACACAAGAGAATATGCAACAGTAGGAATGAGATCTGTCTCCTAACTTTTTAATAATTAAAAGGTGGGAGGAATTGCTCTTTGGCAGTATCTATCTTAAGAAACAGACCTCAGGATATACTGAATTGTCCCTGGGGTTTTCTGCCTTTCTGGGGAATAGTGGGGGGGGCCCAGGAGACCAGATCAAGCTCAGCACCAAACTTTCAGACAGCCAGAGTCCCATGGCAGGAGTCACAATAAGCTGAGCCTGTGGGTGAGGAGTTTTACTGGGCCAGGCTTACAGAGCACAAGACTTCATTAAAGGCATTCCGAGGTATGTGCCATTAGGTGAGTAGAGGGTTGGTGAGATCTGAGCATACACTGGGAAATCTGTTAGCAGAAATCAGAGTTCTTATGAAAAACTGAGCACCAGCAGCAGTGATGGTTAACAGGGAGTGGATGAAAAGAAATACAGGGCCAGCTCTATTACAGAGTAATGCACCAGCAAACTGAGCACTCTTACAGACCGCTGTTCTGCTGTTTCCCAAGGCATGAACAAATTACCAATCTGACTGACCTTTACAGCTCTTAAATTGTGTCTTCTGAGTGATACCTGACTTGACTTTCCAGTATTCTGGTTTGGTTGTAATCGCTGTCCTTCCAAAGATTCCCTGAATCCTGTGGGCTGGATCTGGACTGACATTTTGTATTCTCTTTGTCAGTAGAAGAAGTTGCCAACCTGGCCTCCCGCCGCCTGTCCGTGAGCCCGTCCTGCACCTCCAGCACTTCCCACAGGAATTATTCTTTCCGCCGTGGCTCTGTGTGGTCCGTGCGCTCAGCAGTCAGTGCAGAAGGTGGGTGGCTTCACTTTGGAGTATTCACTCTAGGAACTGGGTTGCCTACAAGAAAAGAAATGCAAATTGGAAAACTGCATATTTACAGTGAAAATTCCTGGTCAAGAAATTGGCTGGAGGCTCCATTCCTGCTTGGAGATTGCAGCAAACCTGTCACGCTTGCACAGTTCTGATCTTTGTTCTGTGTGTAGAGCCACTAACATAAATATCTATTGCTGGAACCCTGAAGACAGGGAGTTTTTAATTGTTTGTGCTGTCAGGTGTTGATCCCCAAAAGAACACTGCTTTTGATTTGAGCCCTTGGAGAAGGTTTCCAAAATGGAATGATAGAACTAGAATCACTGGTGTGTAGTATGAATAGAAGTGTGTAATTTCACATGGTGAAGGGTTTGGAATTTGAGGTTTTGGAATATAGTAATAGGTAGAGGGGAAGATGGAGGTTTTAGGGTGAAGGTTTTTTTCTATCTTCTTGTCCCTCTTCTTCTTGGGCTTAGGTAATACTTTTTAATTTGATAAAAAATGCTTTACTGTGTGTCACAGGTGTTTAGTCATTGTGCCAAAAGTAAAAATAATGTTAGGTTTTAATTGGACTGTTTGGCTGTAAAAGACCTTAAAATGAGTGAGATACATTGCCATGTCTTCATTTTTAGCTTATTAGCTGGAAGTGCTGTAGCACTCACTGTACTGTAGATAAGAATTAATAAATAACTGAGTCCAAACAAGAAATTTCATCTCATGCTTTCAATGGTGACTCTAACTAAAAAAATAGAAAAAGTAATAGTTTATCTAGCCTGCCTGGCTAGTAGCACAGTGTATTCCCTAACTCCTCTTTTTCTTACTGCTCCAGATGAAGAGCACACCACTGAGCACACCCCAAACCATCATGTGCCCCAGCCACCCCAGGCTGTGTTTCCAGCGTGCATTTGTGCAGCAGTGCTCCCCATTGTCCATCTGATGGAGGATGGAGAAGTCCGGGAGGATGGAGTAGCTGGTATTGACCTTGATTAAACTTCAAGGGATTGTTGCTTAAGGATGGCAGAACCAGTTTGAATGTAGAGTTACAATAGAAATCTATCTTTGTAGGGTTTTTCCTTTTTATTTTCTACATAATTTGTGTTTGGCCTTTCAGGGGCTTTTGCCCTTTCAGGGCTCTAAAAAAAGCCCCTATTCAAAAGTAATATTGAGAAGCTGAAAAAAATTTAGTGGGTGGGATACAAGGATGGTGAGAGGTCTAACACAAATGTTCTTTGAGCAGTAATTGTAGAAGCTTGGCTTGTTTGATATGATTCAAAGAAAACAAAAACTTGGAAGAACTGACTTAGAGTTTACAACTTGGGAAGTTCAGTTTAGTTTGGCCATGGTCTATGATGTCCTTGTAAATTAATAGTACATTTCCTTGCATTTACTTTTTAGAAAATGTTAATACGTGGTGGACTGTTCTGCTTCCTTCATCTCTCGCTCATCACGTCAGCTAGTTGCACATTGAACTTCCTGATGCATTTTGTATGCAGTTTTAGCTGTATGTAGCCAGCTCTCTAAACAATATATGTGTGGTTTTGTGATCAGGAGCTGAGTACTGAAAACAAAATAATGAATAATTCTATGTTGTTGTTAACCTTCAGAGGAATGCAGTTAATTGCACTTCAGGGAGCTGATCATCAACAATTCCATGCTGACTATCTAATACTGTTCACCAATACCAGATAAAATCATTCAATGAATCACCATGAAATTGAACTGCTGTGCCTGAACAAAAAAAAAAGCTCATTAATTTATTTCTCAATTACAGTTACTGGATTTTGTCCATCTGAAGTTATGACTCCAAACAGTTATTTCTTCATCCTTCCTCAACAGTTGTGAAGTGCTTCATGTCATATCACCAGTAGTTAGGGGAGGTTCAAATATTAGACTTGTGGTTGTTAATGCTGGGATCACTGCACTGGTTACCAGAATCCTCGTGCATCAAATGGGCTCTTGGGTGTTTCAGTACAAAATAGGACAGAGGAAGGAAGAAGACTAGGAAAATTTTTTTAAGTATACCAGCTCATGGCTTTTCCAAGAGATGGTTCTGACCCAGTTTCTTTCCTCTGTGACAGTAAGCGCAGTTGCTCAGCAGGTCCTGTGGAACTGCTTGATCGAAGACCCCTCCACAGTGCTGCGCCATTTCCTGGAGAAGCTCACGATCAGCAATCGACAGGTACACACTGCCCTCCCAGGGGCAGGAGCTCCAGAGTGACAGCAGAGCCACTTTGTGGGCATCACTGCAGAGGAACATTTGCCATTATAATGCAGCAATCTCATCCTTTGGCTCTAATCTTTGTCCAGTGATGTAAACAGGACACAGCTGGACCAAGGATGCGACTTGCTCCAAGCCAAGTTTGAGCACGTTTAGTGAGCGTGGCCACTCTGCTCAGACTCTCTGAAAGATGGGGTGGCATTGTGTCTCTATAACTTATTAGACTGGTTCCAAGCGTGTGGCTAAGATTAATGGAAGAAAAGCACACTGGTTCTGACAGTGTAGAAGGCAGGGAGGCTCTCCATATCACTTTCTCAACTGCATATTTGGTGTATGATATCCATAGTATCACTCAGCTTTCAAGCCCTACCTAGGAACTGACTCTAAAATGAGTATTACACCTGAAAAATGTCAGGAAAGGCAAGTTGTTGGTGGACTTACTATTCCTGAAACTTCTCAGCCATCACTCACAATGATTTTATTCAAGGTCAGAAGGTCCCATCTGTTTCCTAGAATTGTTTGGGTTGGAAGCAACCTTAAATATCACATACTTCCAGCCCCCCACCACTCTCAGGTATGCCTTTTACTATACCAAGCTGCTCAAACCCCCTTTGAATCTACCCTTAAACACTTCCAGTGATGGGGCATCCACAACATTTCTGGTCAGAGAGGTTGTTTGTTCAGCCCCTTTGAGAAGAAAGCTGTAATCTGTCCAGCCTCAGAGACCTCTGAGTTATTGCAATCTGTTGTTTCACCATCTCTTCATAGGCCTACCACAGAAAGCAGGTGTTTTTCCCTGAGAGCTGTCACCAGGTGTATCACAGGCAGTACAAATGGCAACAGGAGGTGCTGGCCTCTCTGAGATAAAATTGGAAAGGCACTGGGTGTTGTACCCTGGACCTTATATTGCAAAATGTGAAAGTGTATAGTGTATAGCTTTACTTCATGCACTGAGAGACAAAGCTGAAAAGGGGACTGTAGAAAAATGGGAATAAACAAAGCAAGAAAGGAGAAAAGGGAGAAATCTGTTCTTCAGTTTTTGGTGGGAAGGAAACACTTTTGCTTTTCTTTCAGGATGAGCTGATGTATATGCTAAGGAAGCTTTTGTTGAACATTGGAGACTTTCCTGCTCAGACATCTCATATCCTCTTTAACTACTTGGTGAGTAGCTTGAGGGTCCACTGTGTGGCCCAGAATCTCTCCTCTGCCTTCATGTGTGCAATAAATGCATTTCATTTTTCTTATATAGCTCATACTTGCTCCTGGTTGTGGGTGCAGGTCACCAGGCTTCTTTCTGGCCTTCTTGAGAGAGGAAAAGGAACCTTCCTCTTTTTATTAAACCCTTAAGCAACCTTTCCTGGATTTCTGAACTGAACCTCAGCCAATCTTGTAAATTAGAAGAGTCCCAGCACCAGAAACCTTTAATTATTTTACTTAATTTGGGTTCAGGAAGTGCTTTGATAATAGACAGTCCTCTTGGAGCAAATCTAGCAGCTTCCTTCAAGATCATGGACAAATGTTATAGTCAGGAGGTGAAGCAGACAACATGTTTGCTTCTCCAGGGAGTCTCCTGTAGTTTGTGAGTTGTCTGCATGGCAACAGTTCAGAGCAGAAAGAATAGGATTTTATTTTTTATTCCTTTTCCTCACCGGCAGTGGTGTTTAAAGCTATACTGCAAGAGTACATTTTGGCCCCCCGATCCTCATGATCTCTAGAAAAAGGAAGAATATTACAGGCAGATTTTTCTTTAATATGGATAAAATTTCAGGATTTATACAATGCTCTGCACAGTTAAAAGAGTGTGCACAAGCTGATATTCCTCTTGCTCATTGCCTGCAGGTAGGGCTGATCATGTATTTTGTACGGACTCCGTGTGAATGGGGCATGGATGCCATTTCTGCCACTCTCACCTTCCTTTGGGAAGTGGTGGGTTATGTTGAGGGACTCTTCTTCAAGGATCTCAAGCAGACCATGAAGAAGGAACAGTGTGAAGTGAAGCTGCTGGTGACTGCCTCAATGCCAGGTATAAGAAATAAATCTTTAAATCTCCTTCACTTCAAAGTTTATGGCCTGCTTTACCAAAAAGAAGATACATCAGAACTGGATAAGAAAAAGACCTGTTACAAATGGCTGTATATTTTAAGGCAGTTTTCCTTCAGTTGGGTATGCTGTGAGTAAATTCTACTGCTGATTCCTTGAGATTCCAAAAACCACTTTCAGAGCTCTAAAAGAAGCCAACAAAAAGTGAACTAGAACAGTATTTGAACCCAGAGCTTTGTGCCAGCTGGGCTGTGAAAGGCTGGCAGGAGCATCATTGTAAATCTCTGCCCTTCAGACTCTGGTCATTATGAGTCAGAAAAGAGATAAACAGGTTTGGGCTTTTGCATGTGTTTCTTCCTCAGAGTTGACAACTGCTGCTAAAGCCAGCTCATCCTTTAAGAGCAAACCAATTTCTCATTAAACTGTGGAACTGTGAGAATATGTTAACTCTACTTAATGGTTACTACAGGACTCGCTCAGTCCATCTGCCTGTCCAGAATTTATTTCAAGCACAGCTCTTACTCCGTGGGCAGTCTCTTGAAATTGAGTTAATTAAAGAGGCCAGGGAGAATGCATCAACTTTTCTTTTTCTAGGCACAAAAACCCTTGTTGTGCATGGACAGAATGAGTGTGACATCCCAACACAGCTTCCAGTCCATGAGGACACACAGTTTGAGGCTCTTCTGAAGGTAGGAGTGGGCTTTTGAGCTGGACACACTGCTTGCATTTACAATCCATTGTGCCTGATCATCCTGTTTCAGTGTCAGGGAGGGAAATTCTGCTCACAGGCATGTTTGTCTCCCTGTGGCTGCAATAAACACCATCCCACATTTAAGGATCATAGAAATGCTCTGAACTCACAGAGAGCCCAACTTTACAAATGCAACTGCATTAGGAGACACTGCAGCTTGTTGGGTATTTGCTGCATACTTTTGATAAACACACAAATCATTTAAATGCTTGGTTTTAGCAACACTAGAGATGAGAGATTGATCAAGATCAGAGTGAAAATGATGGTTCAGTAGCCACAACAATATTTTGGTATCCAGGAGCTATGCAGTCACTTTTAGCCAAAAAATTTCCTGGATGGTTTTAATCGAGCCACACATGAAACAGATTTGTAAAAGCTTTCAGTTTGTCTATGTTAAATTTTACTGGGAATCCCATCTCAGTGTTTTGAAGGGTCAGAAATTCAGTGTCTCTGCATCTCACCTATCACTAAGTCTTGATGAATACCCAGATACATGTGGCTCATTCAGGCAGACAAATATGTGTGATACCAAGGCTGGATGTTGTGATTTTGTATAAAACAACAAAAAAGTAACAGGATATTTTGATTTCTTTCTTTTCAGGAGTGTTTGGAGTTTTTTAACATACCTGAAACTCAGTCTTCTCATTATTTTTTAATGGATAAGCGTTGGAATCTCATTCATTATAACAAGGTAAGGCAAAGATCAAGCCCATGTGGCTTTATTTTTGTGAGTTTTCATCTTACTTCTTTGTAAACATCAGGGTTGTCTAAAGGAGAACAAACATTCTATAAATAGAGTTCTGTCCTGTGAGCATCACATCCTTAGTTGTGTGTGGTGAAAGATTGGAATTTGAGAGGAGAGAAGAGGCAGAAGGCAGGAATATCTAGTTTTCTTAGAAAAGATCAAATTTTTCCTCTGTTTGTGCTCTTTCATGATGCCTGACACTGTCTGAACAGTGAAGGGCTAAAGGGCCCTTTTTCCCTTTCTGTTGAGTGATTACATTTGTTTAAAATGCACTTTCTCCCCTCTCCTGGCAGACCTACGTCCGTGATATTTATCCTTTCCGGAGATCAGTCTCTCCCCAGCTCAACCTGGTGCAGATGCATCCAGAAAAGGGTCAAGAGCTCATTCAGAAACAGGTATCATCAAATACTTCTTCCCAGAAACAAACTCTGAAAAGAATTTTTTTTTCCTCTTAAAGGCTTTCCCTCATGCTGCGTGCAGATCAAGAACTTTGCTGGAGAAGTAACAACCAGCATAAAATCTGCTTTGGGGCCATATAGAGTGTACATTATTGCAGGGAGATTAAACTGGGATGTGAATTCCCCCCTCCCCTACTCTGTCCAGCCAATTTCCTCTAGGTGGATCCTTTTGCAGAAAATTTTTAAAAAGGCTATGTGGGAATTATGCATTTGGTGTTAACAGCTGTATTTTTGTAGGCAAAAACCAGCTATTGTTGTTGTGTCCTTACTGGGAAAATATCATCAGGAGTGGTTATAAAAGGCAGCTACAAAGCTGCTGAAGAGCTACTAGCAGCTAAAATAATTGAAAATAAAGTCAATGCCATCTCATATGTGTATGGCACAAAATAGAATGATATTTCCTGTGCTGCACCTGTCAGTGGAAAGTCAATAAAAATCTGAAATTATTTGGGATCAACTTGGTTGTTTCTCTAACAGAAATTACCCTGCTTCTAGGAGATGTTCCACAAATAAATGAGTTTAATATACCTTACATGATCCAAAAATATTTAAATGTGCTTCACATTTTTTGTCAGGGCATTATTTTGCTTTCCACGTGTTTATATTTTGAACACTTAGAGCCCAAAACATTTAACTTCAGAGCAAGGTCAGAGCAAGGCAGGAGCTGTGAACCTGACCTTTGTCACCTGATCTTCGATGTGTGAAACCAATGCTTTGAGTTTTGGTTTTGGCTTCATCCCAGTGGCTATGACCTGTCTCCAAACTGCTTCCAAAGTTGCTTCTGGAACCAAATATCACTCTGCTTTAATAGTTTCCTGTAGCATAAAAACAAAAATTGAATATCTAACCTGGGTGGTCCTACCAGTCACAAGTTCAAAGGAGGCTGGTGGAATGGAATTTGGTTTCCCAATTGGTGGGAAGTAGAAGGGCTAATCTGCAGTCAAGCAAGACTTTGCTCCTTTTCAGTAACACAGAATCTGCTCTGCTTTGTTTTATTGACTTTTCTTTTGCAATTGTACATCTACTTCCTATGGCCAGATGTCAGCCAGCCTTATCTCAGGAGGCAGACAGCAATTCTAACTTCTTGTTGACCATAGTGTAAGAATTGAAGAGAGGAAATACAGACAGGCTTTCATTTTGGAGTTGGTTTCTCTGACTACCTTGGGGCTTACATTAATCTACAGAATAACCCGAGCTGAAAATTGTTCTGCAACCATTTGGGGTCCTTCAGAAGACTGAAATAGAAAATGTTGTCAGAACCACTTTTACAGACACAATCATCTTTGCAGACCTGTGCTGGAGGACAGTAGTCACAAAAATTCTAGCGAGAGGGTGTAGCACTAGCCCTGAGAATTTCACCATGATCCTCTGAGCCAGGAGTGCAGCATTCTCCCATCAGAGAAAGCTGTAGAAATGAACCTGGTGAGGTGCAAACACATTTTAAAGAGTTTTTGGATTTGGCTGAGCCGAAAAGATCTCTGTCTGTTTTCTCTGCCAGGTGTTCACCCGCAAGCTGGAGGAGGTGGGGCGGGTGCTGTTCCTGATCTCCCTGACCCAGAAGATCCCTCCAGCCCACAAGCAGTCCCACGTGTCCATGCTGCAGGAGGATCTCCTCCGCCTGCCCTCCTTCCCCCGCAGTGCCATCGACGCTGAGTTCTCTCTCTTCAGTGATCCCCAAGGTATGATCCTGCTCTGCACAAAGCCCAGGAGGATTCTGTGAGTGCTTTGCCTGCCTCAGAAACACACAGGCTTGCAGCTTTTCTGCAAGATGATGAGTCTCCTCCTGGGGAAGCTGATACAGAGCTGTTGGTTTGTAAGCACAGCAGCAGAAAGGGCTTCACTGTTAGAATTCTCCAGACAAGGCTACTTGCTTTGGACCCAGATGAGAATAACGTCTAATTAAGTATTAAAATTATGTGTGAAGCTATTTAAAAAGGATTGTTCAAAGTCTTTTGCCATCTGCTTTGAGGAAGCAGTTGACACCCAATGAAGACTGGACAAATTCTGCAGCAGGGATAAAGAAACAGTCCACGTAGAAACCTTGCTCTGAATGTAAAGCAGGGTTTCCAGCCTGATGTTAAATAGGTTAAATAGGCCATTGTTGCACAGTGGTAAGCACTGGCAAGTTCTGTGCCAGCCCTAAATGCTCTTGATTTCAGAAGCATTATTGTAACTCTGCATCAGTTTCCTGTAATGTGTGGGACACCTGGAACATAAAATCTGAGCATAAATCTGCACAGCCTCTGCGAGAGGCAGATGATGTGTGCAAAAACTCAGATCTTCCACTTTGTAAGGGAGGAGTGTTCAACCAGCAGATTAATGATCTGTGCGATATTTATCATTCTTCATATTGATGCTTTCAGTCAAGGTTTGCTCAAGCAAGAAACACAGGATGGTTGAAATTATTTTTAAAAGGCAGAAGGGTGGTCATTGCTGTGGGATTATTCTTTGCAGTGAGGTGAGGCTGGCTGCTGTTGTTGACTGCTCTTCTCCCCTGCAGCTGGGAAAGAGCTCTTCGGCCTAGACACCCTCCAGAAAAGCTTGTGGATTAAGCTGCTGGAGGAGATGTTCCTTGGCATGCCCAGCGAGTTCCCCTGGGGGGATGAGATCATGCTATTCCTGAACGTGTTCAACGGAGCCCTGATCCTGCACCCCGAGGACAGTGCCCTGCTCAGGCAGTACGCTGCCACCGTCATCAACACGGCCGTGCACTTCAACCACCTCTTCTCTCTCAGCGGCTACCAGTGGGTGCTGCCCAGCATGCTGCAGGTGAGCTGTGCCAGCGCTGATTCACCCACATACGGGCACTGATACTCAGCTGGGATGGACAAAAGGCTCTCTAACCATTTAAAGTTAGAAAGTGAATGTTTATTCAGCGCTGGGCGGCAGCATGGGGTAACCCTCTAATACACACTGCAAAATTACAGGTGGTCAAAGAGTCTATTTATTGACAAAAGGTTTAAACAAATACATATTCATAATACCAGCCCTGCCCATCCCCTGCTTCCTATGGTAATTGGCTTGAATAGCTATTAAGCAGGCGTGGTTGGCTTCTTAAATTAAGGCAAGTCTTTCTCGCCCTGAACTCTTGACCTTATCCATTAATGACAATACAAGTGGCTTTTGGGGCAATTCCAATTTTCAAAGAATAAGATTTTGGTTGCATTGTTCATGTTTCTTTGGATCTAGTTTCATCTTTTCCCATTGCAAGCACAGCTGAGTAAACATAAAATGCGAGGCAGTCAATTATTTAAGTTTCAGATAACTATTTCAAGCCTGGTTTTCTTCTAACTTCTAACTCTTAATTATTTTCAGCAATTTTCTATCCATTTGCTTTTTAATTAATTGTAGTAAATAACTAACTTTTAAATAAAATCCTCTTCACTCTGAGATGAGCAAGTGGCTGGACAATTTTTTCTGGACAATTTTTTCAACTTTGGGCATCTCCATGTTTTTTACTTATGAGATGGCAGAAGTTTGGGAAATAGCTGAAATATCTGAATTTACTACTTGCTAATTGAAACTAAATTATATTCACTTTTTAAGTATGCAAGTAACTCAAAATGTTTATAAAAAATTGCATTCTGTCTTTTCTTGCGAGTGATGACAAATATTGGAAGTGTCAGAGGTGGGGTTTCTCTTCACCTTGAGATGAACAAGTGGGCCTCTTTTCCTGTCGATTCTTAAGAAAAATCAGCTGAAAATAAAATAAAACGTCTTGTGAGAAAGGACTGGAAGATCTGATTAACTGAAAGGAGATTCAGAAAGAAAGCACCAACTGGCTCCTAACAAGTGAAGTGCTTCTAGGAAGGAGAGGGAAGGAACAGACCTCAATATGTAGGACAAAAAATATTGGACTAACAACGTGAAGAATGTCCAAGCATGAAAAGCAGACTTTTTCCTGAGGACATTTTGTCCATGAATGCATTGCCAGGGAGGGCGGTCCAGTCTCCATCTTTAACAGAGTGCTAGACAAACCCATCAGGAACGACAGCTGGTTCAGTGTGGGCCCCAGGGGTGAGAGCTCTTCCCCTGGAGCAGTGCCTGATGTCCTTTTGTGTGTGCCCAGGTGTACTCTGACTATGAGAGCAACCCGCAGCTGCGCCAGGCCATGGAGTTCGCGTGCCGCCAGTTCTACGTCCTGCATCGCAAGCCCTTCATCCTGCAGCTCTTTGCCAGCGTGGCCCCTCTCCTGGAGTTCCCTGTGAGTAAAAGACATTCCCTTTTCTTAGGGGAAAGACCTGTGTGCAGCTGTTGGAACCCAGAAACCTGGGAGTTTTGAGCTTTCTGTGCTTTCTGACACTGACCCCCCCTGGAGAACACTGCTTTGGACCTGAGCCTTGGAGAAGCTTCCAAATTTGAGTGATGGAGTTAAAATCACTGACTCTCTGGTTTTAGCTGTGTGTAGTTGAATAGGAATGTGTGGTGTCATGTGGTGAAAAGCTTGGAATTTGGGGTTTTTAGAATATAGTAATAGATATGGGATAAGATGAAGGTTGTCAGGTATTGTCTCTTTCTTCTTTTTGCTCCTTCTCCTTCCTAGTTTTAAGTTTTTAGTTAAATAGTTAGTGCTGCACTGCAGGTCACAAATGTTTAAAGTCAAAAGTTTAAATAATATAGGTGCTAACTTTTAATTAGGCTGTTTAGCTTTAAAAAACCTTGTAACTAACTAAATTCACCTCCATTTTACTTGCCTCTAGCTATTAGCTAGAAGTACAACTTTCTGTACTACAAATAAAAATTAATAAACAACTAAACCCAAATACAAAAAAAAATCATCTCTCTCATACTTAATACTAATTCTGAGTAAAAGCAAAAGAAAAAAATAAAAGCCATTAATAAGATAGTGCAAGAACAAACATGCAGCCAGCCCCCATCAGAGCTCACAAGGAGAGAACACTCAGTGCTGCACAGAACCAAGTCCTGACTTATTTCTGTGCAGCACTTGGTGGAGCAAGGGCTGAGATAGCTCTCCAGGCCAATAAATGTGGTCTCACTTGAAATTTCTGTGCATAAATGTATTATAAAAGGACAGCAATGACTTTATATGCAAATCCATTCTTGGAATCCAGCAATAAGAATTAAAAGCCTAATACCAAGTCTTAGTCAAGTCAAAGACTAGATTAGTCGTGTTTTGAAATATTCATTAAAATGTTCTAGCATTTTAGGCATGTTTATGGAATCTTGATTTGAAGTGGGGCACTGCCAGCACACCTGTCTTTGTCCTCCGCCGGGCAGCAAAGATCTGTGTGCAGTTTTCAGATCGTGCTCCCACTGTAGCATCAGTCTGCTAAGTCAGGCAAGGCTTACAGGTTGAAAGCAATGGAATCCTGAACTCCTTGTGGACCCTGTGTGGAAACAAAGGTGGCCCACACATCCAGATAAACGTTCCTGGCATGACATGAATGTCTCTTGTTGGAACAGGATGCTGCAAACAATGGAAGCAGCAAAGGAGTGTCAGCTCAGTGCCTGTTTGACCTGCTGCAGTCTTTGGAGGGAGACACCCCAGACATTTTGGACATCTTAGAGCTGGTGAAAGCAGAAAAGCCTCTCAAGTCATTAGGTAACAGTCAAGCACTCTTCGTTCAGTATTCTGGTTAATGTTTGTTGATTTAACAGACATTTGATGCAGCATGATTTCTTCAGAGCCCTTCCCTTCTGTTTCCTATGACTCATGGGGTTTTTAAAGACTGGCTTTATTACCATCAACCTTTTGATACTTTAGGGATGGAAAATATTAATTAATTTTATCCCAAAGCTACTTTTTTTTCCTTAAGCCTTCTAGTCTGAGACTAGCCTCTGGCATTTTGAATTTTAACGTGTGGATGAAGAGTAAAGATGCCTAATAAACCTAATTATGCTGACAAGATCATTGTCATCCTCTGCTCTGCTCCATGTGGACAATAAAAGCATCCTCTCCCATGGGCAGACTGTGACTGGTGGATGATGATGGATACAATTCAGACATCCAGCAGTGCTGAACTCCTGGGCAGGTGTTGATTTATCAAAAAGCAGAATACATATGGCTGTATGGTGTATCCAGGACATTGTGTCTCTTGATTAGTATCTGTACAATGCTGCATTTAAGAATTTGGCTGCTTTGTGATTTTTTGCTGATTTTTATGAAGATCTTCAAATTGTTTTCCAAATTTGCACTTCTCTTAAATACTAGTTATCTTGATGCACTGTGAAGCCTGTCTGGCCTTAGAGTTGAAGCTTTGTAATAAAATGGGATTTTATGATGCTGCACAATCATATAGAAGGTTTTTAATACAAAATGGTACAGAAACAAAAGATATTTCTTCCTCTTTGTGGATTGTACCAAACATTTGTATAAAATCTTGGAGGTTTTTGTGAAGAGCTATTAAAACCTCTCTGGAAATTCTCAAGTATGAGTTGATGATGAGTATGTTGTGTATCTGGTATCTTCCATATGAAGATCAGAATTATGATTTGCATATTTTAGGACCTTAATTTTGAATTGGGCTCCTGCATAACAAAGTCACTTCTGAAAACAGGGCTGTTGTTCTACTAAAAATATTATTCCTTTACAAATATTTTTTCTAGTTTCTTAGTGCCCAGAACTAATTATGCCCAAAGTTATATTTGTAGTATGTGACTTAAATGCTTTTGAAACCTTTTTCTGAAATCACTAGCAAAACAGAGTCACTTTTGTGGTGGTACCCATGTGGCTATGAGTACAAAAGGGGCTTGATTTTTTAGAAGTAAAACATTATTCTGCCATCTGTGGTGCATCAGCATCGTTTTTTGCATGGCTGGAACATCTAAGAAAAAGCATGGGGAGCATAAAAATCATCATTAATTTTACATGTGTCCTTGCCATATATGAGCTGAAGGCTTAGCTTTGATGGGTGATGTTTGAAACAGGACTCCGCAGGTTTTGCTCAGCAGTGAGTGACCTGCTGAGAGCTGTCTCACCTACTGAGTTCTTGGGCAGTAGAGTTCAAGTAGGAGTGAAGAATGTGTTTCTTTCACAGAGACCCATTTTTATCTGTCCAAGAGCCTGTTGGGCATTGTTAACATGAAAAGCAAGCAACAGGAGAGGGGGGAAAGGAAGTGTGCCAGCTCCTTTCATACTTAGTATGACTGTGTGATAATCTTCTCATTTTGCTTTATTCCCTCAGACTTCTGCTATGGGAATGAAGACTTGACCTTTTCCATCAGTGAAGCAATCAAGCTGTGTGTCACAGTGGTGGCTTATGCTCCTGAGTCATTCAGAAGGTTGGGGTCTGTTGTCTTGATTTGTGCAGGCTCAGAAAAGGCATAAAAGTTGTGAAGTATGTGAAAGCAAGGCTGGCAAATGGAGACAGAGGATACAGAAAGGAATTCCAAGTATGGGGCTTCTCTGAGGCCCCAGTGCTCCTCCTAGGGAGCCAGCCCCAAATCCTGCCAGAGCAGCAATATTTCCCAGTGTAAACCCCATTACCCCTTATCCTCTTGGTTTCTGTCATCAGAGAACCAAGGGAGAGAGAACTGCAGGGGGAGAAACAGGCAGCTGGAGAGAACAGGAAGATAAACTTATCTAAGTACAAATGTTAGTTTGCAAGAGGGAATCAGAGAATAAAAGAGTCTTTGGAAGAGAAAATGCTTGTTAGCAAATGGATGTGTTTGGAAGATACCTGAAAGTTCAGGGGGTGTTATTACTATTATTATTATTATTTCATGCATCATCTAGCTTCCTCCTGAAGTTCCTAATCCAGTTGTTTTTTCAGCTCAAGACTTCTAGTGAGAAGCAATGAAATCATGCTCCTAGTTACAGATCCAAAATCTTCAGACAGAAACCTAAACCTCTACCTAATGTGAGCTCAGGAGTGACAAAACAAAACAGACTAAGTGTTGTTATCTTTTCCAGCCTCCAGATGCTGATGGTTTTGGAGGCCCTGGTTCCCTGTTACTTGCAAAAACTGAAGAGACAAACCTCCCAGGTGGACACTGGGACAGCAGCTCGTGAGGAGATTGCCTCCATGGGTGCCCTTGCCACCTCTTTGCAGGCTCTCTTGTACAGTGTAGAAGTTCTCACCAGGTAACTCCAGGGGCTGAGCCTGCACTTGGCTGTCTGTGCACACGAGGCTGAGTTTTAGACTTGGTAAAATCAGTGCATGTTTTCAGAGCAAAAGCAGAATTTCTGTGTGCCTGGTAGATTTAATGTGTGCTGCTCACCTTCTCTTTGCCAGGCCTATGACAGCCCCACAGATGAGTCGATGTGACCAAGGCCACAAAGGGACCACAACTGCAAACCACACCATGTCAGCAGGTGTGAACACCAGGTAAGGCTTTTCTTTCTTTTCATATTTTTTTAAACAGTTTTGGGTTGGTTTTTGGTTTTTGGTTTGGGTTTTTTTGGGGTTTTTTTTCAGTAAGGTAAAATCTCATTGCTCAGAGTGCTTGGTCTCAGACAGCTGAGGGAGTGCTCTGGGAGCTGTTCTGCGTTAGAAAACAGCCACATCAAAAGGGCACATTCTGCATTTCTGCATTTCTGATGATAAACAAAACACCCAAGACCAGGATTTCTAGTTTCAAACAAAACATCTAAATAGAAGATCTTTGATATAAAGGGTATCAGAAGGGAGGACACACATCTTAAATAATTCATTCCCCTTTTTGCCCTCTAGAAGTATACTGGTGAAGCTCACTCATTCTCTGCTTTTTTCCTTCAAAGTGACCAGTGGGCAGAGCATGCTTGGCCAGCAGAAGGGTCACATCCTCCTGGCCTTGTTCTAAGGGGCTGACAACTTGAGAGAAGTGAAAATAATGCCTGGAAATATTCTTGTCCTTCTTAAAAAAAAAACCAAAAAAACAAAACACCAAAGAACTTTCTTACAGAAGAAGGAAACAAAGAAGGACATGGCACCAGTGAACTGTAATTCTACTCCTTAGCCATAATGGCCATTCCAGTTAGGCTGCTGCAAATCAGACAAGGCTACTAAAAATTTACTTGGTTATAGCAGAAGGGCTTAATCCACCCACAGGCATTTGGGTTTGTGAAGTTTTTTGCTTGTAGCAGGCAGCCCTGCCTCCTCCTGGGGAGACTGTGCCTTACTGTGCTGAAAATCTGAATGTTTGTGCTGACCTGGAAGGGCAATTGTAGCCTAGCAAAGGCTGGGATAGCTGTTTTTCTGGAGTTTTCCAAATTATTACTTTTTTTGTTTTTTTAATCCAAAGGATTTAAAAGTCAAATTCTGCATGGATCATCAAAGGACTATTATGTCAGTTTATAAATGTGTGCACATCTTAGTTGGTAATTCCTGGCATCAGTCTGTTCTTCTTTAAAGTCAGTCACTCCTGGCATCATTCTGCTATTCTTTAAAATCTATTCAGTCATGGTTAAAACATGGCTTTGACTTTCAATCCCTGGTCTGAGAAACAGATAAACTCCAGACGTGACAAACCAGCAGATAAACCAGACATGCTGAAGTCTGAGGTGGACAAATGCCATTTATTTCATTTGTAAGATTGCTCAGTCTAAGGCAAATCAGGTGCAATGGAAAATAGTGCTTTATGATCTATCTGCTGATTTTGGAGAGTCGTTAGCAAGTAAGTAGTAATTAAATAGCTCCTGAGAGACAATGTAGACATTCCCAGTGCAGGATGACTCAGGCATCTTGACTTACATTTCTTTTCTAATTATTATCCTCTGATTCAAAATATTTTCCACTGCTCCAGTTTTCCTGCACTTGTTTTGTTATCATTGCAACAGAGATCTGCTAGCAACAGCAGGTGCCTCATGATGTTAGAATGATACTGTTCAAGCCTTGGACATGTTAGCCAAGTGGTGCACCGTCTATTAATGCTTTCTCAAAAAGAACTAACAAGAGAAAATGACAATAAAACTAAAAAAACATTCTGAGGTATTCTTTTCACTTGGTGAGCTCTGGTTTCGTGAAACGGACTGAGAACTGGGGTGAAAAATCAGTAAGAGAAATCACTTGAAAGAGAGCTATGGTTTATAAGCCTGAAATTTTCCTTTCAGAAGAAGGTCAGTAACTCTAGGAATATGTTTTTTGATGGAAGGTGGGAGATAAAGGCAATTCAGTGTGGTCAGTAACAATGTGCATGCACTGTTCCAGTGGCACAAGACACCCTCCTGAGCACGGTGCATAAACCTCTGGGCTAGAACAGTGCCACTTTCTTTTAGAAAGGCAAATTCAGGCACTGCTAAGTTGCTATTTGCAACCTCACTGTTTCTGTTTTCCCAGGTACCCAGAACAGGGAGCTAAACTACACTTTATCAGGTACAGTAAAATTTTATCCCAGTCTCCCCTGGCGTGTGATGAACCGTTCCCCTGTTGCTGTGACAGGCAGCCTTTTCTCAGGGAACGTATCAAAGCATAGTTCATATAGAAAATATTGACATTTTTTAGCAAGACTTGGAAGATTATAACTTCCCTTTTTTGTTTCTTAATTGCAGATGCAACTCCCTTTCTTTCAATTGCAGAGGAAAGCATCTGTTGCAAAAACAAGATGAAGAGGTTGCTGTAATCTCTCCCTGATGATCTGCCTCTCCACATATAGCACTCTCCACTTTGTCTTGCTTTGTATCCTCCAGGGAGAACCTTCACTTGATGGAGGAGGGCCAGGGTCTGCCCCGAGAGGAGCTGGATGAGCGAATTGCCAGGGAGGAGTTCAGGAGGCCCCGGGAGTCGCTGCTGAATATCTGCACAGAGTTTTACAAGCACTGTGGTCCCAGGCTGAAGATTTTGCAGAATCTGGCTGGTGAGCCCCGAGTGACTTCTCTGGAGCTGCTGGATGTGAAGTCCCACATGAGGTATTCCACAGGCAGTCTGCTTTTCCTTGTTCTTTTCAGGGGGATTCCTTTCTTTTAGCTCGTCATTTTTCATTTTTGTCCAAAACATGCAGAGGCTGTTTTGGATGTTCCTTAGATTGTACTGATGCTGCTTGTGTGTAAAGGTTTCTTAAGCTTTCCTCTGGTCTCCCCCACCTGAAACAGCTCCATCTGATGTAGGACAAACTCAGTTCTGCACAGAGAGCAGATTTATCAGAATCTGATGTGACAGTCATGGTCTTGGGAGGCTGACAGGTGCCATTACAGAGGCTTCAGAAAACATGATAATATGCTAGTCACTTCAGACAGGATTCATCTCACCCAATTTTAGCCACTTAAAAGCTAAATGTTCAGCCTGCAAAAGTCATAAAGATCTTTTCGCACCCAGTGAAAAGGAAGATGTGCATCCAACTATTTATCCAAGTATAAATATATATGTATATATATATATCTCCAAGGAAAATAAGAGTTTCCCAGGTTGCTTATTTCTGCTAATAAGGAGCTAGCAGATTAATTGAGATTGATGTTTCAAGCTGAATAAAATGGATCTCATACTTTATAATGCATAAGGAAATTTTATATATATCATGCATAGAACTGGTGTTACAGCAAGAAGCTTAATTATACGATAATTTAAATTTCACAGCATTTAAGAAAACAGACCTACTTCATAGTAGGACAAAGCAGTTTTAAAAAGTGAATAATAAAGAAAAACTGGATAAACCCACAATTTTTATATCACTTTTGGTTAATCTGAGGAACCTGTCACCCTTGATATTCCTAGGCAGATTATAAAGAGAATAGAAATATGTTGGATGCATTTCAGAAAAAGCCCCCATAATATGGATGGGATTGTTCTGTAATCATCCAATACAAAGTCTGTTGATGTTTCATATTTTATTTCTGGTCTTTGCTTGCCATAAATATCCAAGTATTTCAGGAGATTTTTGTCAAACTTCAAGTGTAAATTAAATGCTGCCATGATATTTCACAGTCAATACAAAAAAAAGCCATTGACAAGGCCATCTGGGAGAGTGGAAAAAGCAACAGCAACACAATCTGTAGAGGTTTTAGGAGAAACAAATAAAAACTGCAGGGAGCAATCCCAAAAGGACGTTGTGTAAACCTATGGGCACATTATTTTTAAAATATAACACCTGAGAATTGCACAGTGATAATTCCTAAAGTGGCAATGTTGAAAAACAAGCACAGAACAACATCAAAAAACTTATTAACTGACACACAGGTGATGTCAGATCTGTATTTCACAGGCACTTGCAATGTTGTAGCCTTACTGCCAGCACAGGAACTTTAGTTTTCACTACACAAATCTGTGATTCCTTATGTTCCTTTGTTTTAATGGCAATGTAAAAGCAATATTTAGACCATCCATGTGTTCTTAAATATAAAAAGTGATTCTAATCTTAACAGACCAGCACTGTATCACATCTAAGAGTTTAAACAGCATCCCATTTGACTTTTGCACCGTTTTCTTTTCACCAGGCTCCTGAATATTTACCTGCTGGTCCATTGGTATGTGTGTAGGGCTGCAGGCTGTATTTATTCCTCTCTCCCTGGTGGTTCCAGGCTGGCAGAAATTGCACATTCCCTGCTGAAGCTGGCTCCTTACGACACGCAGACCATGGAGAGCCGCGGGCTCCGGCGCTACATCATGGAGATGCTGCCCATCACTGACTGGACAGCTGAGGCGGTGAGACCTGCCCTGATCCTCATCCTAAAGAGACTGGACCGTATGTTCAATAAAATTCACAAGATGCCTACCCTGAGGTGAGCAGGAAACCCTCTGGGGTCCGTTTCTGATGTTGCAAGCCTTGAAGTGTGGGTATGTCACTTCCTCGAGCTGTCATGTTGCAGTGAGCCTTTATAACACACCAGAAAATGACAGGTGTCTTTAGCTCTGTAAGTGTGGTCATGTTAATGTTTTTGTTGTGTCTTCTGGTAGCAGCATGGTTATTAAGAACTAAAGAGAGAACTCCCAGAAACATTATTTTTCTTTCCTGAATTTTTTTTCCATCTCAATGCCCTTTTAAATAACTTTTGCTGTCAGTTTTTAAATGGAAAATTGAACTGCGGTGAGAGTATTTCTAGCATGGCAATACTATCATGTCCTCTGTAAAGACAACAATAGTCAGGAGCTCTGCAGTAGGTTCTGATTGCTCCCTAGTAAAAGGCAAAGAACTTCATCAATTGTTTCAGGTCCATGCCTGTTGGAAGCCTGGTATATCACACAGTGGCATTATGGTACATACAGGCTTTGGCAAAATCAAGAATTACTGACTGTGGAGCATCCCTGAAGTACACATCCAGTCTGGGTGGTATAAAATCCCTCAGACCTGTCAATTTTCCAGTGAGCAGAGTAAAAAGAGTCATTGGTTCTTGGTCACCCTCGTGGGCATATGTCCTCAACTGCTTGAATGGTACTTCATTGGCAGTCTCAGCTGAGAAGCCAAATCATATTAGACAACATCAGAATTTTGTCCCAGCAGGGAGGTGATCTCTTCTTTCTGGCATCACTATCCATCACTTTTTTCTGGCTAACTTGCTTCAAGAAACTCCACCCTTGTAAGATTCAGAGGCAGAAATTGTGGTGCTTCTCTCTTCTGTTGGTTTGATTCTTTGCCATGTCTTTGCTTCTCATTCATTCCTTCTTTCCCTGCTCATATTTTCTTCTGCCTCCAAGGCAGATAGGAGTTTCTGCTCCTGAAGATCTTTCTTCCTTATGTGAGCTGAATGAACATCCATAAATTAAAATTCCTTTCATATTCTCTCTCTCTATGCCTGTACCTATGCTTGGCTTAAATTATGTACTCATTAGGACAGCAAAGCCACTGGACCAAATGCAGCAACTACATTTTTAAGCATCACTGAGTCAAGCAGTCTCTTAGGGATGGGTGTGGGTAAAGACCCCAGGAGCCATCCCTTGGGGTACTCAGGATCAGAATCTTAGACACTGCCTCCTGTGGGCATCCCACTGCAAACCCAGTGTCTGCTGGAACCGGTGGGTATGTAAGAACAAGAACAGACCACTGATCTGGAGATTGAGTAACAGTGGACACACTAAGGTGAGATACATGTTGAAGAAAAAGTTGTACAGCGAACACTTGATTCCCCGTGTGGCTCTGAGAAGTCATCTGAAGAGCTTGACTGGGACATTGTTTAAGGTTTGAGTGAACAAGCTATGCCAGCCTTTTGTCTTTCTGTCCCAGTAAATGCAGTCAGATGCTGACTGTGAGCCACAGTGACTGCAGAGAGTCAGGCCCTGAGATGAAGGGTGTGAGACACTTTGATGTTCCCTATGCTCTGTCTGCTTGTGATTAGGAAGAGGAATCCTTTCAGTATCTGGTGTAATCCCTAAATTTTGTTTTGGTGCAAAGAGCAAAGTGTCAGAGAAGAAAGGATCTTGGAATGAAGGATTTTGGTGCTGATGGGGAGTGAATCACCCATCCTGCACAAGGTGGAGATGAAGATTCTCCAGCTGAGCCAGTTTAGGGCAGTCTGTGTGTGGGAGTGGAGCAGCCAAGCTGCAGAGGAGCTCCAAAGGCACTCAGGCTGATGGGATTTGTCCATGCCAGTGGGAACACCCACAAGCCACAGGAGATGGAGGGGAGCTTGGCACAACAGACCTTTCCCTACACCTGAGGCCACGGTGTTGGCTCCTTCTGCATCTCCTGCCCCAGTGCTGCTGCTGCAGGGCTTTGTGTCACCAGCTCCAGCCAGCTCTGCTGCGTTTCTCGTCTCAAACAAACGCCCTTGGTGTGGTCTGTGGCTCTGTGCCTTCTCTGTCCCACCCTGTGCTCCTCCTGGCCATCGTGGCTGTGTGGCACGTCTCCTCTGTGGGTGTCACTGTGTGTCGGTGGCCGTGTTTGGGCGTCTGGTGTGGGGGGCAGGAGCCCGTGGCTAATGGCACCTACTGTTGTATTGCAGGCGCCAGGTTGAGTGGGAGCCTGCCAGCAGTTTGATTGAAGGGGTTTGTTTGACACTTCAGAGGCAGCCTATCATATCCTTCCTGCCTCACCTTAGGTCTCTGATCAATGTCTGTGTCAATCTGGTGAGTAGCCGAGCGGCAACCCCATGAACCTTTGCTAAACCTCCCCCTGCTGTTGATTTCTCTGGACTGAAGATGACAGTTCATTCCCACTGCTGACATTTTACCTGTCCCCTCTGCCCCTCACAAGGGGACTCTGCAGGTGACACTAGAGACAGGAAGGTTCATTTTTGAAGTGGTGCATGGGGAGCTGCAGTGACCGACAGCAGCGGTCGAGCAATTTATTTTCCATTACTTCCCACGCACCACTTTGAAGATCCACCTTTGCCAGACTGAGCTGAGAGCTGAGGGCTGCAAGTTGGAGAGTGGGGTGGTGGAGACTGCACACACCTGGTAGAGACAGGGAGAGGGTGGCACTGGGGATACCTACCCTCCCCAAGGGGAAGGGCCCTGATTGCTCTGCCAGTCAGAAGGGTTTGCAAGGTGAATTGACTCCACTGTTTGTAATGTCCCTGGCTTGATCGAGTACAGGCTTGCACTGTACAATATTCAGATCCCTCTCTCAGTAAAGTTTGTGCTCTTGGGTGTGTTACAGCAGACAGAGTTTGCCTGATCACTCAGTGCTAGACCACGGTGTTTCTGCCCGCTTTGACATCTGTGTTACTCCAGCCACTTGGGCAAACAAGCATGCTTTCATTCCAGGTGCAAAAGTACAAATTCAGGGGGAAAGTTCCACTAAAATTTTGCTGTTATTGGGTTTTATAACATTTTCTCCTTAGAGCATAAATGTTGTAACCTTATCTAGCAGCTTACAAAAAACCATTTCAGGGTTCACCAGCGCTCTGAGGTGCTTTAAAAACAATGACCAGTAGCTAAAATGCAATGTCAGATTTTGCCAGGTTCCTGTCCTTCAAGTCAATTCATTGCTGCAAGGGCAGGGAAGCTCCAACCTGTCAGAGTCCATAAGACTTCTTCCTCTTCCAAGCAGAGGTAGCAGCTACCTGGCACTAATGTACTCGTACTGCCACAAGTATTTTGCCTTTAGCTGTCAGAACTGTGAGCTGTGGGAGCACTGAGTGCATGGTGTATCATGTTGTAGACCAACAAGCCCAAAAATCAATCACCCAGGAAGTCGGGGAAATATCTCAATGATAATCCATTGTGATGTAAAGAAGGGGCTCTGACTCTTTTCCTTCTAAATTGTCCTTTGGTTTTTCTGGCAAAAAAACCTGGTTACTGCCTTTTTCCCCAGGCAGAATGTGGAAAAGAAGCATGCATTCATCTCCCATAAGTTTAGGTGGCTGCCTGCTACCCTCTACCTCTTCCTGTCATCAAGCTGTGTCTGGTCATGGTGAGAAACAGACACATGCAGGTTTGTGATTTAATTCCTCCTGAGGGACACATCCCAAACAGTACAAATAACTCTCCCCTAGAAGTGCTGTTTCCTTGGGGTGATTATTCAAGGAGCTCCAGACAGCCAGGTGACATGCAGATGACTCTGCTTCAGACATCAGATTCTGAGAGAAATCATGCTTAGTGTTCCCCAAAACAGGCTGTGTTTGAGAGGAATCTGAACATTGTACAAAACCTGGCTTGGGTCAGACTTAGGACATTATTTTTCAAGTAAGGGAAGGGAAAAGATGTCCACTTTCAATGCAGACTTTTTGCTTTGATGACAGATTTTTATTTGTTACAGTTGTCAAATGACATATCCTCCAACTCTAGCTGTTCCACCAGTCCAGTGCTGGTCATTCAGGGCTGGTACTGGGTACATTTATAAATGTACCTGTGCACTCCTCCCATCCATGCTGGTTCCCTCTTTTCCCCTCCCTTTCCCTGCTAGAACACCATCTCCTCAGTGGCCCCAGCTGCTGCAAGAACCACTGGGGGGATTAGTTCTCCTAGATCCACCCCAACTCAGTGCTCAATGAAAGGCACCTCCATTTCACTGACGTTGGAGGATATGGCATGGATGAAACTGTAAGTAGCCAGTTGTGGTGATGTGCTCTGTTTGTATTGCAGGTGATGGGAGTGGTAGGACCCTCCAGTGTGGCTGATGGATTACCCCTTCTTCATCTCAGCCCTTATCTCTCGCCACCTCTGCCCTTCAGCACAGCTGTTGTCCGGCTTGTAGCATTGCAGATACAGGTGTGTCTGCCCTGGCCCACGGCCAGGCCCTTAGAGCTTCTGGTTGAGACACCACCTCATCAGTGCTCTGTTTTCTTTCTGCAAAAGCTGGGCAAAAACTGTGGAATGTGCACCAAAAGTTAAGGAGAAGCAACATGTCAATTCTCCATCCTTTCTGAAGGCTTGAACTGAGCTCAGAATTCATTTGTTGGGGCCAAGTCCGCAGCAAGCATCCATCAGCTTAACACTGCCATTGAAATCCAGGGAGTTTGGCTGATGGATGCTGTTTAAGGCTCTGAGAAGCAGGTTAGGATTCTTTGCAGGACCTAAGGAGTAAGATTTCTGCCACAGGAGGATGGGCCCTGGCTTGGGTTACATCCATGAAACCCTTCCTGTCTTCCTGTGGGACCATGAGAGTGGGTTTTGTGCTCTTCTGCTCTTACCTGGCCTGGTCACACAGTGTGCCAGCACAAAAAGCAGGGCAACTTGGCTTTTCAGCTGCTGACACAATGGTATCCTTGTTGCCAGAATTAAAAAAAAAAAAAAAAATTTTTTGGACTTTTTTGAAGAATTTCACCACTATTCCTTTCTCATAGCAGCACTATAACTTTTTACAGTCTTTCTGCCTCAGTGTCCCTTTCCTTCCCCACTGGCATGAAATTAGTCTGAATGGTGACCAAAGTGAGAAATTTACTTATCTAGCTTCAACTCTCATTTTAAAATATGCATTGGTACATCTAGTTGAATACTTAGGCAGGTATTTCTGAGCAGCAGGGAAGGAAGGTTTACAGGGATCAACACACAAAGCTGCATCTCGGAGCATGGGGCACAAAAGGACTTTTGGGTTCAAATTGACACAGAAAGAAAACAGATTTCTTCCAGCTCAGCGGTAGTGGTTCTCTAATCAAAACAAAACAAAAGGCCACTTTCACCTGCTGTGAAATATTATCTATTAAAAAACCTTAACAGATAGAAAATTAATATTTTTAAATTGTGGGGAACATTTATTATCCAATTCTTCTCCCTGTTCACTCGTTTGTGGGCTTAAATGTAATGAAAACTGAATGTGTCAGGAAAAACACAAGTCATAATTCCCAATACTTCCAGCAGAATACAAAACAGAAGTTCTTCACACCCCATCAGAAAACATCTCCTAGCATTTCTCAGCCCAGATCTGCAAGCTTGGGAGGTTGCAAGTTCAGTTGCATTTCACAGCTAAGTCTGTAACTGCTGGGATGTTGTAAATGAGCAAAGGTTCTAGTGACAGCTGTTTGAATTGCCTCCTCTAAAAGAAGGTGAAAAACCTTTCAATTTAAGCTTGACTGTGTGTCAAGAAGTAAACATGCATTTTGTTTGTTTTTCAGGAGTTCATTCATTGTCCTAGGGAGGATGACAGGGCAGCACAATGTGAAGTGGAACAAAAATATGTTTGGGAATAGCCTCCATGTTTGGACAGGAGAATATTTAGATAATGTCATTTGTGCCGTTTCCTCTGCTCCTTTTTTTATTCTCTGTAGTCTGTGTCAGATGCTGATACCATTCACAGCAATGCAGAGCTCACGACTGACTCTCAGCTGACTCCAGTGGGATACATCTGATTTTGTTAATGAGAACTAGGAGTTAGGAGTCTGGGCTTCCTACCTTTGGCTGTGACGCGAGCAGGTGATCCCTGTGTTACTCTGTGAATTCCCATCACTCCTGACTAAGTGGTCTGAGGGCATCTCATTCAATCAGGTCATCAATGCTGGTGTTGTACTGTGTGAACAGGGATCCTCATTCCCTGCAGTGACTTGTTTGCGTGATCTGCTGATGAAATCATTTAATCCTTTTTTATTATTACTGCACAGGCTTTGAAAGAAGATTTCCCCCTAAGCCATGTCGTCTCCCCATTCACCAATCAGGAAAGAAGGGAAGGAATGCTTTTAAACCTACTGATTCCATTTGTGCTCACAGTAGGATCTGGAAGCAAAGGTCTGACTAATTTAACAAAAGGAATTTTTTTCCCCCTTTTCTGACAACTGATGTTTGCACTTTCCCTGCTCTCTGTATTTTATTTTTATTTTTTAATTTGGTTTTCTGTCACTGGCAGTATGTCAGCTAAGTGCCCTTTGGGTCTGAGACTGAAAAGAGCCCCATTGGGATTAGTTATTATTTCTTCTTTTTATTTCAGCTATGCCTTGGTTCTTGAGTCAGGTCTTACACAGATGTCCTCCTGCTTTTGAAACTGGAGTGCAGAGCAGGACAAATCTATTGTAGCAGGAGTCACGGAGGGAAACAAAGGTCACAGAAATTGTGTGCCCCTGTGGATCACAATCCATGCCACTTGTCTTGCACAAGTCCTGCTCCTTGCTTTCTGCTATAGAGGGTCTTCACTGGTAAATCCCTAAATGAAAGCAAAGAGTAAAGTGAGAGGGGAATGCCAAAAGGAAATGTGACCACTGAACGGGGCATTTCTTTGTGCTGTGTAGCTCTGTGTTTGTGTGTGTTCGTGTTGGTGCTAAAATAAACTTTGCCTTTGCTTGCAGGAGGAGAAGCAACATAACAAGGTGTGGGGGACGGAGTTTTGGCTTAGGGGACATTTGAGATGCCCCCCATTTTGGAGCTGAACAGGGTCTGGATCTTTTTGAGTGTTTTATGATGGGATGTAGCCTGATCTTTCTCTCTCTTTCCCCTCCCGATGCATCTCAGACAGCCCCTGGCTGGAGCAGCCTGAGGTCCTGCTGCTGCTCCAGACTGTTATCAATATCCTCCTGCCACCTCGCATCATCAGCACTTCCCGCAGCAAGAACTTCATGCTGGAGAGCTCCCCTGCCCACTGCTCTACGCCGGGGGATGCAGGGAAGGACCTGCGGCGGGAAGGGCTGGCGGAATCCACCAGCCAGGCTGCCTACCTGGGTGAGTGATGCCTCCTGCTCACCCTCAGGAGACACAGGAAGGTGGAGGAAAGGAAACCACCTCAGGCAGGAGCTAACTGACCTCTCCAGAGCTGCTTTAGCCCTGTCCTGAACAGGGGGCCAGGCCAGCCCGTGAAGTCAGGAGTATCTCTGGGATATATCGCAACGCGAGCGGTGTCTGCGCTGCAGCTGAAGGAACAGCAGCACAGGTAGAAGTGCTCAGTTTTCAGACTGCCAGGCTACAGCAGTGAAGCCACAAAGGCGAGTCAGACTGCCCATCAACCCCTCACATCACTGGCCCTTGGCTAGCTAGGGTGAGAGCCACACAGCCCTCGCTGGCTGGTATGCCCTCTGCTGCAAGATAATACTGTGTTATCCCACAGGTGAAAGGACAGGAAAAATAATTAAATTGGAGATGTAGCATCACTGAAGGCCAATATGGGGACAGCTTAGTCTCAAAGCACTCCTTCAGAAACAGCTTCTCTGTTTCTGATTTTGTGAGGGCATTATTCTGAAGATTTCTCTTTTGGCCTTTGGAATGGAATTTTTCATTGACAGATCACCACTGATTTAGCCCCCCACCCAAACAACCCAGGATACAGATGTGTAATGGCTGAGAAGTCTTGGCCATCCCATTAAGAAAAATGGAGTAGTCAACTTTCCCCCAACAATTTCCAGGCCTTGCTGTTTTTATCAGACCAAGGGAGCACCAAAAGGGGGAGATTCCTTGTCTCTCCTGTGAGCCAAGTGTTAATCACTGCTCACTTTATTGCAGAGCATTGTTTTGAACTTCATTGCTGTTCATCCCCATTTGTAATGCCATGCCCTAGGCTTACTGGACCATATTTGTATTTAAATTGCAGTGTGGCCATGACTCATGCACTGCTAGAAAGGTTCTTGTCATCACCCTATAAATCATCTGCAGATGACTGTGCTCCCTGGGTGACTCTTTGTGTGGATAATGCTTGGTCAAGATTTTTGAGGTTGTCTGATCAACCAGGGCTGTATTTTGAAAGCAGCTCAGAGAAGGAATATCTAATTCTGAGAAGACAAAAGATCTCTGCAGGGAAGGGAGAGGGAACACCATAGCAAGAAAATACAGAGCAATTTAGGTATGAAGTAGCAAAGTTTCTCTTGAAATGGGACTGCCAGTCCTGATCCTGAGGCCTTTACTACTAGAAGGCTGGTTGCTCCTTCCCTGCCATTTTTGGAGACTGTCAGAAAAGACAGTTGTGACTCTGAGGTATGTGGGCATGCACATGCATGTACATGCAGAGCATGCCAGTGTAGGTTTGTGCTCAGCGTGGCCCCCCTGTCCTTCCCCCAGTGCTTGTGAGGGACACTGGTGACATCTCTGACTGCCCTGTGCTGATGTGTGTTCCCCTGTAGCCCTGAAGGTGATCCTTGTTTGCTTTGAACGCCAGCTGGACAGCCAGTGGTACTGGCTGAGCCTGCAAGTCAAAGAGATGGCCCTGAGGAAGGTGGGAGGGCTGGCCCTGTGGGATTTCCTCGACTTCATCGTGCGAACACGGATCCCCATCTTTGTGCTCCTTCGGCCCTTCATCCAGTGCAAGGTAACTGATGCTTTGGCTCCTGATCTGACACTCCCTGAAGGCAACATAGCTCTTGTTCCCCAGCTGGGAACAGAGGAACAGCACTTCTGGAAGAACTGCATGTAGTGAGTGACCTTTCAGAAGTTAGTAAGCCTAAAACTAAATCAGAGAGCTTTTTCCTGGCCAAAACTAAACAGTATGCCAGTCATGGCTGGAGTGATCCATGGAGTACAGCTAGCCTTAGTTGCTCTGGATGGGGAAGTGCATGTGGACTTTAAACTACAATGAAGACATTCAAAGCACTTGGAAGGAGTGTGGATGTGCTGAACCCGGGGAGGTGTTGGCAGAAATGTTCTGATAATCTCTCATCTGCAGCCCCCCCTTCAAACAGCCAGGAAGGACCACTCCCCTTTCCCTGTCGGATGAAGGCTCTGACAGGACTTTTGTGGATGAACAGGCAGCTGCTAAGCTAAGGCATCTGGGATTTAAGTTAATCACAGCTCCTTACCAGGCAGACTAGCACATGGTACTTTATTTAGCCTACCTTGTCTCTGGGACAGACTAAATAGCCATGGAGGAAGGAGCTGTCTTGGGACAGGATCATGAGGATAGAGCTTAGCATAAGGGAGCCCTCATCTCTATTCAGTCAGATTTAAGATTGCCCCTGCAAGACAGGTAGAAACTCATAGATGGAGTCCAAACCTCTTGCTTACAAAGCCTGCTGGCTGGAGACTAGTCCCAAATCCCTGGGCACCATCCCCTGCAATGCTAATGCATGCCAAATTTGCAGCTGCTGGCCCAGCCAGCTGAGAACCACGAGGAGCTGAGTGCCCGGCAGCACATCTCGGACCAGCTGGAGAGACGGTTCATCCCGCGCCCGCTCTGCAAGAGCTCCCTCATCGCCGAGTTCAACAATGAGCTCAAGATCCTAAAGGAGGCCGTGCACAGTGGCTCTGGTAAGGAAGGCAGGGAGAGCTCAGGGCCATCACCCCTCGCCCCAACAGTGACTTGTGAGGCAGAGCTGGCCTCTGCATAAAACAGGAATGCAGCAATCCACACACACCCTGGAGCTTATGCTCAGCCTTGCCACTGCAGCCAACAGAAGTCCAGGTTAGTTGGGAAATGCACCTATTTTTCCACCAAATCAGAGTCCTATTCCCCAGTAGTTGGCTCTTGCTGTCTCAGCTGGCTTGTGCACCCCCAGCCCCAGTGCCACTGTAAGGTCAAAGCTCCTTGTGCAGAAAGGTCTGGCTGTTCAGCAGCAGCAGATCTTCCTCCTCCTTTCTCCTGCTCTCTTTGATTTTTCTCTACTGTGACATCCAGATCAGCATCCTTGAGCTGACGGAGCACTTCAGAATTCTCTCCTGCACAAGGGAAGTATTTTCTCTAGTGCCAGCCACTCCTGTCGCCACGAGATGGCAGCTGCTGCTCATACATGGCAAGCAGTTTATGTGCTTTTTTTTCTTAAGAAAAACTAATTCAAAAGGAAATGCTTCAGTCTTTTTTCCTCGGCAATAATTTGCCTTGTTTCTAAATGTTGAAGCTGATCTGTAAAATACAGGTTGTGAAAAATCAGACTGCATGTGTAAAACAGAGATTGTGGAAAGGTGAGATGAGCAAGGCACCTGCTGGTGTTTTATCACCTCTGCCACCGCTGTCACAGCATCACAGAATCATTAAGGTTGGAAAAGACCTCTGAGATCATCAAGTTCAACCTTTGACTGACCACTACCTTGTCAACTAGACCATGGCACCAAGTCCTAAATCCAGTCATTTCCTGAACACCTACAGCGGGTGGTGACTCCATTACCACGCGTTCTAACGCTTAGCAACCCTTTCCATGAAGAAATTCCTCCCCTGGTGCAGCTTGAGGGCATTTCCTTTCTTCCTGATGCTAGTAGCAGGGGAGAGGCCAGCTCCAGCTGGCTCCATCCTCTTGCTGGGAAGTTGTAAAGAGCAAGGAGCTGCCCCTGCCCCCCTAGTCCAGGCAGAACGAGGAATGTCATTCCAGAATGACAGAAATGCTTGGCTTGCTGTTGACTTCTAGTGCCATGGGTGACTTGGGTTTGGTTCTCCCCGTCTCGCGCAGCTTACCAAGGGAAGACATCGGTCAGCACCGTGGGCACCTCCACGTCTGCTTACCGCCTGAGCCTGGCCACCATGTCCCGCTCCAACACGGGCACTGGCACGGTGTGGGAGCAGGACAGCGAGCCCTCCCAGCAGGCCTCGCAGGACACGCTGAGCCGCACCGATGAGGAGGATGAAGAAAGTACGTGGCCACATACCAAACCCTGACACTGAAGAGATTTTCTTGATGCCATCCAGGAGGGGAGCACAGTTGTCCCAGTGTGAATAAAAGGGCCACAGGAGCATGAGGTTGAGTGGCTGGTGTGGTTGGTACATGGTGTTACAGATTTCTTCGTGTCCTTCTGAGCTGTGGCGGGGGAAAAGGAAGGGCGCAAGGAGGTTTTTAGTGCCTGAGACCCGAGCTGATGTGCAGTTGTCACAGTGCTGATGAGGCATTTGGCAGCCAGGCCTCTCTTTGGCATCAGGACAGTGGGCAGGGCTGTGGCTGTGTAGTTAGGATCCTGTTCCTGCAGGATCCCCAAAGCATCAAAAGAAGGAGTCAAAGTGGGGGGCTCAAAAGAAAGCTCCATGCAGTTACAGCAGAATTTCCTTTTGGGAAAGAGCAGCTAGCCTGAAAATTTGCATGTTCAGCCCAACTTTATTTTAGCTGGGTTCACCTCTAAATTTTGTACAATCCACCCAGAGCTGTACTGCTTATATATTGTTCAGATATTTACTCATTGTGGCAAAATATGGTTTCAGCCTCAGATTAATTCTGAGCCCACTGTGTGGAATGGTAAGTGCTGTCTTCCTATCTGAACTGCTTCATTATTTCCTCAGCCCTGCCTTGGATAAACACTGCTGTAAAATATTTCAGTACATCAGAATTGAAAAAAAGGTCAAAAAGAGGGGAGAAAATTACACAAACCCACCCCTTTGTTTTCTTTACTTGTAATTAAAAGTTGTTGTGGCAAAAACCACAATAAAGTAATTTCTTTCTGGATGCTTGATATAATTTGAAACAGCACTGAAATTTTCAAGCAGTCCTGATTAAAATCCAGCTGTCTGCATAGTTCTGTTGCAGCATGATGTATTTGAGTCAATTTATCCAAATTTTTTGTGATACTTTAAAGTGCATGTCCTGAAGGGTGTCGAAGGGTTTCTGTTCTGCCTTTTGCTGTCAGTATTTTGGGGTTTTTTTGTCACAGTGCTTTGCTAGATCATAGCAGCAGTTTATTTCACAGCAGGAAAATGTCCAGTTACAACTTTTATTCTGGAAACACCGTATATTAACAAGCAATTTATTAATCACAGAAATTAAGCCTTAATGGAAGCTGAATTCCACCAACATGTTTTCCTAAGAGCCATTTAAGCTACATAAAGCTACATAAATCCCTGCCCCATGTTTGTCAGGTTCCTCATCCTGCAAAGGTTTATGTGCATGTCTTTCTGCACTGTGGCTGTAAAATCTAACAGAATATTGCAATTTGCATGCTTGGGCTCTAGGTAAGTAAATGCTGGGTACACCTTTGGCATCCTGCTCTCTCTTGACAAGTGTTGAGATGCAGGTGGGGTTTGGGTGGTTGTTTCCTCTCCTTTCCTGTTTTCTTCTCTCTTTCTAGATGACTCCTTGAGCATGCCCAGTGTGGTAAGTGAACAAGAAACATACCTTATGGGTGCCATTGGGAGGAGGCGGTTCTCCAGCCATCTCTCCAGCATGTCTGCACCTCAGGCTGAGGTGGGCATGTTACCCAGCCAAAGGTAAAAACATGGGCTTTTCACCTTTCCCATTATCATAACAAGAGCAGAAATGGCCCAGGTACATCAGAGAGGTGGGATAGTGGAATTGGTGCCAGCATAGTGATGCTAAATTTATTCATCCTGGAGTAGTGTTGGACAGAGGGTGCAGGGTTGCAAATTATGATTTTCCAGGGTGACTGGTGTTGCACAGGGTCCATAAGAACAAGCTGTGATCCACAGCAAACTTCCTCTTAAAACAGCTTCATAAATACTCTATGCTATTACTTTTCTCTGCTACCACTGAATAGCAAAAGGAAATGTGGGTTTGGGGTGTTCATTGAACTGGAGTGCCAGTTTGTGTAGGGGTGTGGGGAGGAATCTTGAAAAACTGGGAAAGAGGGATAGAGGCAGTTTGATTTACTTTGCTTTCTTCCACGTGTTCTTTGTCCTTCCTGAAACAGTAACTAGCTCATCACAGAAACTAAATGCTATGTTCTAAGAAGGGATTTAATATTATTTTAAACTTGTTGATACAAATAACTTTGAACATGTTATTCCTGGTAGACTTGGAATGGTGAGAAAGAGCCTGTTGGGAAATGTACATCTTTAGAAGATATGGAGAGAAGTTTTGCATTTAAACATGATTTTTTTCCCTAAATAAGCAATGTTTATTGTTTTATTTGTCCGTGACGTAGTTATCCAAGGATATCTGACAATGGATATATTAATTTATGTTATTTCCTTTGAACCTTTAAAGAATATATTCTACATTATGCCTTGACCACCCCTGGAAAATCAAACAACATTGTTCCCTCCCCATTCTTGCTTGGAATTAAAGAAATAACCATGATAGATTAAGGAAAATTAACAGCTGTGGTACCTACCAGCAGTGATAGGAGAAGTGATTTACGAGAGAGAAGTTACACAGATTTTATCCAGGAATTTTCTCAAAAGGACTTACAGGAACTCACTGACTCTTGAACTCAGTAGATTCAGTCCCTTTGTTTCTTGAAAAATTAATGTGCAAGGCTGCATTTTCCTCAATCTTTCACTACCATCTTCAGTGCATAAACTTCATAAGACTCACAGCTGACTGAGAGCCATGTTTGCTTTGTACTATCCCAAATCATGATGACACTGAGGAAAAAAAAAAAAAAAAAAAAAAGACTTTAATTAACACAGAGCCTCACTCTCTACTTTTTAAGTGTATGGTATAGCAGGAGAATTTTCATCTGGGTGGGGGAAGGACCAGCTCAGCAAGCTTAATCATAGTCCTCGACATCATGCCCTTTGAGCCTTTGAGTTATGGATGGTCTCTGGCCTCACAAATGTAAGCTAATTAATGCTAAGTAATATTATTACTGCTTTCCTGCTGGTAACCCAGCAGACTACTTTATTTCATTCTTTCTTTCTCTCTTTCTTTCATGTTTTTCCTATGGCCTGAGCAGGCTGCTCCTGCCTGATGGCTGCATTGCAGAAAAGCGTTGGAATTGTGTCCCTTTGCCAGGATCCCTGCTAGTTGTTTATTTACAGTTTCATTGCACTGAGACATTGTTTTCCAGATGTTTATCCCTAGAGTTGCACCAGAAGGAGAGTGGTCTATAGCTCATGGGAGATAGATCAACCCTCCCTCAAGGATGAAGTGGCTGATGGGGAAGGAAAAACAGCTTTCTATGAAGCTGAAAGTAAATAGAACTGAAATAAATCAAAATGCTGCAGGAAAATAGCTTTGAAAGCAGTTCCCTGCCTTATTTCCTTTAGGAACACATCCTGTTGAACTTCTCAGCTCCCTAAATCTCAGCAGAGATGCAGAAGGCTTCATGCAGTGTAAATCTCTCTAAAGACTGCTCCTGTTATCAGATGTTCTTTCAGCTCCTCTGAGTCATATGTGTGCTGTTGAGCATGTGAGACCAATTAATGTTACCGTCCTTTTTTCACTTTTTTTATTCCGTTGATATTTTTTTCCCCTTGAAAACAGAGACAAACGAGCGCATGCTTTTTTCTTTTTTTTTTTTGCATTTTCTTTCCCTAAATTCTGAATCTCCCTGCCCCTCCTGCAGTGAACCTAATGTCCTCGATGACTCCCCGAGCCTGGCCACTGAGGGCAGCCTCTCTAGGTACAGTGTTAACACTACCTGTGTGTCAGTGTGTGTGCTGGGAAACGAGCCCGTTTCCAACCTTCTGTCTCTTCCCCTCACCTTTTGTCACTCTCTCCATCTCTGTCTCTTGTGGCTCATCAATATTCAGGCCTGCAAGTCAAAGGTGTAGCAACCCACCTTCAGTTTTCAGCTTTGATTGCCAATAACTTTGAGAAGGCTCAGGAGAAGGGGAAGGAAAAAGCTGTAGGGAATGAAGCAGCAGGCTGGCCTGGGGGTTTTCCCCTTGTTTAGCAATTAGAAATATGATCTGTGAGGCTTTAGCTGTATCCTGTTATAAGCATTAGTCTGAAGGCTTATGTAAAATGGAGACATCTGTTTTTTCATTCATCTCACAATGCTGTCAGCACAAAAGACTTAATCTCAATCTGAGTTTTTTTACCGTTCACTGGTAAAACTAATTATGGTTAAATCCTGTGGAACATGGTGTTCTGTGGGTGCTTCACAATAATTCTCATTAATTTTGCAAAGCATTTTCAATTCTCAAATGACACCTTAGAAATCTTGCAGGTGGACACCACAAATAGATACATAAAGTGGATCTGTTGGTGCTGGAGTTCAGGTCTAGCTGTTCCGCATTACTCACAGACAGGAGAACAAATACAAATGGGTCAGGAGTCAACTTAGAAGGGAAGGCTGCACCTTTAACACCCAGATCCATCATGTTAATCATTCTCCCTGCCCTGCTGCTGTGCTCCAGCCTCTCAACCCATCCTCTTGAGGCTGGAGAGCTGTTGTTAGTCCCAAGAGCATCCCTGTTTCCTCCCAGGAGAGCACAGCCCCGTATATTGGCAACATGGAGGGTAACTTGCTATTTCATTCCTGCACCAGTGGAAGCTGTGGATATGTTGAGAGGCATTTGTGTGAATGGTTTCTGTTCCATTAGCTTGGGTTTTGATGTTGGTAGTGGCTTTTTGGGATGGGGACAGGCTGCTGTGTTTGTCTGTTCAAACTCTCCTCAGCTGACAAAAGGAGAGTTTATCATCAGTGCTGTCACCAAACTCATTCCATGAAACGTGGTGTCCTTTGTGTGTGTGAACCCTGCTCTGGCAGACCAGTCTATGATGGCTTAGGAAAAGACATCAGCTTCTTGGCAGAGGCAGGACTACTGTTACCTGGGTTTGGACAAAGTAGGTGAACTACATGGTTATCTGAGCTAAAGAGGTGAAGAGAAATCATTCAATCAAAAAACTTCTGTGTTGTCCCTTTAGCAGCACTGCAAACTCACTATACTTGAGGAAGAGGATAAAGGGGAAGGTCTGTATCTGAGCTAGGGCCATAATGACCTGATACTTGGTTACATCAGTGTTGGTTTTGAAATGCTTTGATCTTGTTAAGTAGGAGGTAGCCACTCCTAATTACAGTGGTGAGGCTGAGAACTGTGAGACACCTAAGTCAATAAATATTGTGTTTAAACACAATAATTTACTTTGAACCCTGAAATGTAATCAGCTGCACAATGGGTTCCTAGTAATTCCTGTCACAAAAATTTTCTCTAGGGACCAGGACACTGTCCTCCACCCTGCCCTATGGTACAGAGATCTCCTAAAGCTAATGGGTGAGCAGATGCACTTGGGAGTCAGTTCTGCTGAGGTTTATTATCCTTTCCAAGGAGCAGGCACTGATGTCTTAAGGATGGGCACCCTTAAGAAGGAATGAAGACACTGCAAACATGTCTAGAAAGATTAGGCTAGATCTTTGTGAGGAGGAAAAAGATGTTTCAATTGTGAATTGTTTCAGTTGTGAAATGTTTCACATTGTTCAATGTGAAAATTGGATTCCTTCTCTAAAGGACAGCAGTAACAAAGCAGATGTTGCAGAAGCTTATTGTGCTGTGGGGATTATAGGGCAGAGTTGTTTTTACATTCAAGAACATTAGTTCTGAATAAAGCAGGCTTGAGTTTTTCTTATGTAACTTTGATTTTGGCTGATGCACTATGATAACTTTTTAAGATCACCTTCTAAATTCACCAGCTGGTGTTTAGTCATAACTGAGATAAAGAAACAAACAATATTTCCTAGAGACTAGATCCTTATGGAAGGTAGGAGTCTTAAATAAATTAAACAAATTGTGACAAATGCAAAAAATAATAAAAACTGTTTCCCTTTGCTCTATAGCAATTAGATGCAGCCTTGAAGAAAAGCAGGGAAGGCAGCAAGGGGAAAGCACTGAAGTGCTCAGACAACTTCGAGTACAGGGCTGAGGAGCATCATGATCTGTTGTGTTATAATGTGAGAGGACAGGAAATTTTCCCAAATCAGAAAGGAAGAAGGTGAAGCCACTGTAATGGAAATTTGTTGCACAAACACCTTTCCCTGTAATGTTTGTGCCTATCCTAGCTTAATGTCTCTGAACAGGAAAAATCAGATTGAATCCACATTGCCAGGGCAATTGCAGCAGCAGATTTATTGCTAAATGGGCAGGGATGTGTCTGGAAATACAATATATTTAACCCATTCTCCACTGCCTTTATCCACTAACCCTCTCTTCATGTGTCTAGGGACACAAAGTGTGTACACTCTACCATGATGGTGTGGCAAGCATGTGCATCTCTTTAATACACATTGAAACTTGTTGCTTCCTTTGTTTTGTTTTCTTCTTTTTTGTTTTGTTTTGAGTTTTTTTTAGTTGGTTTTTATTTTGGCTGCATGGTTTGGTTTTCTTGTAATTCCTGAGCATCACTTCTTTTTGCCCACCTGACAAAGTTTGTTTTGGCCCCCACTGTGTGGCTGCATCTGTGATTCCTTGTAGCACTGGCAACATGCATCCATAAACTTGGGTTGGTTTGATCTTAGGCTCACCTCTGCCCTATATGATGGGAGTAACATTACTGTGCAAATAAACCCCTGTCAGAGATACTCAGAGACTGAGAGAGCATCTTTGTGTTGGGCAGGGAAAAAAATCTTGTTTCTCACTCCCAGATAAATCTGGCTTATGCCCTTTAGAAAAACTATTATTATAGATCACATTGTCATGGGAAGGGGAAATATATTGTCAGCTGAAAAGGCACTTGATTTGGTGCTCATTGGCTGGGTCCCAGGGGCTGTCAGAAAACCAATATATTCCTGGGCAGGTCTGGTAAACAAGGAAAGACAGAGAAGGAGGAGGACAGGCTGCACAGAGCCAGCCCTCTGCCTGCCATGCTTGTTTTCACAGAAACAAGATCAGGAGTTCTGTTCTTTGATGTGAAAAGAAACCTCAAAATCCTCATGAAGAGAAAGCTCATATCTGAAAATTCAGTCACTCATCTGAAATTTGTGGTCTTTATCTTTCTCTCTCTCTCTCTTCCCTTCTTCAAAATGTGGGGATAGAGAGCAAAAAGCCACAGCGGGACTGTGTTGTGCACAGGCAGCTCTGCCAAACTCAGCTGCTCTCAGCTCCACCATTTCCCTGCAATAGGTATCTGCAATTTTAGCCTGTAAGATCATCCCAGATTATACCCATTTGCATAGGGATTCAGTACTGGAAGTAAACATCCAGCAGTTCACTTAACTCATTTCACTTATGTTCTAAGCCAGGCTGAAAATCCCAGACTCCAGCAGGAAGACACGAAGTCCAGCTTTTTTTGCTTGCCTATTGTTTGTCTTTAGTGCATGGGAATATTTTTTATCTTGTGTATAGCCTCTGTGCCCTCACACAGTCCATGTACACCTGTTATCTAACGACTTTTTCAAGTGTTTTCATAGCATGTGTGAAGTGAGTTTGTTTCAGCACTGTAAACAGTTTTGTACTGAACATAATTGCAGTCTTTCTGCTACAGACATGTCTCCTTACTCACAGAACTAAGAGTTACCTTTCCTTCATCAGAAATTGTAACAGAATTCTCAAAGCTAGTTCAGTAGACTTTTCTTTTCAAGAACTTCTCCAGCTAATTCCTACTTCACTCACATAATGGGAACCACTGTAAAAACTTCTAGAAATTCAGAAGAATAAGTTTTTATGTAATCCTAGAAACAGAAGATTAAGGAAATTCATCAAGCAATTTCAGGTAGTCTGGATCACAAATATAAAGACTAATTTAAGTGCAGTCTCTTTGCTTTAATAAGGAATGATGCGATGCTGTTGGACTTACCAGTCACATGTGCTGCAGTCACTGTCTGAGTGAAGAACATATTCCTGCTAACAGGAGATAACTCTAAAGGCTCTGCTTATCCCTAGGCAGGTGTTTGTGTGGTGTTTATGATGCTTGCTCTGTAGAGCATGTCAATATCCTATGGAAAATGTGGGATATATATTCCAAGGACTGGTGATTTCATTTGGAAGACCTAAAAGGATCGACTATATCTTGTTTTTGGCTTTGAGCTTGCTGAAGCTTCTCCTCTTTTTCCAAGGCAGTGCAGCTGTGGTGAGATTGCTGAGGGCATGCCCAGGATTATTAGGCTGTAGTCTGTCAATCAAAAGATAAACAGCTTTAGGGACCCAAGATGTCTCTCTCCTCAGCAAGCCCTCTCCAAGCTGCCCACTGTCTCCCCTGTAGAAGTGATAGAAACACATCCATATGGTTCAGTGCAAAGTCTGGCTCTAATTTAAATGAAAGGAGGGAAAGAATAAGATCAGGTAACCAGACTTTGCCCGTCATGGTTTGAAAGACAGGTGTCTGCCAAGGGAGGCAGGAACCTTCCTTGAAATGAAGAATATAATCCACTTCCCTCTGAGTTATTATAACTTTGAAATTAAGAGGCTTTCAGGCAAAAATATGGGAAAAGGAAAGCTATTTACTGATATATATATGTGCAACAAAGCCAAAAAAAAGCACCAAACAGAAGCACAAACCCAGTCCCTCATTTTCAGTGAGGTCCCAGTTCAATGGCTGCTCTCATGAGCAAACACTCAGCCAAGGTAGGAGAAAACAGGGCAGAGCTGGTCTCTGGTGGCAGCAGTGAATTCCCTCCCCAAGGGCAGCAGCTCAACCATCCTCCTCCAAAACTGAGAGCAAGAGAGTGAGTAGCCACACCAGCCCCTTTTTCCCCAGCCCAATTCTCAGGTATCTCTGCCCCTCCAAGAGAAACCCCCTAGTTAACAGTGGCCAGCTGCACCCTTTTCATGGAAACTTCTCTTGTCTCTCCTAAGTATCGGCTGTTTTGGTTTCTTAGTGACAGATGGGACAAAATTCCATCCAAAATTCAAAGGAGAACTCCTAAACCCCAAAGCAGAGCAGGAAACCCTTCATGTTCTGTTCCCCAAACCTTCTAAGGACAATGACAAAGCTTTTTAAGCTCTCCTCAGCCATCCTCCATGTCTTGTCTGACCATGTCCCTAGGTTTGTCTTTTTCCTCCACCCCTGCACAGCCAGGTGATTAGGCTTCATTCTCTTGGTGGTACTGACAAACTCCAGAGAGATCCAAGGGATGTATCTAGAGAAATGAATGTTGTTTTCCTTTAGATTCATGCAAGCCAAAGACAAAATGGATTGCACTCCTGAGTCTTCAACAGTGTGTATTCCAGCTATAGCTGGAAGTTGCTTAAATAGGACATGTCACTCCACGAATTCCAGTCCAGCTTAAAAAAAGCAGCTGCAGAGTTTAAAGAAGTCTATCTTAACTGTTAGTGACTACTGTAGTCATAAGTCTCCCAGCTAAAGTGTTTTGTGACTGCTAAATGTCCAGTGTTTGGAGGAATACAGTGCTTTGATAAAAATGAGGGGAGGGTGGTATTTTACATTAAGTAGGTTGAACGGTCAGTTGAATGGTAGTATGAGATGGTACATAGCTGAGTACGTTTCATTGCTGAAGTTTCTTCTACTGCAGGTTTTCAGATATTTTGTGCCAATATATTAAAAACCAAAAAACTGTGTTTCTCTCTCTCTCTCTAGTTTTTGTTTACTTGTCTCTTTTGTTCGTTAGTCACAAAAAGACTTGAGGCTGCAAGTGTTGAGTGTGGGGCCTTGTTCACATAACTCATGCATCCATTATGTGAATGGATCCTTTGTCACTTTGCGTTTTGTTTTTTTGTTTGTTGGCTTAAATTGAAATTAAAACCAGATGAAAAAAAAATGTGGTGAGGCCATGGAGTCTAACTTGGGAAGGGAAAAAATAGCTTTTATGGCATTGTCCATGAAAAAAGGAAAAGCAAACAAGAAGGCTTTTGAGCTAGAAAGCTGATGTTCCTGCCTTCACTGATGTGGCAAAGGATGCAGAGAAGGGAGTGCTGCTCAGTGGGATGCATCAATCAATGACTGAAAACTGAAATCTGTAGTTATTTATATCTGGATGCTACCTGTGTGTGGCCAAGTCCTGAATGCCATGACTCCACCTCCCGCCCTTTCCTAAGCCCTGGAAGCCACAACCTAATAGACATGTCCCCTCCCATCCTTCAAAGATAGTGCTGCTCTTTGAAGTGACTGTGCCATTAGTGGTTGGTCGATCTCTTGTTTATTTATTTATTTTAGTCCCAGTTGCCAGGACACCTACTAGTTATGCAGAGTGCTTCTGTGCTTGGCCTAATGCTGTCAACATCTAACAGGGTGGCGAGTGTGCAGAGCGAGCCAGGACAGCAGAACCTCCTTCTGCAGCAGCCCCTGGGGCGGAAGAGAGGCCTACGGCAGGTGAGGACACAGGCAGTACACAAACCTTCTCTCCTGCTGTGTGATTTGGTGTGGCTTTTCTTGGATGTGGCTGTTTGGACACGATGTGTGGGTGTGATGTGTTCCTTCTATCTAATTTTTGCTATCTAGTGCAGTCCCTTGACTTAGCAGGAACAATAGCACAAATCATAGGTGTGAAGCCAGGCAAATCCCTAAGGGAGGAGGTGCCCTTCGTTTTAAATTCCTCAGTCTTGTCCTCTGCAGGCTTTTTTCTTATTACTATTATTAAATGATAGTTACACAGCCTGCACTGCATTACATTCAGTGCTGAAACTGAAAAAGCACAAAGCCCAGAAGTTAGGAAGGCAATGTGTGAGCTATGGAAACCTTACAACACATATCTGCTAAAAGTAGAGTGGACATCTAGAGGTGCAAACAGTGATGATCTGTTCTCCTTCCAGACAAGAAGCTGTGCAATATGTGAACATACATCAGCCTAACTCTCTCTTCCAATGTTTAGCTCCGGCGACCACTGCTGTCACGCCAGAAAACTCAGACGGAGCCTCGGAGCCGTCACGGAGCTCGACTTTCAACCACGCGCCGGAGCATCCAGCCAAAGCCCAAACCCTGCGGTAGGGAATGCTGCAATCCCACAGCCAGCAGCCCACTCTGCAAAGGACAAAATGCTCTGCTTTTAGCTAGGTTGATAGTAGCTTATATTAAAGTGAAGTCCCAGCAGCTTTATATTTTTTTTCCTAAAACATTTCGATGGTTTCTCCAGGGATTTTCAAGGTCTATCAGGACATGGACAATGAATTATCTTGTTTCCAACAGTTGTGGAGAATTTAGGGGATGGGTTTCCTCTAGTCAGGATACCTTACCCAAAACCTCCAAATGTGCATTTTTGGAAGATGCTATTGAGAGAATCAGAAAGAAGCTTAGCAGCACAGAGCTTTAAGGACTGTATATGGAAATGAATGTAGGACTGTTTCAGTCTGTGCTGTGTGTTTCCAGCAGTCAGCACTGCCAAGCTGAGCAGGTGGCTGTATTCTGTATGACCTGGAGTGAGCAGTGAGCTTTGGAGGAAACATCTGGAAGAGCAAAGTGAACCTTCTGGGTGCTCAGCAGGAGTGTGCTGGGACAACACTGCCTGCTGGAGATGTTTGAAACATAAAAGTTAACCAAGAATAATTAAGAGCAGGAATGGGAATATCAGTTTTACTGTTAAGTTTTTAGTCTAGCTGTCTTTACTCTGTGCTCTGCTGTTATTCCTGGCTAGTGGCCATAGTCTGCAGGAATGAGGGGCTAACTGCTGCACTTTCTTTTCTTAGATTTTCCACAAAACCTCCTATCTTTTTACATGCCAGTTTTTCTTTTATATTTGAGGGCAGAAATGCCTAATTCACGTGGGAATTCTCAGTGTATTTTTCTGGAACAGAAAAATGTTATGGGTGGCATTTTTCTCACCAAGCCATGGCAAGAACAGGAGATCCCGGAGTCTTGCTGTGGCTGTAGTGGAAGCCCAGGGTAAAAGACTTTTAGATTAGATGCCAATTAGACAGCTTATATAAAGATGGAATGAACTACAAATCCCATCTTAGTTCTAAAACCTCCAGGGATTCTCTCTCTTCTTGTGCATTTCTTCCCCAAGTCTAACCCTCAGATTTCTGGGCTTTGTACCCTTCAGCAGAGCAGAAGCGGTCAGTGACGTTCACTGAAGCCCAGCCTGAGGCAGCCCCACCCTGCGCCGTAGATTCACCAGCACAGCAGCTGGGCTGCAGCCCCCAGGCCAGCAGCCAGCAGGAGCCCCTCAGCAAACCTGCGCTGACCTCCTCACCTGCCATCGTTGTAGCTGATCTTCACAGCCAGGTAACGTGATGGTTTGTACCCTGTGTCCCTCCACTGCTCCCTCCCAGGCACGGGGAAGCGCCAGAGGCATTGCAGCACTGTGATGAAAGCTGGCGGGAGAGTGAAGGCAGAAAATTCTCTTGTGTCTGTTCTTTAGGCTGTTTGCTGTCAAGCCCCCTGTTTTTGTAAAGCCATTCCCTTCCAGACCTATGCAACCATTCTTAAATCTGAAAGTATATTTTCTGCATCTTCCCTTTCTGTCTTCCCATGACATGGAGCATCCTTCTGGACCTAATCACCAAGGCAAGCTGTCCTCAACAGGTTTTTACAGCTTCCTCCCTGAGAGATGCTTCTTTAAGGAAGGAATCCATCAAAGCCTCAGGACTTTTAAAGTGTCACATTGCAAAAGAAATTGCTTGCCCAACATTTCTGTGTGTTGGACCCCACTGAGGATGGTGCAGGGACAATTCCAGTCATCCCTTCAACACATCAGTGACATTGAGATCGCTTTTATATGCCCAGATATCCAGTGTCTTTTGAGGTTATGTCCTTTGCCATAAACAAATGAATGATCTCTGTCTTATGAATCACAGAATGAATCACAGAATGGTTTGGACTCATTCCACCCACTGCCATGGCAGAGACACCTTCTACTATCCCAGGTTGTTCCAAACTCTGTCCAGCTCAGCCTTGAACACTTCCAGGGGTGAGGCAGTGATAGATAGCTTTTCTTGGAAACCTTTTCCAGTGCTTCACTATCCTCAGCACAAAGAATTTTTTCCTAATATCTAATATAAACCTACTCTGCTTGAAGCCATATGCTCAAAAAGATGAAATGATGAAGTGTTAATGCCTCAAATCAGATCAGCTTTCTGGTCACTGATGCAAATTTGATTCACCAGCAAAAATATATTGTTAGGTATAATTTTAAGGAATTTATAACCTGCAAGTGCCTGGTTCTTCACTAAAATGTGTATCTGAATGAAAAAATACTTTACAGATCTTTCTTTCCTTTTTTTTCCCCTCTCCCTCCTGCTTTCTCTGAGCCTGACCACCAGCTCTCCTCAACTGCAGAGCGAGGCACTCTCTGCTGAGGAGGAGAAGGAGAAAGAGGAGGGCTTGGAGTCCCGGCCAGCAACAGCACAGAGCACCCCTCCCACCCAGCTCTCTGACACCGAGGACTACGCTGGCCTGGAGACCACCAGCCTGCTGCAGCACGGAGACACTGTCCTGCACATCAGCGAGGACAACGGCATGGAGAATCCTCTGCTGGCTACTCACTTCAGCTTCACGCACGTGGAGCTTGGCGAGACCGATGTCGATCTAGATGAATCTCATGTTTAACTCTTGGGGAAGTACAGTCGTGGGAGGAGGAAGGAAATGTGTACCTTTCCTTAAGAGTTCCCTGCTAAAGAGTAACTAATTCAAACAAGAGCACTTTATTATCCCAAAGCAGGAAATAGCTATCAGCCGGTTGCTATAGACTGGCAAATTTCTATTTGTGAGATCTCTTTTCAGTTCAGGGCAGGACCACAGGAACCAAGAATTTGTACAGAACTCTCAGGATAGGGGAGTGTGGGCAAATGTGGTCCATAGAGCTCTGATCTGGCAGCCATGTACTGTGATCAGCAGCCTCACTGGGTAATGGGCTGTGTGAGATAGAGAAGTCTCTTCTGAGACTGTGCCCAAGATTTATTTTTGTAGTGTTTTTGAGAGGAGGGCTATACAGCAGCTGAATCCAAGGCTCTCACACCTTGAACACAATGACAACACTGACAGAAAGTACCAATCTAAAGCTTGATTTTCTCAGGCCTGAGACCATTGTTTCTAACATGCAGAGCAACGATAAGCACCATAAAGCAATTAGACTTTTTTTTTTTTTTTTTGGCAGTGCAGACTTTAGTTGAGCTTACTTTTGTCTGTTAGTTCTATTCCACACTGTAAAATACTGCCCTTGTGCTACAAAAATATTTGCTCTGCAAAACTAAATACAGTATATACCATAAATGCAGGAATGCATGTGCTGTGCACAGACACAGATGGACAGGGGCTCAGTGGTCTGCAGGACACACTGTCCTGCTTTAATGTACTGAGCTATTCATTTCTACAGATTTAAAAAAAAAAACAACCTCCAAGAAACAGCATCTGGAATGTGTGGACCTTCTGGTCCCAAGCAGCTGCTCCCCTGATGCTGTTGGATGTATGTAGAGGAATTTAAAGTAAATATTTATATATGGTATTTTCGTGTTACTATATATATATAAATATATATGTACATTGTAAACAAAAGATGGATATTGCAGGGCAGAAACCTGATGAAAGAATCTATTTTTGGCATGCTGAGATTGTATTTTAAAAGGTTCCATTTTATGTATGTAATGTTCATGGCTGCAAGTATTAGATAAATGTATGGAACATTTATAGAAAGTGGAGATCCCTGGGGGGATCAGCTGAAGTCAAAGCTGAGTTAGGGGGTTTTGCTGCAGCATCATGGAATTACACTGAAATGTGAATTTAGCCATTAGCTGCTGACAGGCAAACTGCAAAATAGCTGTGAAACAAACCATGAAATCATCAGCAATGCCCAAAGATACCCTTGGGAATCATACCCTGCCTTTTCTGGCTCATGTTAGACTAACTGGAGTTTATAATCATGTCGTTATTGTGCAGACAAAAATGGTTTGGATCACCCTGAGAGTATCTAAAACGTGCTAATCACCACTTTGGCTCCTGAGGGCTTGCAGTTAAGACACACACATCATAAACCAGCCTTACTAAGGAGGGAAATGATCTCCTTCTAGCCATCTCCAGAGACAGGACTCGCAGCTCTCCTCACCGGCTCCAAAATAGCCGTACCCTACGGATGGCTGTCTTGCTGCTCTAGTGCAGCACCAGGTTTTCCCGGGGCTAAGACAATTAACTGCACCCCTGACAGCAGGTTTCAGCCTGGAAAGCCCACAAGCCTTAGGCTGTGCTGCCTGGCATTTGCCAAATGCTCACATTTGACAGGAGCTGTGCACACCAGTCTAGGCAGGGAAGTCACTCATGTTAAACCTCCGAAGAGAGCAAAAGCCATTTTTCTCCCAGGTGCTGAGCACGCTCTGCTACCACTCTGTTGGTGAGAGAAGGAGAATCTCAGCATGTCTTGGGAACAGCAGGGCTGAAAAAGCAATTCTTTTTATAGTGCACCACCTCTCTCCCCCACATATATGGGGCGATATAATGTACAGGTGGTGCTCTAATGCAGCTCCAAAGGACACCTAAGAGAGGTGACAGTGTCCCGGTGGATGTCCTGGATAACAAACTGTTTCCTCTGCTGATCAAACATGCTTTTATCTTCTTAGTGCCAGCTACCTGTAGGATGCTGCTTTAGATTAGCTCCTGGCTCAGAGGTCATTCCAAGGATTGCCGAATTCCAGATGTTTTGTTATTAATACTGACGCACAAAAGAGAAAAATACTCATAGCTTCACTTTCAAGTCCCAAGGTAGGCTTGGTCACTGGCAGTCTGAGGGGGAGGAAAGCTTCAGACATGGCTGAGTGAACAGCTGGGACACAACACCTACAGAATTCATGGTGCACTTTATAGAGTGACCTTTTCTGCAGAAAATGAGGAAGCATCTTCCTTAATGAAAAGTAGAGGCCTTCCCACAGTACTCTACTCTAGAGGTGACAAAATAACTGTGATTCATTTAATTTGATTCAGTGTATGTAACTTTCAAGTTTCCACTGTCACGGGTGAATCCACAGTAGTAAGCCATAGCAAGGACTAAAATGCCTCTTTTTAATGTCTACCCTACTAGAAACCAATGCAACTTATAAACGATGTTATCTGTAACGTAGTTTTATCCAGGTGGCGGGGCAGCTGGCTTTGGTTTTGTGGAATGATTGTTGGGAGGTGGCACAGACAGGCCAGCCCGCCAGCCTGACTTTCCATGTGTTTTACTGTCGTATCAGCTGCATTTAATGCCGTCCTGATGAGTGCCATACCAAGTACTTTAGCTGGGTTGTGCTTTCCTCCAGTATCTCCGTGCCAGAACTGGTGTTATTTCTCTGTGAAGACATACGATGCTGCTTTACATAGTGTTAGAGCCTTAAGCGCATGTCGTGTTCAGCAATGTCCGGCTGTGCCTGTCTCGTCCACGTGTCAGTCGCTCCCGTTGCCTCAGCATTTTATGCAAACGTTGTCCCGAGGATTAAATACAAAGGAACGACGGCAAAGGACAGAGTTCTGTGTCTGAGCCTGTTGCGTAACCCGGTCGGTCTCTGGCGCTGTGAAGGGTTTCAGTGCGCGGTTTTGTCCCGGGATCCCCACAGCGCTCGTTAATGTTTGACCTCTCTGCYCCGGGCCTGGCGCGGGCTGCTGCGGCAAAGGGCTGTGGCTCTGGCGTGGGGGTACACCTGTGCTTGGGGGGGACAAAATACACCTCTTGGGGAATTTAGACCCAGCGACACAAGGGTTATTACTACTATTATTATTATTATTATTATTTCCGCCACTTTGGGAGCCAGGGTGCCGCGTCAGCGCGGCCGGGAGGGCGGAGCAGCGGTGCCAAGATGGCGGCGGCCCCGCCCCGGCCCGGCCCCGCCCGGCCGGCCCTCCCCCCGTCCCGGCAGCAACCGCGGCCGCAGCGATGGCGTCGGGATGTCGGATCGGTCCCTCCATCCTCAACAGCGACCTGGCGGCGCTGGGCGCCGAGTGCAGTCGCATGCTGGACTGCGGGGCCGACTACCTGCACCTGGATGTAATGGACGGGTAACGCCGGGGACGGGCGGGAGCGGCCGGGCCGGGGGCGCGGGGGGCGGGCGGAGCGGCCCGCCTCTCCCGGCCGGCACGGGGTAACCTGTGGGCGGGCGCGTCTCTCTCTTCGGCCCCAAGACACTTCGTCCCGAACATCACCTTCGGCCACCCCGTCGTGGAGAGCCTGCGCAAGCGGCTGGGCCAGGAGCCTTTCTTCGGTAAGGGCCGGGGGCTGCGGGCCGCTGCCCCTCCGGCGGCGGGACTCGGCCCCACTGCCCGCTCGCTCTGCTCTTGCAGACATGCACATGATGGTGGCCGTGCCAGAGCAGTGGGTGAAGCCCATGGCAGTGGCTGGTGCAAACCAGTACACCTTCCATCTAGAAGCGACAGACAATCCCGGGGCACTGATAAAGGACATCCGAGAGAATGGGATGAAGGTGAGGGGGAGCACACTGCGCCCTGCTTAACTGACCTGACGCTGCCTTGCTGGCAGGTGCTCTGTGGTGACCGGTGACAGCACCCGAGGGGACACCTGCAGCTGTGCCAGGGGAGCTCTGGGCTGCCTGTCAGGAGAAGGCTCTTCCCCCAGAGAGGGTCGGGCAGTGGGCGGGCTCCCCACGGAATGCTCACAGCCCCGAGGTTCCCGGAGCTCCAGGAGCGTTTTGACGCCGCTCTGAGGCACAGGGTGGGATTGGTGTTGGTCTGTGCAGGGCCAGGAGCTGGCCTTGATGAGCCTTGGAGGTCCCTTCCCATTCAGGATACTTTGATTCCATGACTTTATGGAAAACTCATTGTTGCCACTTCAGGTGGTCTAGGATTGGCACGTGTAGCCCAAACACACTGTGAATGAAGTCAGTCTTCAATTTTGGTGGAGAAAATTTGGAATTTTTAAATAAAGAAGCCTGTTCTTCCTCCCATTACATGGTTGCATAATTACTTTCCTAGGAATCTGTACTGAGCTTTAGGCCAGTCTTGCCCTGAGGTGCACTAATCCTAAAGTGCACTTGGATTTGGCTTCCCTTCGTGCAGGTTGGCTTGGCCATCAAGCCTGGCACTACAGTTGAACACTTGGCACCTTGGGCCAATCAGATAGACATGGCTTTGGTGATGACGGTAGAACCTGGGTTCGGAGGACAGAAATTTATGGAAGACATGATGCCAAAGGTAAACTATGTTTCTCTTTCCTTGTTTATTGAGCTACAAGTTAATTAACAGTAGGGAGTATAATGGTAAAGTAGATAAACCTTGTCTAGCTGTATAAGAAGCTGTAGGGTGGAAACTCAGTGCCCACATTTTTGTCTGGTTCCTCAGGTTCAGTGGCTGAGGACACAGTTTCCCTCCTTGGATATAGAAGTGGATGGAGGAGTTGGGCCTGACACCATCCACAAGTGTGCAGAGGTAAGAGGTTGCAGCAGAGCAGCATTCTCAGTCACTGTGCTGAGAGACTTAGCAACTCCCAGAAAATAACGCTTAGGAGAAATTTTTAGTTTCCAGAGGGATCCGTAAAACACATTTGATATCAAAATCTCTTTGAGGTCCAATATTGTGCCTTTTTTAAAATAGTGGCTATTGAAGCTCCCCTAAGCTAAAGATGTTTGTTTCTTTTGTGCTAGTGTAAATAGGAGCCATGTAATGAAGAAATTATGTGTTTGGGGAAGTTTTTGAACTTTGTTTTCTGAACTTGATTTGGGGTTGTATTTAGAGGCATGTCACCTGCGTCCCACTTGTTGGCACACACAGAATTCACAGCCTCCAATGTTTTAGAAGCAAGCTGCAGGCAGTGGCTCTGTATCTGAGCAGGTGTTTGATGTTTTCCAGGCAGGTGCCAATATGATTGTGTCTGGCAGCGCCATTATGAAGAGCGCAGACCCGAGGTCTGTGATCAACCTCCTCAGGAATGTGTGTTCAGAAGCAGCCCAGAAGCGCAGTCTGGACCGATGAGACCTGCCCAAGCTGTGTTCCACAAGGCTCTGGGCATGCAGGAGAACCCTCTTCTCGTGCATAAGCGAGGGCTGGACGAACACCAACTGCAGAAACATCTTGCTGCTGAACAGAGGAATCATTCCTTCACTGCAACAAAGCGAGCAGCAGAGAAACACTCTAGCTGTCTTTCAGGGTTGGAAATGCAATGGTTTGAACCTGTCTCTTGATTTTGTGGAGGCTAATTTTGTGGCACGACCTCTAATGCTGACTGGATTGAACAACAGTCAGTTTTGTTGCTTGCTAGAAGAGTGTAGCATTGTCACAAGAATCTCTCTTGTGGAAGACTCTTAAATCAAACTGCCTTCTGCTGTCTGTATTTTGTCATTTGATCTGTGCATTCCTACAAAACTTTTCCACTACTGCATTAAACACCTTGGTGTGTTAAGTTCTTTAAGCTGACTGTCATAAATGAGTGGGTTTAGGACTAAGTTTAAGGAAAATGCAGCTTAAGAGGGCTAAAAAAAATCCCAGTGATGATAGAAATGTTCCTGTCCTTTGCCTCTATTGCATTGGAAGTTCATGGCCTACAGAAATCCAGCATCAGACAAGTCAGTGCAGCATCTTTACCAGATCACAAAGTGGGGAATATCTTCTCACTTACCTTTCAAATAGCCAGTTAAGACAGCTGTCTCTGAAATTCCTGGAAGTGATGGAATGCCTCAGAAGAATGTTGCTTTAATACTTTTCAGATAAGTAAAAATCTGTATCTTGTTCCACAATCTCCTTGGTTCTAGATATGTCTGAGTAAAGGATTAAGATGGTAACGTATAGAAAGGGTGGGTAGCTGCTGAAGAGATATGTACATTTAAATGGGTCTGTAAAACAGCTTGTGGAACCAAATACTTACCAGTCCTTCAATTTACTGTGTCCACAGGCCTGGCCTGATTTGGCACATGAAAGGTGCTCTAGAGGAAGACAGAGCAGGCCATTTTTTGGTCGACCTGTCTCCCATGGCTCTAATTGGCATTGTTGGCTCTTAAATGTTTCATGAGATTCTGTGTGGTATCTTTTTCCCTTTGAGTTGCAATTACAGAAGGGTTGCAAACAGTCTGCTGCCTTGGGACTGGCAGTCCATTCTCACAGGGTGAAAGTCAGGTGTTTTCTCTTTGCAGCAACATTAGGTAGGTGTCACCTGGCAGGTGCTGAGGCAGTGCTGGAGCTGGTGCAGCCCTCCCGAGCCCAGGCCCTGTGAGGTGCCCCACGGTGAGGGGCACTGCCCTTGGGAAGCAGGAGGAGCTAAGGCTAGTTATCACTCTAGACAAGTACCTCAAATAGCTGAGCTGCCACGTTTTTTCTGTGTGGTTAGTTGCGGCTTAGATGAATAAACACTGCTTCCTGTTTCCACTTGCAACCCCATTTGGGAACTAGCACGAGAAAAATGGTGTTGTCTGGACCTGTTGTACTGAGAGATTTCAGAAGAGGTTTTCCAAAAGCAAGCTTTGCCATGAAATGCTGTAGTCCCAAAGGCTGTTGGGTGTGTGTTAGAGTAGCTTATTCATGCTTCTGGAAACAACTAGCACAGTTTAATGTATGCACAGACAAACAGTCATGGCTCTGGTAGCTAAAATGCAGGCTGGACAGGCACCAGCTACAAGGAAAATGCTAGTCTGGCTTTTCATGCTGTTGAAAGCAGTAGGACAACAGCTGTAGTATACTAACCTCCTGCAGTTGAGTGTAAACTGGATTGAAAGGGTGGGTAACCAAACTATTACTGCTTTTTTCCTATTTACTTTGGGGGTGACATCCAAGTTGTGCTAGTTAACTGATAGTTCTAGGCTCTGTGGAATCTTATGGTATGTTCTCTGTTCATAGGTTGTGGCCATTTTGTCACTGTTTTAAGTATGCCAAGTTTGCACTTGCATTGGCTCTTGGGTTAGGAGTCTTGTGGGAGAGACATTGCACCCATGAAGTAAAATTACTTTATTGCTTCTGTCTGAATGCCACCCAAGTGGGTTTATGCAGGTGACTCCTGATGCAACAGCTTTTACACATCTAAGGTTAAATCTGTTAGTGACCAGGTCCATGAAGTCACAATAATGAATGATTCTTGTTCTTTAATGCTTAAGACTGTCAGTTTCTCACCTGTGGCCATTTACAGACATGATCTGTGTGGGTCCTGTACTCAGTAACAAGCCCTGAGTCCCAGGACTGGAACTGAGTGCTGACATGAAAACCCAGAGAGCTGCGTGCATGGTTTCCTCAGGCCCATTAGAATAAACCCCAGGCCCATTGGATGTTGCAGTCCTCTCACAGAGGAGAGCACAGCCTGTGGTATTGAGGCACATGGTCTGGAGTGGTCCAGAGTGATCTGACAGCACAGGTCTGTCTGAACTGGAAAACAGGATGAAAACAACTCAGAGCCGAGTCATGCTGGGCTTGCACGTGCTGCACAGGATGGTACAGCCCACAGCCCTGAGCGAGATAAAACACTGCAGGAGACACACACAGAGCTTAGTTTTAATAGAGCTTAAAAATTCTTATTTGTACTTACATGCCATTAAGGTCCTGGATGCAGAGATGAAGCATTTTAAACCCTCATAGCAGCAGGAAGCAGAGCATAAATGGTGTTAAAAAAAATGCCTCGATTGAACATGGTAAATAAAGCACATGGGAAATGGCTTTGTGCAGCTGCAAACACCCACTTTCATGCGTGGGGGGGGGGGCCTTGCTGCATTATGTTTTAAGTTGGTTTCTCACAGTCTTTGTACCCTTCAGCCACAGCAGTAGGAGCAGCACTAACAGTTGTTTTCATAGCTTAACAGCCAAAGAGAGGTTGGGTTTTGTCTGGTATTTCATTTTCTGTTTAAAACTTTGAAAAGGAAGGGAAACAAGCAAGGCAGTCTGCACCTTTTATGGCTTTAAGGATGAGCCTGGCCCCGAGGCCTCAGCCTGCTCCCACAACAGGTACAGCCTCAATACACCAGCATTCATGCAAAGCTGAACTGTCTGGAGGTGGGAGCCCAGCTGTGCCAGGGCACTGGCTGCAGGCAGGAAACCGGTGTACCAGTGCTGATTGCAGCTGCTTGCAGTAGAGGGACAAATGAAAGCAGAGGGCTGGTCCTGGAACCAAGTTGAGTTCTGCAAGTTTTTTAACCCTGTCCCAGTACTAAAATGGGGCTTGCTGAAAAATCAGGTGCCTCACTGTCTGGAGCCAAGACACAGACTGGAGACAGAGAAGGCAGGGCACAGGTCTGCAGCTTCTTGAGAACTATCTTGCCTGCCATGCACACAGCAGTGCCCACCTGCCCTGCCAGATGGGGGGTGCTGGAGGTGGGCAGGTGAGAGCCTATTCCTGGCCCCCTTCTCACTGGAAGGGGAGCCTGCCACACACACATATCCTGCTCAGCTGATGGCAGAGCCCTGGGCACTGCATGGAACAGCCCTGTACTGACACTGGAAGGAGGAACAGCTCTGGCACAGTTCCAGCAGCCAGAGTGTGCTGTCACAGGCTGCCTAGGCTGCTCTTGGAAGAAAAATTTCTGCTGTGAGAGGACTAGGGCAATGACCAAACAGACATTTTGCTTCTGCCTTGTGCCTGCTCCGCCTTTCTCTAACTACCCTTTTTATTGCTGCCATGAAGCAATAGCAAGTTCCTACAAGGGCTGGCAAGAACATACAAGAGGGGACACAGCCAATGTGGTTTCCCTTGCTCAGAGCACTGCCTGCCTCTGCAGCCCTGCAGTGAACGAGATAGCAAGCAGCTGCTGTAGCCCAACCACGGCTGACCCTGCAGTTTGGCACCACAGCTGGGACCTGAACTACAGTGCAGAGATGCTCTGCAGTTCCCCAGGATGACCAAACAGGGATAACCCAGCCCCTGTGACACAGGGGGTCTTTGGCCTCCTTTTTAATACCACCTGTTTCCACCCTCCAGTAAAGAAAAACCCTCCTGTAACAGACTGGATTGTATTTCCACTTCCTGGCAGCACTTTCAGGACATGAAAAGCAGCTGGCCTGGCTGTTTTACTTGGTCTGTTCCCTCTCCTAAAATGTAGGAATTCCTCCCTCTGCCCCAGGGATCAGACAACACAGGAAGCCCGTATCTTACACCAAAGCTGGGTGAGACCTGGTCAGGTCAGGCTTCCTGAGGAGTAGACAGGGATATGGAAAACACCTGAGACACTGACCTTTCCGAAACTTTTACCTGAAATCAGATGCACATGCAGGGCAAGAGAGAGGGTAACACACACCTCTGTACTGAGGCACTGAGGGGGCCCTTGGCCTCACAGCATCAGTACCACAGCAAAGCTGCAGTGGGTTTGCAGGCCAAGCAGAGCTCCATGTCAAGAGGAAGTATTCCTGCTACTTCACTTCTAAAAAGCCATCAAATTCAGACTTTATACAACATATATAGAAATAACTTTTAATTAAAAAAACCAACCTTGCATCAAAGATTATTGTATCAGACATTGAGGCAAGATTCAAGTTTAAGACAAACCAGTGTTAAAAAAGTGTTTAAAAAAATAATCAGAATGTGCAATAAACTACAATGTAGCAATAGGCTGTAGTGTTGAAACTTTACTGAACTGTTTTCATATGCCCAGTGTGTATTTCCTGTCATTTTGACCAAAAAAATAAATTGACACTAAAACTGGGTCATCTGTCCAGTGCCATTCCAGATATTACACATGGAAGAAAACTGCACAAAAAACAGAGACTCCTATTAAATTGCCTTCAACTGTCCTACACAGAAAAACTGCCTGTTGATGGATTATACCTACATTCAATGTTTAATCTTTGTTAATACCTCTTGGGATTGCAGATACATTCCAAGCTATGCTATTTAGATGCAAGTTTAAACAACTTGCCTTTGTTTTCTCACTGTGAATGCATTGGGAAATGCAAAATCTATCCAGAATCACAATGGAAAGCTTTGGGGCTTTTTTGTTTATTGCTCTTCAAGACATTAATCATCTTTTCCTTTCCAGCTAGTCACCAAATGTTGGCATACTTACGAGACTCTTAAAAGGCACTGTACAGAAATTGGAACTAGACTTTTAACATATTAAAGCAAAGTATTATGAGCCTCATTAGCTACTGAAGGACTAAGGAAGTAAGATGATCCAAACCACAACATTCCATGGGCTGTGTCACTGATTTGGCTCGACCCCTCTTTGCTCCTGTCTCTCCCTCCCCACAGGCCTGAAGTAGAGACCCTGCTTTCTGAGTGTCAGATACATTGATTATGGCAATGCAGTGGGCTACTTCTACCTTATTGCTTGAGGACTTCAATATGAAACATACCCTGGCACTACTGAGAGCTGACTACATGACTTAAGCTAGATGCGAGGCTTCCAGATCCCTTAGTTCTCACCTAGCCTTACCTTACACATGCAGTTAGAGACAGGTCTTTGCCCCATGGTCATCGCACACAGGAAAATAATCTGAGGCTAACACTTATCCCCGCTATTTTCAAGTAGTTTTTCTGTGTTCAGTTGAAGTTGTTGGATAAGGTAGACAGCATCTCCTGCTGCACCAGAGTCCACTAGAACCAGATATGCATTTGAAAACAAACAAACAGAAAAGGATGATTATTGACAAATGTGGCAATATGACAACAGAAAGTGAATGGTGCCAGCAATTTATGTGCGCCCACTCCCGACATTGGGAATATTAGACTTCCAGCTTGAAATAATTACTTTCTCTTGGGGTTCAGGAAGAAGAAAGTGTTGTCTTTGGGATTTATCCTGCCTGTTACAAAGCAAGAAAGAAAATATATTATATGCAGCTAACATAAAGGTATTGAATTGTGCTGTCATATGCTGTGTGAACGAGAGATTTTACCTTACACTTCTCTCCACCTTAATTGGCTTTCTTAATGAACCACATTATTCCCTGTCACCTTTGTTTCCTTGTACTGTTGCTTCCCAGGCAAATGCTTTTGCAGTCTTCTGACTCTTGGGTAGATTGTTTTCTTGGTGGATAGCCATTGTCTGGCAAAGCAGTGGGTGTGCCTGGAGTGCAGGGAGAGTTGCTGGGGAAAGTTGCACTTGACATTTCAGTCTGATTCGTTACTTGATCTTGGCACAGTAAAGCTTCTACCTCTTCATCTTTGAGTGGAAAAACTCGAAGTTCCCACAGCCCAGACTGAAAGGAAGCAGAAGAGTAGGAGTGAGGGTGAAAAAAGAGTATAGAGGATAAAAAGGGATTTCAGTTGAGTCTGAACTGATTAACAGTGTGCAGAATCATGTGCTATCAAGTAACAAACAAGTGTCTTTCTTTACAGTGTATGCAGGGCTCTTCAGATAAAGAATACAACACTGCCAGGCACCAAGATGTAAGCTGGCTGCATAAGGTTTTGAACTAGTAATAGATTACCCTTGAAGAGGAAGGAGAACTTTTTTCCACAATGCCAGACCATCAGGCCCTAATGACCAGGCCTGTCTGGAACCTTGGCCAACAGCCCTGAAAAAAACCCCAGCCTGAACCCAGTCCTTCCAGATTTGCCTCAAAAACATGTGCCATGTGTACTGAGCAGTGAAACTCTTACTGGCTGACAGGTCTGGGGTTAATTTACAAAGCACAGCAATGCAGTTCTAAACAGGAACCCAGGTGACAGCCTGAGATTCTGATCAGTGAGACAGGAGAGTATCTTCAGGTTTGTTGTCACTGAAGAACTGACCTGAGCTGGAAGCTACTGGAAGCACCCACCTTCTCTTCCTGGCTCTCCCTGCAGAGTGATGCCATCCCTGAACAAACAGAGCTGTGCGCTTCTGAAGTTGGGTCAGGAGCAGGATCAGCAGCACAATGGTCTTTCTGCACCGAGTCCTGGCTGTGTCGACTATCAGCATTTTTGCTGTAAGACCTAGTGCAGAATTAGAAATGAGTTTTAAGAGCTACTCCCTGACCTTTCACATTGCCATGAGCAGTTCACATTTTCTTTTCAAAGTGTTCAGTTTCTCCATGCATGCTACCTCCATTCTGCTTGCTTAAACCAACAGAGCAGAGGAAAACTGGTGTGGTTCTTGACTTTGTTGGCTGGAGCCAAAGCAAAGCTATGTGGAGGAACAAAGTGGACAAAATGGGTGGACAGGCACACTCTGGCTGCAGACAGCTAGTGACTGGTCCCACTCTGCATCTTGCTCCACATGCTCACCAGAACTGTGATTTTGGACAAAAGAATTCAGCCACTAGGGAGAACAGCATCACCCACAAGAGCCCATGGGGTCCAAACTGCACTGTCAGCACTGTGCCAAGTGCAACTTGAGAGACAAGTCCTTGGGCTCCTCCTTACCACTGCTGCTCTGGACTCAAGTGCAAAGCAATCAAAAATGTAGTAAAATTTAAAATTTTGACCTCACTTTTAATAAAAATTTAAACCAGATATAAAATAGTGGCATACATCTGAAATTCCAGATGGAAGCCTGACCTTGTTCATGAACAATTTATTTCTGAATTCAAGCAACACTAAGATTTTATCAAGGAGTTCACAGTTTCAAAACTAAGGTACATATAGAACTTTTTATTTTTCAGTACACTTTCTAAAGTTGGGAGGTTTTATGTTCAAAATTGCTTAAAATGAAATTCCTCGAGATGGCTTAGCTCTATTTTTATCCTGCATTAAAAAAAGCTGTCTTTGACTATTTATTCCTAGTGTCATGGTTCATTTTCAGACAAGAGTAGACACAAGCATGTGATAAATAAAAAAAGTTATCCCAATGTTCACAGACTGCTTTTTGCCCTGACAGACTGTGAAATGATTTATGGGAATCATTTTCTCATGGCCAAACTGCTGATGCAGCTTTATGACATTTGTTCTGATATCCATTACTTCTTGCAAGACTTTTAGTGGTTGTATTTAAATCTGATGAGTTCTGCACCAGATGGCAAGCCTGTGAGAATGAACCATTCAGACAATGGCTTTCTAAGTGTGAGGCCCCTGGCACAGCCCAGGACCTTTCAGTAACACATCCCTGAACACTGGGGAGTTTCATTTGAGTCAGGTGAATGAAGAAGGACTCGGGATACACTGGCTAAAGTCACAGTAACTGGGAGTGGCACAGGCTAGCAGAGCTCTAGTGAAGGAGGAAGGTATTTGTTTAGTAATGCCAGGTCATTAACATGTCCAATTTCTGTAAGTATGCATGCCTCAGCACTGCCTTCTCTTACTAGCCACAAAGTTAAGCATACCTGGTACTGTCCCTGATGAGTTAATTAATGGTGCCCTCATTTCCAAACTTCTGTGACAGCATTTCTGACACTCCTGTACCACAACCCACACCAGCTTCAATAGGAAGGCTCTGATCAAAGCCAATACACCTGCCTGCTGTTCCTCCTGGGCCAGCGGCTCTGCTCCCACAGCGACCACCTCGCACGCTCTCGCTCTTCGTACTTCGTGTGGCGCGAGGAGAAAGCTTTGTCTGACAGGTCTTCTACCTGCAACCACACACAGGGACAGCTGTCAGTATCAACATCGCTAAAATCAACAGCAGCCAGTATTATATATAATTCTGCAAAGTTCTGTTCAACAAACAAGAAGAGGTAACATGCATGCTTTCACTACAAAGGCACATTTACATGTATTCAGTTTTCAAGAGCTCTGGTGTATGGGATGCTGTCATTTTAGATTTTTATTTCTTTACATGTCTGTGGTTGATCTGAATGGATATAGAAGTTATACCCCCTCCCTGCAACTAACACATTTTTCTCTGTGGTGAGAGGCAGAAAATTTAGAGGACAAGTATTCATTTGCAAATCAAGGCAGCGTTAAAAGTTCATAATAAAGACAAGCAAAAATTCCAACAGTTTCCAGAGATTGCTTTAGGAGGAGGCTGGGAGGCAGCAGGATTTGCCAGGTGCTCTTTAAGCTCTGAGAAATAGGTCTGAGATCACCAAGGACTTTGATAACTCCACAGAGAGGAATTCAGTGAACCTGAGGTGCCACATTCCTGCTGTGAAACCAAGCAGAAAACGGCTTCTGCTTTGAAGATACTATTTCTTACCCAATGGTTTGCATGATCCCAAGTACAGCTTAAACCAGCCCTAATGCAAGTTCTTTACCTGCTCATAGTAAAACAAGAGACAGCTTTTTAGGTAAAAGTTGCAGCTATTGCACTTGATTTTCACTGTGAAAGTACCATCTGTGTTTCTCTGAGGGCAGGAAGTTTGTTCACCACCAGTTGAACACACCAGGAAGTTTGTTCCTTAGCCAAAACAGCACTTTGCTGCCCTTCCCCCTCACTCCCTGATGGCAGGGGGAGTTCTTGGCTGGATCCCTCCAGTACAGCTCACAGTTGTTTCAAAGTGCTCCAAACCATTCAAAGTTCACCCAGAAAGCCGAGGTTGGCAGCAGTATTCGAGTGTTGCAGCCATGGATTTTATGCCAGCTAGTTCCAGCTCAAAAGCTGAGAAATTCTTGGAAAGAACAATTCTTGGTCATAGGAGCTGTGAAGCTGCACTGCCAGATCAATCCTAGACAAGAACTATACTAATAATTCAGGGGGTCATGGAAAATAAATAGTATTTTTTTTTCCAAAGCAAAATTTTCAGTGGTGTTGTAAGAAGCAACACCATTTAGCTTGTAGAAAATAGAGAACCAAATGGATGGTCCTCACTGTAGTGCCACAGGGCAGTGCTCCACTTAATGGTGTTTCTGTGGAAGCCATCCCCAGATGGAGCCTGTCAGCATCGAGATGCTTCACAGCCATTAGGGGTGCAATGGCAAAGTATCACAACCAGTCAGTGTGATCCCAAAGGCTTCATCTGGATTGGAATCAGACACAGGATCACACTCATTTGTAAAACTGTGTCTGTCCAGTTCCTCCTCAGCACGGCACTCCACAAGAACCTTCAGACAAGCAGGCTGCTTAGTTTGTTCATCTCATCACTCCTTGCTGAAGGCTCCTTCATTGCTTTTATTTATTTATGTTAAACACAAACCACTTTGTTAGCCGCTGGTTTCCTTTCAAGTGAATTTAATGGGCTTCCTCCTCTCTCTGAAATTCATCAGCTCTGTCACTTGGAGAGGATCCAAACAGGGCTACATCTCAGTTCACATTCTGTCTTTCCAAGGTCAATGATGTACAGCATGAAAGTGAGAATTTTATGAACTACAAAAGTGTTATTCCCTTGGGGAAAATTCAGGATTTGTCTGTGCTCAGATTTCCTTTGAAGTGGAAACAAAAGATAATTTAGAAAGAAAAACAGGAATTTGAAAATACTTCTCTTAGCAAGTTGCCAAAACTTTTCATGCTGGGAAGAGATTTCATTTTTAAGTTTCCATTCAAAACTCAAAGTCCATATTCCTCTCCAAGTGAGGAGTTTTGAAAAATACAGAAATAAGCCTTGTTTGCTTTCCATAGCTGGTGATAGCATATTTAACCCCTTGTTTATTTAAAATGAACCCTATCTTTTTGAACAGTAAATTTTTTTATTAAAAATTTTTTTATCTGTTCTACAGATAAAAATTTCATGTAATCAGAATAAAAGGTCTCTACTTGGTTGTTACAGCCTTTCCTGCTTCCCAGCATTTCCTCTAACAACTTTAGATTAATTTAAAGTTCTGTAGCAGGAGAAATTTGGTGGGTTTTCCTCACTAAGGTTAATTTGAAAAAGGACAAAAGAAGTGTCAGTGTCATCTGACAGTGATGTTGAGAGAAAAGGCCATGGGGAAGGCCTGCTTGGGAGGCATGTTTAATGATTTCACTCAAAGAAAACTAAGCTTTGGATCCCCCCATGACACTGCAACACACTGTGCATTAATGTTGAATAGCATCAGGAATATTTCTGAAAGGTTCTCAAAACAACCAAATCTGTGTTTCGCTCTCTGGCTCCACGGGAAACTCTGAGTCATAGGCCATGAAAACACTTATGCAAAACGAGTTGCACAAGGAATTACTCCAAAAAATTTGTCATTACTAAAACAACTACAAAATAAACTTGAATGTTACAACTGTGTCTTTTCAGAAGCTTTAACCAGGACAAAACAAATTAAAACCAAAACAAAACAGGAAAACCTGTGCCACACCCTCCCATGCCTTAAAGCAATAAGACTGCAAATTCATACATGCAAACCAGGAAACTCAAATGTTCTGTTTCCAGAAAGTATTTTTAGAACAAGTAATACAGCAGACATAGATAGTAGATTAACTTTTGCGTTGCCAATTTTGTTCTTATAAGGCAAAATTTCCAGAAACAAAAATGCACCCATAAAAGGTAAGCTTTTTGTTCTCAAAAGCACAGTGAATAGGCCCGATTCCCAGAAAGTGCTGAGCTGCCATCCTCCAAAGTGTGGCTCACATGGAGCATGACAAACTGGGGACCCCAGATTTATCTGTAATTTAGCAAATGCTGGATGCAGGTTTATGCATGGATATGGGCTGTTGCATTGAAAACCTCTAAATCTTTGTCTTCTTCATTTAAAGACAACAAAGACAACTAAAATGAAGGGAAAAAAAGTTATCCAGTAGCAGAAATCCCTGACTACTGTTTGGCAAAAGGACAACTCTGAAGTTTTAAATTCAGCTAAGCAGAAGCTAGAGAAGTAAAGAAACTATTATATAGTACAAATAAAAATTAAAGTTACATAATTTTCAACAGCACCACAGGCTACTATGCAGTAAAATAAAGAGCATTTTATATAAAAGCAGAAAATATATTTTGCTTTCCCTTGTGTTATGTGAATGACCTACTGAAGTTTGCTGTGACCTTAGCACATGAAGCAATTTCAAGAGTGTCAGAGCATGAGTGCAGAAAATGCCAACAGGTAATGGTGCTGTTTCTCATGTCTTTTTACAAGCTTAGCAGATTAACTGGGCTCAAAGCTAGAGGAAGCTGAAGAATTATGATCAATCACCTTTTCTAAGTACTCTGAAAAACACCCAAACTAATGAACAGGATTCCAAAAGAAAGGGGGAAATGTACACAAACAAGGCCATTAGCATTTTTCTCTGTCTGACGTCTCCCCCTCATTCCACCCAGTAGCTGACAGATGATACAGAAGCAGTGGGTCACAGCAGGAGGCAAAGCTGCTGCATTGTTAACTCAAGTTATTTCCTGGCCAGAGGATGAATCATACAGGATTGAGAGTCATGCCAAACACAGATGCACTGGGTGGGCTACTAATTCAGACATTAGCCCATGAACTTCAGAGAGAGACCTTGAAGTCCCTTCAGCAAAATACACTAAAAGCACGAGACAAGTCATCTCTATAGGATCTGAAATCTAAACAAGAATCCACAGATGTCATGCAAGCTCCTCAAAGCCCTGAATGCAAATCACTGCTGAAATTCTTCACTCCCTCCTCAGACACCAGGATGAAGACAGCAATGAACAGTAGATGCTCAAGGGACAATGTGCCCTTGCTGCCTTTATTAGTTATTCTCCAAATGGTTTAATTAAATATCCTTGCAGGAGAGTTCTCCTGCGTGTGGAATTTGACCTTCTCGGTACAAAGGAAGGACAGGCATGTTTCCTGCTGGCTAGGATAGTACTAACCCACAAGTCAGTGGGTGGAAGTGACATAAATTTGACCACAGACTTCACAGGAATATCTCAATTGCGTTAGAAAAGGCAAGGATAAAGTAAGCTTTTCTCTTCCTTCCAACCCAAGAGTGTGCTGCCAGAGAAGTGCAACTACACCAGGTAAGGAGTTGAGACCATGATGTTCTCCTAAAGGAAAGGCTATACAGCAGGTAGCTACAGACCTAGTAAACCCCTGAGGAAGTTTTTGCCTTGTGGAGAGCATATTTTCTACCCCAAGGGAGTGACATCATGATTTGTTTACTGAGTTTAATGTAACTTTCTGCACTGCTACCTAAATGCCATCTTTTCTACTGCTATGGCAACTAAACTGCTTTAGAGATTGTCTCAAATAGCAGCTCAAGAACAGATATTGTGGCTAAAGACAGGAATACAAGTCCTACAGTTACAACTGGTGATAGTAGCAGAGACTGGAGGGATATTAAAGATGTCCAAAGCACAGCAAAACTGGAAAAGAAGCCACAAAAAGATTGGAAGGACAAAAAAATCAGCCTAGAGACCAGACTTGCTGGTAGATTCACCCTGAGTTTAGGAAATGCCTCAAACCCCTGATTAGGGGAGAAAGGGACCCCCAGCTGCAAAGTCCATGGACATTCCCTGAAGAAAAAGGTAGATTCTCACATCTGGAGGAAGCAAAACCAGCCCATGATTTGCAAACTTAACTCAACAGGCAGGCAGGAAATGCTGAAGGTTATGTTGTTCCTGACAATGCAGAAAAGTTTGTTCCCACCAGGAGAGTTGCAGGAAAACAAATACTGAAAAGGAAACTGAGGAAAACTTGCTGGACCCACAGGCAAGATGCCTGATCAGCACATGCAGAGCAATATGCCATGGGAACTGGCCATGGAAGGGGAGGATGAGAGGGTGGCCCCAGAAGACAATCCCACTGGGAGAGGCAGCATTACAGAGCTCAGGCGCAGGGTGGCACAGCCTGACCCAAGGGACCCTTTGGAAGTGCTGACTGTGCAGCAGCAAGGGGCAAGAGCCACACAGACAATGAAGAAGGAATATTAATGGTATACTTGCATTTCTATCTTCCCCTGTAGGGCAAACATACATTTTCACAATCTGATACTTCATACTTTATTTTTGAAACTTGAAACTTACTGGGATTTGTATGAAGTCAGTGTTTCAGAAAGTAGGTACCAATTACCACAATTATATATTGTATCTACTTTAAATAAACCTAGTTGTTTAATTAAAACACAGCCTACCTCTTCTTCATCTGTTTGAGACTTTTCTAAAGGTTGAAGTTCAACAACTCTCCAGCTAGAAATGAGACAGGGAAAATCAAATTCAGCTTAAGGTGTGATAACATATGGCTGAAATTTATATTTTTGTTTCCCAACAAGGTATCTAACCTTTCCTTTTCCTAACACAGTCTTTAAGATATCCAATACAGTTGTAAAAATATTTTTCAACTTAAAAGACAATAAAAAAGCAAATACATATTATGGATTTACAGTACAGAACAAGTACGTTTAGCACTTTAGGGAACATGCTACTAAGACACTGGAGTAAGCAGAGCAGACCCATTACCCTGTTTTTGAAATCTAAAGATGTTCCCTTTCTAAAACAAAGGACAAAAAGGTCTCTACAGTCATGGATTGAAGGCCTACACTATGGAAAGAAATAATTTTATTCTACTGTATCAGAATGGCTAAATTTAAAAAAATTGCTAAATCCATTTCTGTTAATTCACAGAAAATAGTTTTCTACTTTCTTATGAACACACAAAGAAAGACAGCAAGCTCAAAAAAGCCATTCAGAGCTTCTCAGCCTTATGGTATATTAAAGGCCATAACCACAATTTAGATTAGATAAATCCACTTCTATTTTTGGCTAGTCTGTGCATCTGCCACATCCCTGTGTATATCAGACCATTTCTCCTGTGCTGTCCAGTCTTCCTGTCACTTCAGTCACATGAACTGAAATGCACAGATAAAAAGCCAACATCTTTAATATTGTAACATTTCCTAACTCTGTGTACATTATATTCTCAGTTTATGTTCTCATGTTCATTTTCACGTCTTTGCAATCAAGGAGGTTGTGAACAAACCTTGGAGTAAGGATTTCTTTGTACTGTAGTTTCTCCAACTTTGATGGTGCCACCAGTGACATGGGAATTACAATGTTGTCTATATCATAGGAGCTCTCACTTCTCAACCTCCTCCTGGAGTTATGCTGAATAATAGAATCAACACAAGAGGATGTCAGCTCAAGTCATAGGAAATACATGATAGCAGAGAAACCTTAGAACTTCACAAGGAGAAAGCCTCAACTTTAATGGAACAGAGTATCTAAAGTGCTCATTCATGTGTTTTTTGACAATGATCAACTCAAGGGTGTGAAAAATGAGGTTTACTTTTTTGATAAAATTTTAAAAGTTCAATAAAAGACAATAGCAGACAAAGATAACAAAGCAAAGGGTTAACAGCTGAGTGCCTGGCATTCAGCCAAGAGCACATTATCTTAGGAGTTACTTTTAAAATAGTTTTTTATTGTATCAGCCTGTTGTGTACTTATAAACTATTATGCATATTTAAGTTTTTTTACAAACTAGTTTACATATTCTAGGAACTATTTAGTATGGCCATTTTTTGGGCTTCTTTTTTAGAGCACGTGTGCTTTTTGGCTGTGGTTTTAGTTTATTCTTATTATTACCTCCAGTTTGGGCCTTGGTCTATTCTTTTTTTAGACAGCAGGTGCTGATACTTGGCATATTAGTAGTAGGGTTTTTATCATATGTTTACTGGATGTTATTCTAACTAAACAGGCAGTTCAATTATAAGTATAACTATATATTAGCTATTCACTACTACGTTTAAATTTTGTTAATAGCAGAAATAAAACCTATATTTTTATAGCAAAGTTATTTTAACATTATACATATAGCATTTATTTTAATATTTGCAAAAAGCCAATTTTATAATATGTATTTATAACATAAATACAATGTATTAAAGTGTGCTGTCTAAAGTATGTGGGACACACATTTAAACTCAACTCTGCATTAAAACATGACGACTTACAGAGCACCAGTATACCACTAGGCTTAGCAAACCATGGGACCTGAATCTAAATTGTGATTTTTCCATTAATTCCAGTAAAACAGTGTGTTTCTGTACACTGAGCTAGAGTTCTGCTGCTCCTCAGCAAATTATATACCAGGGATTTTCTCTGCATTTCTGCACAAAAGGTTTTAAATAGGGAAACTGAATTAACAAATTTTCTGTTTGCACCATAAGGCCATCTCATATAGCTGCCCCAAGAAAAAAGGGCCCTAAGTGCCCTAGTATAAAACTGGGAACATAAATCATGGTGTATTTAATGAAAAAAAAAAAAAGCCAATAAATCAAACTCACACTCCAGTTATATGAACTACAAAATTCTTTCACAAGCAAATATCTGTTTTAGAAACACCACTCCATCTGGAATACATTAGTTAACGGAATCCTCTTATTTCACTGCAGAAATGCTCTGCACTGCCATAGGACACTTTTCCAGGTGTAAAAGGCATGTGGCTTTGGATTATGAATTTGCACAACTCTCTGTTGATGTTGATGTGCCACATTTTGGCTTACCTGTGATGAAGTGCTGTGATGAGTGGGCCGAGACATGGCACTGACACTGCTGGTGGGAGTGAAGCTGCTGTGGGACTCAGGCTCTGCATGTTGGAAGGAGAATGTCTCAAACTGAGCGCTACTTTCACCTGGCATAAAAAACAGCAATAAACAAAACATACCGGCTGTTGGCTATTAGACTGCAAAATTTTTTCCACACACTAAGAGTAGAATCATTTCTAGAAACCCACAGTGAGCCACTTAAAATTTACTGGATACTAAAAAAAGCCATCTAAATAAACACTTGCTATTCATCCTGTCATTGTTGCTGTTGCTCCACAAAACTCATCTCTCTTATTCCACAAAGGATTTCTTCTCATGGAAGCAGCTTCATATGGGCAAATCCCGACTTTTATTTTCAGGAGCTGTCATAGACTACACACACAGCAAATGCAATCTGACTTAGATTTCCCCATGTTCCCCAGCAGCATTTCTCTAATTGGGGTGCATCTCACAAGTTTTCCCTGTTTTTTCCTTAAAAATTATAAAACTGGTAGCAAGGGTAACAAATAAAATCAGTTTAGATCTCCAAACCAATAGTGGCTTCTCTGATTCACTGTTCCAGACAAACTGTAATTTCTGTTTACTCCCATTCAGTCCCAGTATTAGCAGCATTTAGTGGGATTCATAATCTAATCACCTGTTCTGCTTTCCTTCTACCTAATTTCCAGTAGGAAAGGAGAACTCAGATTTAATATACCAATGAACAAAAGAATGAGTGTATTCCAACATGGAAAAAGAGGTAAGACTGATCCTAAAGACTGTATTGCACAGGCTGGGTCAAGGCCATGAACTACCATCTCCCAGGCAGTTCTGCAGCTCCCTAGGACACAGCTTTTATTTTTGGCCTTGTTCATTAAGCTGACCTTCCTCATGGATAATTACACCGAGATAGAGCCCAAATTAGGAATAAATATGTAGTACTGCACCCATAGCACTAATAAGCTAGAACTTGTGCTCCTACTTATGAATGCACCACAGAAGAATTTTCTGGCACTGGGATAATCCTCATGATAAAAGATTGCTTTTTTGGTTCCATTTATGAAAAAACTAAATACTATTGTCAGAAGACTAATGGTAACTTCAGAAAGTTTATAGCAAGATGTTTTCTCTCTTGCTAGTGCTCCCAAGTAACTCCAGCTGTTGATCTCAGGGAACCTGAGAAACACTCTGTCAGCATCCAGGTCTTGGGGACCAGCAAGGGGTCAGGAGAGCATGGAAAACAGGATCACTGGTGGTGAAAGGGGATAGGACACAGCACCCCACTGCAGACAGGCACAGAGTGTAAGAGAAAGATGTACAGCAAAGGCAGGGCTGTACTGCACAAGGGGAAGGATACAAAAGACAACCCTCATCTAAACCCAAAGCAGTTTTCAGTCTGCCCCCAAACAGCTTTTATTCTCTCCTAAAACTTTCTAGTTAGTTGGGTGGTGTTGCTTTGGGGTTGTGGTTTGTAGGTTTTGCAGCTTAATCCTAGATCATGATTTTTTATTAATCCATCCCTGCAGTAATTCCTGTATCTCTACCTCTAGTGAAAGATTACACTATCAGTTTTGCCTGGATATGCACCAGCAGGCAATTTTTCCACAATGTTAACTGATCATTTATACCTTTTAATTCTTTCCTAAGGAAAATTTTAAGCTAATACGGTTTCCCCACTTGCTCAGTGACTTGCTTTCTTCAAATGTGTCCAGAAGAATTTTGCCAAAGGTTCTCCAAAAGTTACATAAATGAATCTGCAACAGAATCTGTGAGGCTTTACATTCTAACAGCCTGGAGAGGTAAGCTGTCATTCATCTTTACAGTGGCACGCTAAATTTTTTAACCCTACATTATCACATTATTCTACAGAACTTAATATTCTACAGAACTTCCTATTAATTTACCAGGTGCTGAAGTAGAGATTCAGTGGATTAAAATAGAAAGGTAAAAACACAGTAAGAACTGGCTATCCACAAGTCCTCTTACAAGTGTCGAAGGGATCCAGGACCACAAATGACGGAACACAACAAATGAAATACAGTGGACAAAGATGCCAGGAATAGTGAATGTTTCACTGGGCACATGACTTTACAGATAACTTTGCAATGTCTGTTTCACTGACTGCTATTAACAAAAACCCTTTCATACTAAGAATGACAGCCAGTATTAGAAGTACACAGTTGAACTGCTGAGCAGTTTCCTTTAAGAGTACTCCAAAAATAAAATACAGCAGCTTGTCTAATTCTGTACGTACACCTAAAAAGAAAGATGATTACTATGCTTTGAAAGAGAAAATTATTTTAATGGTGTTCCAAGTCTGTTTCTTCCTAAGTTTCATAACAGTATCCTTTTTAGAGACAACTTTTAATTCTCAGAGCACAGTGATATTCATACAGTACATATTCTAAAAGATACACCAGCCTCTTGCAATGCTATTTTTCTCTTACCTACTGCTGTCTCACTTAGATGCCTTTTCTTTCTTCCTTCTGACAGCTGGTCAGGTGTTCCCAACACCAACTGAGATTTGGAATTAGACAAACAGCCACTGCTCCATTGTTTGACAGAAACATGTGGATAATAGTCTGTGACAGAAAAAGCATGGATCAAGTTGAGAAATTACTTTTCATCAGTACAATTTACAGGAAATCTCAACTGCTGAACTATTTGTAACAGCCCCAAACTTCTGACAGGAATCCAAATAGTAACAGGGCTGCAGTCACACACTCCCCCCACTTGTAGTATCCTACTACAGCTCTGGTGGGATCATTTCAGTGCAATTAAGGAGAACCTGACACTGTGGTCTGAGAAGAGATTCCTCTTCCACCTAAAACCATATTCACCTTCTCTGATAAGTTGCTTTGTGACGAGTTTATAAACTGAACCTCTTCATGGCAGAAAATACTGACAAATGAAGAAAAAGCCTTGCAAATACTAAAATATTTTGCTTTACATACCATTGTCAGCAGATACTTTAAACTCCCCTCCTAAAGATGACGTATCAGCAGGTTCTCCTTTGATGTCATCCCTCCTTAATAATGTTTCAAAGTATATGTGAAGAGGAATATCTAATAAGAAAAAGGAACAGCATCTGTATTAGAAAGATGGCAACCTCTGAGCCAATGAATTATGCATCATCACTAGAGGTTCAGGAATTGCTTCACCCATCACATTCAACATCATCTGTGAGCAATATTGCTAAGGACTGAAAAACCCCCTGGAGGGTATTGAGGAAGACTGGGATCTTCCTTCTTGACCAGCTCCTGCACAAAACCCAGCACAGCAGACAGCACACACTTCTCCTGTAATGTGAAGAGGCTTTGGTTCAGCCTTTTGGGTACAAGTAATTCATATTTTTGGAATTTGTTGCTGCTGGGAACCTTCAGGTATTTTCAAGGTACATTCCCTCTCCATTTTCCTGGAAAAGTCTACAGCAGGGCAATGTAATTCATTTTCTGACAGCAGTTCTAAGGCAGAATTAGCCTGAAAAACATTTCAAGTGGTAAGGAACCTACACCCTGTCGTAAGGCAGGAAGGCTTAAAACAAGAACTACCTCTCTCTGAAAAGCCTTTTCTGGAAAAAAAAATACAAGAATGAAGCAAAATTTAATTGAAAAAAAGTGTCAATGTCAATATTTAATGCCCCAAGGGAGGCATTAAACTACATACATTTATGCACAGTCTAAGCCTCAAGTACCTTCAGGACTTGCCAGGACAAAAACTTTCAACATATTTTGCTAAATAAGAAGAACAATTATTTTCTTTAAATTTGATATGGATCTAACCTGATTTTGTCACAACACCCCAAGGTTTTTGCTGTGTTTCTTACTCTACTTCCAAGTTAAACAAAGAAAGTCTGAAAGATGTATTAGTCACCACATTTAAGTGAAGAGAGAACCAAAACATTCATCCTATTTTGTTGGTCTTTTGTTTTGCTTTTTTTTTTAACCTGGGAAACCACCTGGAAGACTCAGAATTTTTATTATGTCATCCTGTATCTTAATTGAAAGGGCAAGAGTGCTTGTTTCAGTCAATCCACAGCCTTGGTGCAGAAATACCAGAAACCCAAACTTCTTCGGTACAAACTACAATTTTCCAGTTATCAAGGTGCAAGTTGAAAGAGGAGCTGTTAAGTTTAAAAAAAAAAAAAAAAAAAAATCAAACTCCCAGACTTCCAAAATTAAACAAATGCCAATAAAGTATTTTTAACATACAGAGAAAATATTGCAAAACCATTTTCTTTTACTCTGCTGGCAATTTTTAGATAAAAAGATGTGGGCACAGCACAAGCACTATTTTAAGAGAAGTTATTGCTCTAGAAGGAGAAAACCAAAAAAGCTACAAAGAAAACATGAAATAGAAGAAGGCTACAACTTGGAAAAATTCCACCATGTATTTATTCACAGTAATTCTTTCACATGAAAGAAAATGTCACATAAATTAGTCTTCATGAGGAGGCAGAGAGAGTAAAGTCCACAAAGTAAAGCATGAATCTAGCCTCCCTCAAATCTGAGAATTGCATTTCAACAGGAGATAGCAGCTCTAGTACTCTTTTCTTGTCTCAACTATTATTAGCAAGGCTTCTGGAAAAGAGAATAAATATTCCTTAAGAAATATGTTCTTGAAATGGAATGAAGCTAAAAACATTTTTTCCTCCTCCATCCTGGCAAAGTGTCCAACAGTAGCCACAGCACAGTCCAAAGCTTTTTAGGTTTTTTATGATGACAAAGCTTTTATTGAGAAAACAAAAGGTCAGTGTTCTTGCTACACTCCCCAGTCTTCCTTAAGAAGGAAGTAAGAATGAACACAAGGGGCACAGCCTGTCCTTGAACAGATGTCTAAAGCCTGGGGTCCAGCTGTGCTGTCAGAGTCACGGGGAAGTGATAGCGTGTGTAAAAGAATAAAGACTTAGGTGGTGTTTTTCTGTCCACACCAGAGCTCTGCTGACTGGGATATTTGCTGTTGAACTTTTGGAGTGAGTGTCCCATTTCTCCTATCTGCTCCTGCAATAATCTCCTCTTTAACACACACATGAGGTGCAAACTGCAAGGGCTGAGGCTTTCTCTGGATTCCATGTCCACATTGGGTCTGCTCTACAGACCAGTGACAAGTTCTCCAAAACCAAGCCTTAAGTTAATTCCTGACTTCCTAGTACAAAGCTGTAGTGTCTACACTGTCATTCTGGGAACACAGCGGGTTTAATTAAAGATTTGAGCAGTTCTGTGGAAATCCCAGCTTCATCTTCAGAATTATTCTGTGGCAAAGAAGCCCCCACAGCAGCATAATTCCTGTACTGGTCAGTAACTACCTGGAAACAGGTTCTTCCTAAAACAAAAAAATCCAACAAAAATTCAATCCCTTCTGCTGATAACAGCATTCAGGCCATTATTTTGTCAAGTTGCACCTGCACTAATTTCAGGGCTGAGTCCCAGACAACATCATCTACATTACTGTCCAAAAAGACTAAAAGATCACATGACAGGAAACCATAAAACTTCAAAGATAATCAAAAGGGCTGACTATCACAAAAATAATTAGAAAACTTAAATAAAGCTTTTTAACCCTAGTCCAAAGGGCCTGGACAGAAAGTCACTTATGAAAACAATACAACCATGGTGTGGTAGTGTTGGCAGAAGCACCCTCTCTAAAGGACTAACACTGACTCAATCAGACACAGGATCAAACACCCAAGCACACCTTTCATGACTAGTCTTTCAAGGCTGTAAGCAGATTGATGGCATGAGAAATCTAGAAGGTGTGTTTTTTGAATGTCAGGATGAAGTCAAGATTTTAATTTAGTCTAAACTCATGTATTTTGACAGTGTGAAGCTTTCTGTTAAGAACTAAGTCCTAAAAATCATTGAGAAGTCAAGTTAGTCCACAACCTGTACAGCTGTCACAAGCACAGCCACTCTGTCAAGAGTCATGGCATTACTTACCTGAAGGAAATGATAAGACTGGATGGAAGGAAGAGTCCAGCTCTTGCACATAATCTAGGATTTTAGATTCTGTGCTGCACTCACTGCTGCTGAAAGTGGAGGCTGGCACCACACACGGCAGCTGAGTTTTATTTGGGAAGGAGGCATCTCTAGATGGAAAAGTCTGCAAGAATACAGAGAAACAAAGGTTAACTTTTCCTTTACTCATGTTCTTAGAATTAGACCAGAAGAGGAAAGAGCCCAACAAAGCAACAACTCAGTGAGTGACACTCTTTAACAGGAATGGGAAGAATATTCCAACAAACTCCAGATAGTTTAAACATGACTTACCTTCACTTACTATGGACAACAGTGCAGAATACAAAGAATACAAAGAATACAAACTGCTCCTTCAGTTAGTACCAGCAAACAGCTGTCAAAGCTTTCAGATAAAATGTTAACTGCTTCCAATCATTATTTTGATCTATCAGATGACAAACACGCGTTAAAATTTGGTTCCAGGATAGCAGGCATGATATAAATGCACAAACAAACCTAACACCAAATTAAACAGAGGTCTCATTCATTTATCCCCTTCGTAAAATTCTTAGCATCAGTATCTCTAGGCACCTTGAGCACACACATTTTAATGCAAGAAACTACACTGACCATTTTGAGCACACTGTATACTTACACAAACCAAAAAGGTAAGTTAGAATTTAAACAGAAAGAAGATATACAGCAATAAACATGGAGAGGGATGCATTAAGAACTGATTAATAGGTATAAAAATAATAATATATATATAATAATAGAAACAGGAGTTACTAGAAAGAGGAGATGTGGAAAAAAAGATTAATGTAGCTGCTTGGCTGCAAAGCTTGTTAAAGTATGGAAGGTAAAATGCTGGATGGCACAGAACTGGTAGATGTGAGGTAGCAGGACTGAGGCAAAAGGCAGGGTGAAAATAAGCAGCAGACTGCAGGCCTTAGACTGAGCTCTGAAAGACAGAAGGAAAGATTTAAATGTGATGATACAGCAGCAATTAGTAGTCTGTGCTTCAGAATGTGCTACTAGAAGTACTTCAGAGAAATAATGTGGCATAAGCTGCTTTTTTACTGGTTACTTGTGGTAACTCCAAAGATACTGACATTTTTAAAGGCTTCTATAAGTTGCAGATATTTTGCCAAATGCTGCAGATCCTGCAATGGGAAGGGAGTGCTTAGGAGGCCTCAAGCCTTTCAGTGTGCCCACAATCACATTTATCAACTCCTGGGAAACAGTTCCAGTGTAAAGTAAGAATGAATATGGCACTTTCTGATGACTTTTTATGGAAATGTTTAGCATCAAAGACGAGACTATCAAAGAACATTACTTGTATTTTCTGTACTTCGGCTTTCTGAATCCAAGAAAACTCTTTCTCCTGCCTGTAATACTCCAGGCTGCACTTTAGCACTGCCATTCATGAATTAGTCATGCAGCAATTATATCTACCACATAAAATTCCCTCCACTTAGAGAAGCAGTCCTTCTGCCACATGGCATCAATATTCACAAGCCACATTATCTCAGAAAATACTATGTTAAGAAGTTCTCCTTTCTGTCTCTTCCTTTCTTCTCAGTTACTGAGTTCTCTATGCTGGTACTGTATCAGAAACTATAAAAATAAAGCAAGCATGTTATGATGCTGGAGCAGAGAACTCAGTGATGGTGGGGGGAGGTTATTGTATTTAACTCTTCCCCAGTCCCCAGGAAAACATTAACACTCCAAAATCCACCTTGATCTCCATATACAGGTGTATGCACAACTGCTTTCAACTTTTAACTTGGAAAGAATTCCTTCCCAGCCCAGGACTTCTTCAAATCAGTGTTCTCCTATTTTCCTGTGACAGACAAAGGGGACTCTTCATCTGCTAAACTTTAAATATGCAGAAAGTGTTGGCAGACCTGGGTCCTGTGTTTGGAAATACTAGAGGGATAAATGCTAAAGCAAACTTAACGTTTCCTATAATATGGATCGTTACACTAAAGTTTAAAGAGCATTTAGGTAGTTGCTCTACCTCAATGTACTAAGGACTCACTTTTCAAAAATACACAAAAGCGAATTTCCTCTTGATATTTGGGCTTTAGAAATGAAGTAACTTACTAAATCTCTACTCTTTAAGCTGCAATGGCACCTCTTCTGCCTGTCCTTTTTATTTTTAACAGATGTGAATCCACACTACAGTAGATAAATCTCTCACTCATTCTTTAAAAATAAATTCCCAAAAACTAAACAGTACAATTACCTACAAAGTATATAGATAAGACCAAGACATTCTGACATCCACACCTTTATTCCTAACTTACTTTTTCTTGCTTTAATTCACTTTAGCCCCAAACACCTCCAGATTATTAAAGCTGAGCCAGCTCAAAAACCCGCATACATGGTCAAACAACCTCACAGTCAAAATCCATTTTGAAACAATATTAAAATCCATTTGCCAAGATCAGTAAATGGAAAATTCTTTTCTTCAACTTGCCTGTGGTGGGAATCACAAACCTTATGCTTGAATTTGTACCTTGAATGCTCTGGCATCAACATCTAAGTAATGAAATCTTTCATTAAACTAGTTTGTAATCTGAAAGAAAATACAGACTTCATAGAAGGAAGAGTAATTTAGTTTAAATGCCTGTGAAGCTACTAGGGGAAAAAAAGCTAAGAAATTGTCAGTATCTGTGTTCCTAGCTACCAGATCTGGTTTAAATTTCTGATGGAGTAGTCTTCCACCGGAAAATGCTGAATTGGTGAAAAAATGATGTTTCTCAGAAATGTTGACTTAATCAACTCTTGATGAAAAAAATTTCAGAAGCCCTCAGCACTGGAATTAAAGCATTTTACTCACAGAAAGTTATTCTATTTTTATTGAAATTAAATGGAAGAATTGCTTATTGGAAAACAAAATTCTCCCTGCTCGCAATTCCAAACAGAATACAATCTACAAACCAACTGCCTTTTACAGCAGTCAATTACTGAAACTTTAACACAACAAGAAAAAAAATCCACCAAAACAAGCCCAAATATATTTCCATTCAGCCATAGCAATGACACAGGAACATCATGGCACACAGCTTTTAGGAGACAGGCCCTTACAGCAAATCTGACCACGAAGCAAACCCTTCAGAAAGCAAGAGAGATTACAAAACTCTTATCAGTCTTCCATTTCCTTTTGCTATACTACACCTTGCACATCTCCAGAAACATTTTTCTTCATTACTGAAATACAAAACTTCATGCTTCCTGAGCTCAAGAAAATATAAGGATAATATTACATAAAATTCACTGTATTAGAGAAAATTCACTGTATTTAAGAGGAAATGAGGTGTATACAAGCTTTAAATATTCAACTGAAATAGCAGCTCTGGTTTAAACTTACAAAATTTATGAAAAGGAATGGTGTCAACCAACAGACTCTAATTTTCTAGAGAACTATGAATTTTGAACTTGGATTTTTCCCCCCTTAGTACTGTTTTTCTGCATTACAGAAAACATAGAGAGTAATTAATTTTGATATTAAAATCAATTCTTGCACTTGCTTGTGACAGACTGATGAATTAGACAAAATACAATTGACTCATGTCTCTGTTCTTGAAGGGTCAGAAGGCTGAACTCTCTGGCACCCCATCCTTCTGCAGAGAAAAAAGTGAGAGTCTGTGAAGCACGCCATAACTGAAAGGAAAAATGTTTTGTGCTCCCAGTTAAAAAATTGTGAAGTGAATCCTCATTTAGTGGTTTCAGCTACTGATCGCTGAAACTCCTACCATTTTTGGAAACATGCCCAAGAGTAACAGTACAGAGAGCCACAGGTCAATTACACTAATGTGTCTGAATCCAGTAAGTTAGGTAAATTAATTAAAATACACTCTGGTGAATACCTGTCACATCTGCTCCTGATTACTCTTATTAAGCCCAAAAAGGCAAGGAAAAATGCATTTATTCTCTCTACGAACACATTCTCAGAAGTTTTCAGCAATATCAAAGCGCTATCTCCCTCAATATTAAAACCTGTGCTTCAGTAAATGGGTAGTCAACTAAACTGCAGAGATTTAATCATGGGACTCTGTGTGGGGTGGCTGACAACTCCCCTTTGAACACCAAACACACCAACTTTTAATCCTGTGCTGTGCACAGATCAAACTAATAGAACTGCTTGCCTCAATGCTTCAGCATCTGCCTTAAGGACAGCCCAATCCTCCCTGGCCTCCCTCTTCTGCAATCAACAACCTGCTCTGAGCAGAGCTGTGTCCCAGTGCCATGAAACCTTGTGTTTCACAAGGTAAATGTGCACAGAGCTTTTGGGCAACACACAACACACAGACAGTGAAAGGTTAATCTGAAAGCCCCTAATAGCTTCTTTCTCATTAACAGGTAGTAGGAGAGAGGGTGGGCAAAGCATCTAAGACATCTCCCCAGGAGAAGGGTGCACAACAGATGGTGCTGACACACACCCCTGCCGTATGTCAGAGCCTCCCTTCCACATGAAGTTTTCATAGAAGTAAAATGGACAGGCCTTTCCCATGCATGCCAGGTACAGGGATGCAAGCTGCCCCAGGATGTAAACAAATTTATCTGCCTTGGCCCCTCTAAAGCTGTCAATAAAGTGGCAGATCCTATGGCAGAGACCAATTTTTTCCAGGAAGAGAATGGGAAGTTTCATAAAACACTAATGAAAACTTACTCAGCATCCAACTTCTCACAAATTCAGATTTTTACAAGGAGCGACAGCTTCTACTGTTCTCAGAGATCACCCACCTTTCCTAAGCATACATGGAGTTTATTTTCCTAAATATTGCAATAAACCAATGGGACTTCCACCTGCTCTGTCGAAGTGCATGCTGTCTTCTACATCCTGAAACAAAGATGTTTTGTTCAACTAGAAAATCAATTGAAAAATCAAGGTTAGTGCTCAATCTTTGACCAGTTCAACCAAAAGAAAGATAGATGTTAATCCACAGGGATATCTTCTCAAAAACATCATGCAGAAATTAGGAGTAGATGTGATCAGTGAAACACTACAGAAATGTCACTACACTAAAGGTGCGAGACTCTGGAAAGCATGAAGGTTTTTCATTCTGAAAAAAAAAAAAAAAAATTAACAGGCTTACTGGTTTGCCACAAACCTCAGAGGATGGCTCTAGTTGTCCTGGCAGTATCCCAGGCTTGCAAAGATAGAGGTGTCCATTCCCTTCCTTTCTGCCTTCATGCCTCTCCCTCCCTCAGAGACAGAAGTCTGACATCCAGAATAGCTGAATGCTATTTTTGTCACTCAGGTTGTATTGATTTTTAACTAACAGAAGGCCTTCTTTTTTAATTTCCAGGGTTAAAGTAGCCATTTCATTAACTATTATTTTCACTTACAAACTTGGTAACCAAGGGATTCCCCTTCCCAGGCCACAAGACTGACATATCCACAGAGGTACCACAGCACTTGCATTGAACCAGTCTACAGCAGACTTGGCAACAAAACAACATTTTTTCAGAAGCCAGCACTGCCAGGAAACTCTGCTGAAGCAGGTGGTGGAACCAGTATCTAGGGATACCAAGGAAGGGGATGACAACCAGTAGGCTCCACTCAGTGCAACTTCTTTCCTCTCAGGTACAGACCCCCAGCAAGTAGCATACATTCAGCAAGTAAGATAAAGGCTATGCTATTGCTGGATACAATACAAATTATTGTGTGTACATATATATATATATATATATATATATATATATGTATAAATGAAAATATATACACACTCTTTCCAAAACCCTGAGAATTAACAAGACTTGGGGAAAGACCCACATGTATTTATCAAGTAGCATCAACCAAAAATACCACTGGCACTAGACATGGACTGGGAATGCTCCTGAACACAAAAATCATAGAACAAGCAGGAGATTTAAAACAAAATAAGAAACTCATACCCTAGAATTTAAATACTTTTCTCCTGTCTGCTTTGGAGCTTTCTGGACAAGCACTCACTTTTTTTTTCCCCCCCTTTTTTTTTTTCAAACCACTAAATGAAAGCAGATATTCTTCTGCTCTTACTTAACTCCCAGCTGAGACTGCAGAGAAGAAAATGTGACAACATTCAACTACTAGAGTTGGCAACATTATACCAAGTATAAAATGTAAGCTTTTGCACCTCAATTCCCAGCTTTCAGGGTGCTGGCACCTTTAGAAATTTGAATTCTGTTTTCCGCACATGCCTCAGATCCCACAACCAACTCTTTCTCCAGCAGGTGGAATACAATTACAACAAGAATTTTCAGATTAAAAACCCCACCATGCACTACAACTCTGCAAAGAAACGGACAGGAATAAAATTGACAGTACCCCAACCTCACTGCTCTATTGTCTCTTATTTTTACTTAGAGCTGGATAAAGATTTTATAGATCAAAAGTCTACAAAGCCTCAATGGCATCCCTTGGCAAAACATGCCTTGAAAAAAGTGGAACTAATATCCTTTGTTAGGATATTAAATGAGAAACTAACAAAATATCTGGCAAAACAAAGTCCTTGTTATTAAAAAAATTCTGCAGCAAGTCACACAGATAAAATAGCAAAAAAGCAAACATCAGGGCATGTCAGCAAAGCAAACCTCTGAGAGTTTCTGATTGGTACGACACTTATCTGCTTTTAAAACTTTTAGTACGTCACAGATAATTCAGTTCCTTCAAGAGCAGACAAGAAAAAAAAATGCAGGAGACAGAGCTACAATTTTCCTTATTACAGGAAAAGCATTTGCAGAAGCAGAAGGCATTAGAGAATCTGGGGGGGAGGAAGGCAGTTATAAATGCAACAACCACTGAGAAATGATTCAATAGATGTTTGTGTTCCTACTGTCCTGACACTGACCTGTTACTTAAACTTTCTCGGCCTTAACGTTTAGATGCTTTTGGCCTTCTTTCTTAGCATTAAAACTACATAACACACATTTTATAGGAGACACTGACCCAGAGATTTGGACTTGCCAGCTGTAACAATGCAAACGAGGGATAGATCCAACTTATTGAACAGAGCACTCTCAGATTTCCAACTCCCACCTGCAAACATTGTCTCCTCCTACTAAACACACCTGCAGCTCACTCCTTTGTGCTGCCCTGCATGCAAGTTTTATCATTCATTCAAGCACCATACTGAAGAAATGCACCACTACAATCATGTCCTCCAGACTGAAGCACAGACTGCAATCCCAGGGCTTGTTGTGCATGACTCACAATCAAGAAATGGCCTAAGCTCTTACAAAGCTATTTAGATAAAGCAGAAGATACAAAACAGCTTTCCAGAGCCAAATGATGACTCAGGGATCATCTTGTGGTACTTGGTCATTCTGAATTAGGGGACAAGCGGATTTGGCCCCAAAGGATGTTTCAACTTCCTGAGGATATTGAACTGTGCCATATTAAACCAAACACTTTGCATCCTGTTTTATTTATCTGTGGTCTATCTTGTCAGTCTGGAAGGTCTTCTAGAGTTTCACAGATTTCTGTATTTTCTTTTAGATACTACCCTGTGTAAGCAGTATTTAACTAGCACAGCAGGGGAAAGTGCAGTCCTCTTCAGAAAAGAAACAGCTGAGGACAATACAGGGCATCTCTCCACAGGCAACGGGAGGCTTGCAGGTCATACACACTCACTGTAAATGTATGTGGCATGGCAGGAGATAAGAGGAAAAATGTGGCTGTCTTCCCAGTGACCTTATGAACTGACAGATGGCATAGCAATTGACAGTTTCATACTTTACTTTTCCTAACATGGATGTTAGGGGGAGGAAGGGGGAGAATGAGCTTCCCAAATGAATCTGAAGAGATGTGAGAGATCTGAATGCCATTCAGATGCACAAAGGGTAAAACCAGTCATCGCAATGAAAACCCAACAGAAATTCCTCACAGCTATCCCAGCATTTCTTAATGTCCCACACATAGAGCTCTGCATTTTGCTGGCATTCTCTGGTCGTAATTCTTTAGTCACCATCTTGCTCCAATTACTCTGCAGGACAGCATCTTCCCTCAGCACTGCCAGGCACTGCTCACTGGCTGCTCAAACCAGGCACCACCAGGAACTACAACATTCAGAAGATTCAGTTTTCTTCTCTGATTTTGGCAAGCTGGAATTTGTTAATTCCACATCGGCTGCAAGACTCCCAGCTTGTTTTAAGGCCAGTGACCTTAAAGAAGTGGAGGTTCTCACAGACTGTGGTACCAGGGGTTACATAAATATGTCAAATCTGAGGAAATATGGGAGAGGCACTTGGTAGAGACGGCACACTAATGTTACATTAAAAATCCAACTATTTTCAATATGCTAAGAAGTTACTCATTTTTTCTGTGAAAGACCAGGAAATTTGCTGGATTACTCTGGGAACTATAAATGCATTTTCAGAGAAAACTAGATACCAATCCCAGAAACCATTCCCCATTTTGCATCCTTACCCTTAGACATCTGCCTAATCCAGAAGTCAGTCTGGGCTGATGGCCAGTGCTCTTCCATTACAGGATGAGCACTCTCATCAACAGCTGGGTAACCAAGTGCAGCAAGTGCAGGACTAAGAAGTGGCAGGGGCTGTTAGGATAAGATTTTTTGAATTAAACTATACACTGCTGCTGACTCTTAATTTAAAGCCTCGATACCCATTTAGGTTTGATTTTCAGAATGTGCTGCAAATGTCCAGTCTAATTTTATCACTTACTTCCCTAGCAGAATCCCTGATTCTCTGTTTTTTAACCCACACTGTGAGAGGCTTTGTTCCCTGCTTTACCTCAATCTTCAAAACTTAAATTGAGTTTGGCACTTGCATGATGACTGAAGCTGACAACTCGATTGCTGCCATAATTTCTTATTTTCTCAAGGAACAAGAGCTACAGAATCTATCTGTAGCCCATGATGTAGTTCTCCACATTTCCTCTTGGGTAACTTCCTGATGGAAAGGACATTCAAAAGCAGGGTCTAAACACAGGGTTTGAGCTGAGAGCTGCAGTAAGCATAAACAGCATCCCCTACAGGGGTGTTTTACCCTACTGTCTTTGGGACATCTCTGCACTTTTGGTGCAGAGACACTGAAGCTGGGTTAACACAAGGTAACTTGGCACCAGAGACGTCAAGAGTATGGAGCAGACACACAGATGCACCATCTCCCATACTTAAAGCCTTAACTAGTAACCTAAAAATGTGCTTTTTGCTTACAGTCTACAGCCAAAGGTTAATAATAAATCTTTCTTTGCAGCGTACCAGTCAAGGTAAACTATCAAGCATGCAGAGCAGCAAAGCTCTGTATCTCAGTTGAAGGTAAAAATGTAAACTCTGCCTTGAACTCCTGCTCTCAAGCTACAGACATAGAGTTTCTGATCACAAGCCTTCACTGATATTCTTGGAACTTCACTAACTCTGGCTCACTTCTCAGAACAGAGACATAGGCAGTGCTTGTAGAAATATGAAATACTTGAACCTGCAAGACAGAGGCTTCCAGAAAAGCCTGTTATTTAAAAACTGCATCTGGAGTGAAAACCCTTCATGTCTAAGGGGAAGGAAGGAAAAGTCCTGGAGTCTTACTAAGGAACTCTCTCCACAGCTGCAAGAAGCAGTTGGAGGCAATACCACAGCATGAGGCCTCCAACCTCTGTGACAGGATTGAATGGGAAACAGCAAGTCCAAGTCCACAACAGTCTCCTTGGTCAACGCAAGTAAGATGAAAAGGCTCAGTACCTAGGAAAAGGCAGAGCTCCCAGACTCACTCACCACCCCCATCCCCTCTGGCCCAAACCTTCCAGGCAGGCTGCCAAGTCTTTAAGCCCCACTGCCAGGAAGCTGGAAACTCAAAGGAATAAGAAACTGGACAGTTTTTCAATAAACTATCTTGCTAAAACTAGGACGCCTCTGCCATTTTGCAGAGAATGCTGAATCAGCACAGAATATCCTTGCATGGGAAATTGCTCCCCAGACCACTGGCACACTTAGTAAATCCTAGACAGTTAGCTGAGGAGACATGGAGATTTCCCTCAATACTACACTTTTTAAAAGGCAAAGTCAAATCAAGAAATTAAAACCTCTTGGGATTAGCAGTGCTCTGAAGAATGAGTTCATACTGTCTCTGCTCCCAAATTAGACTGTTTATTTAAGCACCAGAGCTAAACTCAATAGATATTCTTACCAGCAATAAGCTGTTAATATCATATGTAAGCAGATAGCCCTGCCCTGCACAAGACAATGTGGGGTTTTTTCAGTTTTAAAATATTAATTCCTCTGCAACACAGAAAAATCTAAGAGCTTTAAAGCCTTCTTTAAGTGTCATGAAAAAGGCAATATAACTAATCAGAAACAGCAAAAAAATGGAAACAAGATTAAGATATTACAATCCAATTTCCTAGAAAATAATGTACCAGCAGCTGTGTAAACTTTCTTGTAGCTAAAACAAATATTCTGAAAACAAGCAGGCAGATGCTTTATACTGTAGCCTGTCTCCTCAGCAGAAGAGAGTTCTTCTCTCAAAGAACTCTCAAGTTGTCTCAGATTGTACAAGAGCTTTAAAAACAGCCATAGAACCATCTGAATTAATAAGCAGGACTCTGAGCTGCCTTTAATTTTTATGTTCAACTCATTGACTCTGAGCTCCTGCAGACCCATCTAGTACTGCCACCACACACACCTTATGGTCCCTGAACACAACAAATAACCAGAACAAGGTGCTCTGTTCCTCTGGCACACCAGACAAGACACATGCTGACCCAAGCAGCTGGACTCTTTGATTTTCTGTCCTACAGAGAGGCAAAGGCCTACCTGCTGATTCCAGTGACAGGCACTGTGCATTCTGTAGAGTTTCCTCTTCTGGAAACTATGAAGTGGCCTTGTTCGGGCAGATGTGCTCACATTATTCACAGAGACAGATCTGAGTCTTGTCCTCTCTCTTCTTCTTTTCTTGATGTGTTGATGGTCAAGCAGCCAGCTGCCTGAAGAGGATACCTCTCTATTGTCTGAAGCTCTGCAGTTTCACAAATAATGAGGAGAGGAAATACAAAACATCAGACACGCTCCACATGCACAGGCCAAGATTTCACACTATTAGCATTAGTTATCATATGATGAGAATTTTATAAACGCCACAAGGTTTCAGACAATTGTGCATGTGCTTTGTTTGCTAGTTAATTACTTCCATGGCATGAATGGGAGTTTATCATTCTTCACCTTTCTGCTCGTGGAAACAAATGTGAAAACGAAGTTAAGCCTCAAGCATATATCGAGTTTTGCTTTTCACAAATTCAAGAACACTCTAATATTTTTAACATGCATGAGTTAAGTTACAATTAATATTTCTGTTCATACTGACATTCCAGAAAGCAATCATGCTAATATACAGGACACCTAGAGTTCTGTCCTAATACTTTCAGGATTTTCTGGTTTTGCTCAAGCACTAAAACCCAAGCAAAGCTTTACAAACCAGCAACCATTCAGCACAGGGTTGCAGCTCACTGTGAAGCATTTGTATCAAAATTAGGAACGCTACAACTTCAAGTGCAGAGAGTCCAAATCAAGTGCAAAGACACGGTCCAAAGCAGTAGAAGACCCTGCATGTATGTCTAGAACAATCTTCTTATCAGCCATTCTTACCAACCTACAGCTTGTCTGGTGACCAGAACAGGCAACACCACAAGGTAAGAATTTAAAACACTCTCCTATTTGGGTGGGAACGACTCAATGGGAAGAATGAACTTCCCTGTTATAGAAATTCCTGATATTATTTTGTTTCTGTAGTAACATCTGCCTGCAAAATTGAAGGCCTTCTGCAGAAAGCACTCCAATGTGCTTTTGTTTTCACAATACTGAAGACCTTGATCACAACTCTGGACTGTCTGAGCAGTGCAACTACACAAGACATTTTGGCCTTGGTTCATAACAGGTCATCTGTCTGCACAAATGATTATTTTGTCTTATGACAAGACACAGTTTTATTAGTAAAGTTGTGACACAATAGAATATGAAAATGAATTTATTACAAGGCCAGTTATAAATCTTTTTTGACAGGCGGTATTCTTTTAACAGTAGATTTTTATTAAATGAAAGGACTTGTTGTAGAAGCATGATTAAACACCAACCCATGCTGTGCTGGAGTGTAACAAGGCTTTACAGGCTTGAATTTCAGCTGTCTTCCTGACACAGCAATATAATCCAATAAGCAACACAGACACATGAAAACAACATGCTAATTAACAGAGGGATTGTACAAAGTATTTACAGAAATATACCAGTAAGTGCCAAGAAAAAGCCTGAAATACTGCAGCATGACATTCTTAACGTTAACACTGCATTTTTAAGGCTTGAGAGAGAAATACAACGTTTACAGTCCATGGAAAAGATTTCTCAAAATACTCTCTCTGAATTCTCAAAATCATTTTCTAAGTCAGATGGTCCCAAGCTCAAGTTGTGGATTTCCACATACCTCTCTCTTAACTGAGGGACAATTTGGACAGATAAATTAGAACAAAAAGCTCCTCAGCCTGGCTGTTCAACTTCTGTGGCTGCTGCCTTTGTTCTGGTGGTCTGCAGAGGCCCTTGGTAAATTCTCTGCAGTCTCTGCCATCTGCTCTATTTACCCTCCTGTGCCTTGCAGTAATGCAGCGCTCCAGTTTCAGATGAAGAGATCTCATCTTCGTGGCCTGGAGCTGCAGTGCATGGCAGTGGGGTTTTCCTGCCGCTTGTGCAAAAGGTTTCCCACTCAAGCTTTGAGTTACCCATGTAGTTTGATCTTAGTCTGAGTGGTTTTCAAAACCTGATTCTACAGAAGAGCAAAATGAACCACGGCCAGATGTGAAAGTCATGAATTTGCTAGAATGTTCCTTTCAAAGTTCATAGGTTTCCCTTTCTTGCTCTTGACCTTACTTCCAGATGCAAGCCTGCACTGGAAGCCACCAGACAGGCACTATTTGTCCTGAACTATTAAATTTTTCCTTCCTCTTCCTTCATAAGGAAGGGGGTGTCACTAGCTTAGGGAACTGCTTCTATGAGCATTTACCTTCATGTAATGCTTTGGGCTAATCTTGGCACCCAGATTCAACTGAGCAAGGAAAAGCCACACAAAAAAAAGGAAAGCAATAATTTAATGAGGCCTTGACAAATGGCAATTGAAGGTTACCCATATTCAGTCAACCAGGAACTGTCCACGCACCTCCACTTCCACTGCAGACAGCCCAACTGCACTGCAAAACCCCACAATTACCAACCCCAAAGCACCTCATGCTTAAACCTACTTTAAAAGTGGAAAATTGTGGTTTTCACATTAACAGCCTACAATTAATTTCAACAGCTTACTTAAGTGAAAATTGCTATCATCTGTTTTTCCCCTATCAAAAACTTAAAAATCCCCTTATTTTCCATTTTGATTTTGATTTCTGCTTTCTGAAATACTGAATACAGTCAGAATCAACTCTAGAAAAAGCAAGGGGAGAAGCAGCTAAGGGTTAAGCTAACTGCAGCATGTAACTATTAACTAATAAGTTAATTCAATTAATTGAACACACAGCTACTACAACAACAAAATACTACCAAAAAACTGAAACACGCTCAAAAAACCCCAAGAAGTAGGAGGCAGTGAATTTCCCTGCAAGAGTCTCATGATAACCACTCTATTTAATGCATCATTAATGAACAATATTTATAGGTAGATTTCAAAATACTAAAATATTAAAATATTAGAATCAACTGTTTAACTCATGTTTAAAACAGCATCTAGATAGCCCTAAAATCTCTCAGATTCCCTTCCAATATCCAACCTGCCAAACTCCAGTTTAGAGCTACAGCACTGAGAAAATCTTCCAAGTCCTAACATTTTTCTTTAGACTTTTTTAGGTCATGAGTAGAAAACATCCAACATTAGAGAGTGATCCACAGGAAACAATGAGTTACTCTTGAAATGGGAAGAATAACTTTGGACAGTGACTAATAAATGAGAAAGAGAATTTGCTTGAAGTTACATCATTAGAGTCTCATCATGAAGTTAACTTCATACACTCCTAAAAACATTTTTTAAAGCAGAATTCCTCCCCATCTCTCTCATGAAAAAGTCAGAATCAAGGCACAACCTAAATTACTCTCTTCTTCCACATACCCATTTCTATTAGCAACTCCTGTTTCAGGGTTATTTTTAGTCCGCACCTGAGAGGAACCTTCTGATTTTTCTCCCTCTATAAACAACTGATAGACCAGGAGCAGGGATGTCACACACCAGGACCCCTCCATCCTTAAATTTAGGGCAGAATGCCACAATGACTGTGGAACAGACGGCAGCTGAAGAAGCTCCCATCCAAGCTGCTCACTATAATCTCTTTGTGGGAGGCTGCAGCCTCTCCAGCAAAGCTGAAACAGACGGTGTGGCCAGCTCTTCTTGCAGTCAGGAGCCAGGGAATTATGTTCTGCTGCACACTTTGCCATAAACACCCTAGCTCTAGTTGGCAACAGTTTCTTCATCCACCTGATCTTAATTAAGACCTTTGAGTAACAGCATCCTCAAAAATTACATTACAAGTATCTCAAGAGAAATATTCAACATATCTAGACCTTTTGTCATTGTATTCAATTACCTTAATGTTGTTTTGAAATTGTATTTATTACAGCCTGTACTTTGAATAAAAAATAGAATTACTAAGCACTGAGAAACATTTTTCTAAAATATTAATTTCAACCTAGAGTCATCCTGGAAGGTATGTCCATTCAGAACAAAATACCTTGAATGGAAAATAATATCTCCAAATTCCTCCAAAATGTGGGTGGCAAAGATAAACTTGACCTTTTATTGAAGGCTGATCTGCTTAAAATTAATGAAGTTACCACCCTGACACTGACCCCTGCTGAGACACATGACATTGCTGACGTATTCTACTAATCTAGTTCGCCAGTTTTCCAGCTGCACTTGTTATGACAGAATGCATTAACTCTCAAACAATCACAATAATGTGTTTTTAGATTCTTTCACTACTTCACAGATTAATCTTCCCAGTATTTAAATGTAGTTATATTGACTGTACATTTATGATACCTTAAGGAACAACACAAAACCCTATTATTTTCCACCTTATAATCAAGACTTGACTTCTCTTGCAGCCTGCAGAAAGCAGCTCTCTTTTCCTTATTTGATATTGTAATGATTATTAGTTCCACTCAGATAACTTTGCCAGAAGTTATTCTCAAAAAAACCAAACCATCACACTGTCACCCACCTGAAGGAGATGCCATTGACCAGCTGTCTGTGTCTGCATGTCTTGGATGAAAGAGATGAAGAGGCTGGAGACAGATTGAGTGGAGCAATTAGGCTGCTGATGATTTCACTTAGTTGTGCGCTCTGGAAAAAAAAAATAAAAATTAAAGGTACTCAGACTTTTATCCAGACTCAACAGCTCATCATGGAATAATCATGCTCAGTTTTTTCCTGTGAATAACCATTTTGGCAAGGGTTTTCAATTACTATGTTCAACTCTACCAAAACCCAAATAAAACACCAACAAAAAAACCAACAGAACCTTGAACATTGTTTATACACTTGAAGTAGTACCCCAAATACATCAGTGATCTTAGTATTGTAACCAAAGGTCTTTAAAAGGAAAAAAGAAAGCAGAACACTTTACAGCTGATATTACAACAGCTGCAGTCAGAGCTGCTAACTGGCCACTTGACAAGCATTTCAACAGGGTTAAAAAAAAAAGGTCAACTGTCTATTCCATTGTACATTTTGTTCACTGGAAGTATTTTTGTTCTTAAAAGAATCCTCTTGATTGCTTGACAAAGATGTTTTTATAAAAGGAAGTGTAACTACTTGAGGACTATTGTAATGACAGACAGAATGGATAAGATCTTCTGGTATCCTCAAAAATAGCAACAAGAGGCAACCACCCCCTGCCCCCCCTCCTGCAAAAAAACCTGACTTTCAAAAGTAACCAAAACCAAATGAAACAAATGGAGCCAATTTGTTAACACTAAGAATTACTCCTTGCAAAGCAATGAATTGTGGACTGACTCCAAAAACATTTCACAACGATTTTTTGTTTTAAATGTCAGACTTAAAGGCTATTCTCACAATAAATATAGCTTGCTTAGAGGAAACTGTACTGCATACTGAACAGAAATTAAATGTATCTGAAATGGTATATTACTTTTTATAAAAAAACCCAACCTTTTGCATTACTTTGCTGAATTTTCATTCAGAATTAAGAATGTTTAAAACATGAATTGCTAGAGGCTATCTAGTAACCTTTCTTTATATTTTGATTTTACATTTATATTTATGCAGAAAGAGGAAGTTGTTTTTATTTTATACAAATCACATATTTTCTATTAACATTTAGGTGACATAGGTAAAAATTTCACATCGGAATAAGAAATTCAGGGATGGATATTAAAGCACAGAAATAGCAAGTCAACTATAAAAGAACTGGGCAAAGCAAATAAGATGCCAGTAAAATAGTTAGCAGATTGATTCAAAAATCTCAGCAGAATTCATTCTGTAAGGAATAGTCCCAACTGAATACAGGAGCATTGAAAAAACAGGCAGACTTCCAAAACACAAGGAAAAATGTATGTGTATAAAAAGGACTTGAAAACTCTATTAAAAAATTGCCAGCTTTAGTCACTACATGACTTTTCTTTTGGTTCACAAGCAAAATTCCTTATTTTTAACAAAGAAATACTTTAACACTGGACTGAGGGATTCTGTGGGAATATCTGGAGATGTATTTCAGGCTGCAGCATTGTTGCTCCTGACACTGAACAAGAAACTCAGATTTCAGAGTTAAGAATAAAACTGGTACTCAAAAAGGAAATTAAACCCCAAGGCTTTTAGTGGTGTAAAAGGGAAGAACTCCAATGTGTTGTGTGATACGTGTTAATCTACTTCCAAAACTTTTTCAGATCATCAAAGTTCTTGGACCCCTTGGACCAAGTTTGTGGCTACCTGGGGGTCAGGAAACAGACCACTATCCCTTGAACCATCAAAAGTCTTTCTGAAAAGCGTGTTTAATTCTCCAAGCCACCACTTAAAAAGGGGGCCATTCATCACATTCTAAAAATGCTCTTTGGGTTACCATGTGCAATTGCCAGCACTGAGCACATAAATTTCCTGTTTCACTGCTTCCTCACTCCTGCCTGTGGTGGGTAGGATTTATCAAATAGGGGAAGCATTTCAAGAACAGGAAAGTATGACTATCAAATAAGAAAAACTGGCACAAATTCAGGAACAGGCACTACTACTTAATGCTGCTACTTATACCTCCATTAAAAATGTGGATATGACCAGGAATTTATGTAGAGCAGCAGAGCAACAAATTAATGCCCCACAGTGGCTTTTGTCTTACACAAACACATAAATTCATTCTGAAAACTAAATTTTCAGTATCTTCTTCAGCAATGGGATCCTACCACATCCTTTATGGACTTTCAAGCAAAAGAAAACCCTGCTGGAGTCTACATAGTATTTCCAGGAATCAACCACGGAAACAGTAATTTTGTACACTGCAAAGCAAAACTCAGCTCACAAGTACATCTCCACTGTACCTGGAATTCCTCAGCTCTGAACCAGTCCTACAACGTTGGAAAAGGCAGATGAACAATTGGATTCTGCTGGGTTTTTTTTTTATTTTTTAATTTCAAGTGCAATGTATCTCCACTGTCAACTGTTCTCTTTCATCTCATATTAAGCATTTCCTGAAACAATCTGTGGAAACTCTACACTGACCCACTATAAAGCAGGGGCAGGTTTGTGGATGGCTCTTAGAGGCTTTGGAGGGAAACAAAGTGGTAACACAGACATGTCGGAAATAAAAGGTTAATTTGTAAACCTGGTGTACAGTGGAGTTATTCAAGCCCTTCAATTAATCACCACCCAATCCCAGGACTGCAAAATATCCTTCTTTTTGGCAGTCATCACCATGGAACCTCCCTGTTTCTGAAGCCAACCATTTGGCTTCACTGACATCTGAGTTTTGTTGTACTTTACCTGTTTTTCTATGTTTCGTAAAAGCAGAGTAGGACTGCTGGGTGACATTTCAAAGTCGTGTTCCGGCAAAGAATCCTGTCTCTCAATGGCAGCTTGAGAATTCCCTGTGGCGTTTAATAAAGCTTCTTGGTCTGTCAATTGTATTTGCTTCTTCAAAATGTCTTTTGGAAATGGGAATTCTTCTAAGACCACCATCCCCTAGACAACAGCAATTGAACACAGTTGGTTGACAACAGATTAACCCTCCTAAATAATTTTTAAGGGACAGTCAAACCTGGCGCATTCCTCTTAAATCCTCTTGACAATTTTCCAGCACTTGGTTAGATTTTAAACACACTTCACAGCTAAAATGTGGAAATAGTAGGTGTATTTTTAAAAAAACTGCATCAATTATGCTACTCCTTGTAAAAGCAATCACTCCAGGGTTATACCACTGCTTAAACATCTGTTCCAAAATTCATATCAGAAATTCATACTTATTAGAATACTACATGATAATTTTTGCCTGCTGATTTAAGAGGGGGTTTTTTCTCTAAAAAATTATCAACCTTTGATTTGAACTTGGTTTTAGTCTTTGTAGCCAATAAACTTTGCTGCAGACATTTTAAAATACTCTATTTCTCTTATTCCTATCCATGTTCTATGCAAAACGCCAAAGCTGTTACGTTTATGTAGCAGAAATTACACAATTCTAACCAAAACCTTTTACAATTTAATAACTGATTTTTTTAAGGTGAGCATTTTTAGAGTTTCCTAATTAGAAGCAAGTATCCTAAGTATTTTAGCACTGCCAGTACTTTTCAAAACCATCTGCACAAATATGGTATCAGATGTGGTGTACCATCTAGAATGCCACCTAATAAGATAAATATAACTTTATATGGTAGGGAAGTAACAGAGTTTCATAAATGGTACTTGAAAAATAATACCCCTATTGTGTTTTCCACATGACAGATTAGAAAAATAGAAATCTCTATAGAGTACAATAGTACAACACCACCATATCAGTTGGTTTAAGAACTTAAAATGTCTAACAAAATAAAAGCAAAAATAACCTTGTGACAGTCAAACCCAGTTCTCAAATAGTCTCCTGGTTTGTCATTCTCTTGAGCAAATAAATTTAATACCAGAAGCAGCTATCAAACCTCTCCAGGCTTTTTCCAAAGAGAAAGGGAAAGAAAATTGCTTTTAAAGTACTAACTGTTACTCAAATATCCAGTAGATATTAAAAGAATGGGATCATTACAATGCTACCTCAATTTTGTCTTTCTAATGAAAATATTCTACTCAATCAAAGAACAAGGAAGACTGCCATAATGTGAACACAAGGAATCTGTACTGCTAGTTCTTAAAGCAAGACAGACTTCACCTAGGTTGTGGCTGTGGAAAACCAAGGATCCTGTAGTTTCAGCAAGACCTTTACTACTGCCTCAACAGCAACTGGCCTTAAAACATAAAAACAAGTCTCAAAGAGACTTCAAAGAAGAAACCAGGAGAAAAAGTGAAATTATCTTGTTCTCATTGTGCCTATCTTATTCCATTATTTGAATTATAAATTGAAAGCTGAGAATAAAGACATTCTCTAAAAATAAACAAAGGTGCTTGAAAACTTGGTTTAATGCCTGAAAAGGGCACAGAGATTCTGAATGTCCATCAAGCCGGTGCTAGCTTTTCCACATAGATCATCACCTGCACTCTTCCACTTACAGCAGATGGACACAAGTCCAGACCAGCAGCATACTATGGGCAGTACATTCCAGGAAATTCAAGTAGACAACTCATTTTTGTGTGCCACAACAGGAGGACAAGCTACCTCAACAGCTTTAAACTCCTTTAGAACTTAGAATCTTTAGGTCTTTTTAGTAAAAGGATCATAGGTCACGACCACAGAGAATCTAAAAAGTCTAAAACCAAAATTCTGAGGTCAGAGGAATGGGAAAACACACATTAAAAGTGTTGAAAAGTGGGACATACACACACACACGCTTCCAATGGAATTTTATTTTTTGACATTTTAGAAACTTGCTTACCAAGCATGGAAAGAGGAAAGCAGAAAAGAAAGAGGAAAATTGACAGAGTGTAAGGAACAGGAGAGATGAAATAGGCACAAAAGAAAAGAGGAAGAGTAAAGAATTAGAAGAATAATGCAGACTATATTACAAGTTAAATGGGTTACAGTCAGTGGGTTTTGGTAATGACTGCCTTCCTCCCCAGATGGAACTGTGTTGTTTTGCAGATACAGATTTTTTTTTAAATGAAAAGACTCTCAGAGATCCAGAGGTGCTACTTCTGTGTGTGTAGAGAGGGAGAAGACACACTGTAGGAGGCCAGGAAACAGACCACAAGTTACTCATCTTCCTATTGCATTATGGTGCTCAAGGAGTGGCCTTTTGCTTGAAATCGTTGCTCCCTAGCTATGAATCACATTTTTTTCCACCCCAAGCACATCAAAAACACTCTGAAACCATTAAACAGGATACAAATCCTAATGATATTGTGTAATTCCTTTGCAGCCACTATATGAAAACAAAGAGCTGTTCTATCAGCCCACATGTCCTCCTGTAGCTGCTGTACTGGTACACTATAAACATGTACACAAAAAAAAAATCCAATCTGAAGAAAGTAGCTGCCTGCCTTCACTATGGGACACAATGCCAAACACTAAATACCACAGCTGGTAAAATGGGCATGGAGCTTCAGAAAGGAATGTCACTAAAAATCTCCACCAGGAAGATGACTTAGCTTCAAGCCAACAGAAAATGCATGACTAAAAAAATGTTTTTCCTCTTATTTCTCAATCTTCTGTAGCTCATCTGACCTAAGGCATCAAAAGGCTGACAACTTTTAGTATAAGAATGTGCACATATCTGGCACTCAGGACAACACCTTCACCAAAATCTACAATCTCTTTACACAGACCCTTAAACAAAGAGTCTCATTTCTTTGTAAAGAAAAACCTGACTGGGACAAGCTGGATATGAAAAGGAGGGCTCTGAGGGCAAAAGGATAAGATGGAAGAATTTTTCTCTATTTGTTCGGAGGGAAATGCTCTCTGAGGTCATTTTCCTCTCCTTTTAAACTCCCTCTAAGTCTCATGTTCAGCCACACAGACTCTGAAGCATCTTCTTCCTCCTCTCAGTTGTGCTTATCTGATGCTAACACACACCAGAGAACCCACATGAGGCTCACTGATGAAGAGACAAAGAGCCCTGCTCTAAAACCTCTCACTATCACACCACCTTGCACAGGTTTGGCTTCTTTTAGGGAGAATGACCTAGGACCCCATTAAATTGATAGCTACATTACTAATGTTTCAGGAATGTCACTTTCCCACTGTCTAGGCAGTTCCATTTACCAAAACTAGTACATGAATTACACACATTGGAATTTTAGTAATTATTAATCTTTGACCTGTTCAAAGCACTGTACAAACATTAACCATCTAATCCTCAGAATAAACATGCACTGCAAGTAACAAAAAACCCACCCTGAAAGCCTGCACCACAAAAACAAATAACCAACCATCCCACCTGCAAAGACAATCTCGCCTCTCCTGCACAGGGAAAAGCCAGTGATAAATACAGTACAGTGTGCTGGGCCCCTGAAAGCCCTAACAAAGCCACTAGAACAGATAAAAAGATAAGAGATCCCAAATCACAGCCCTACACTAGTGCCTTGAAGGCACAATAGTTTTTAGCTCCTGATGTCTTTCCCATTAAACTTTGCAGGTGATAGCCTGCACAAACACAAGAAATCGAGGGCAAAAAAAAAAAAAGAACAGCAACAAGGAACCAAATACATAAATATTACAAGAAATACTGTCAAAAGATGATTTGAAAAGCCCATTTACGAGTTTACAGACAATACCTTGGTGGCACGTATTTGCCTGTGAAGGTCAGTTAGTTGTTGGATTTTGTATTCTAGTTCTGAAATCTGGGCTTGAAGCCATGTCCAACGGCTGCCAATTCTAGCTCTGTCTGCAAGCCACTTCCATTCAGAAGTATAGCTGCTGTGAAGACAAAATGCTGGTTAGTCCAAAAATAAAGATAACCACATTTGCACAAGAACATTTTTGACAGCTGCTCTGCCTTATGTTGCAAGTATCTCAGTTGCTTTCAGAAGATATCTGATTATACCCATCCAGTTTCACATCAGCTTATTTCTGCAGCAACAGAACTTGCCCAAACCAGTACAATCCATGCTCACTGGCTATTCCCACACTAAGACAGTTTTCTGTTCTGGATTATAAAACTCAGAGCTGGATAAACTATCAAACTGTATCAGTTAAGGCTGATTGCAGATGTGTAAAGAATTCCAGTAACTCCACCAGCAAGAATCCAAATTCTTACACCATACTTCCTCCCACAAGCTTTCACAAATATTGTTTGCTAACAACTGGAATCTAATAAAATACCATGCAGGAATGACCAGCTAGATATCACGTCACTGCCCAAAATAACCCAACTAAGTAGTTTAAATTTCTTTTATTCAAGCTGTTTTATAAATATCTGTGTCAGTTTAGTTTAGTCAGATCACCCTGTGTTTAAAACAGATGCTTTTTGCAATACAAAAAAAGTATGCCTCCTGGTACTTGATACTGTGAACACCTTAATTTTATCATGCTAAATTCATCACTGGTATCAGCAAACATTACTCAACCTACATATTCCTCATATGAATGAGGAAACCATACCATGCAACAAACAATCTTAATATTCTGTAAATTTAAGCAACACACACAAGACAATGCAGTATTTTAGTATGTAACTTCCACTACTCTCCTACCATCAACTGAGTTCATTTATTTACAGAAAGCAACTGGTGTTTTTTTCCCCAATGAAGCTGTCAAGTAGTTTGCCACAGCTAACTTCAAAAATCTGCAAAAACAAAAATCAAACATCCAGAAAAGAAATTATTTTCCTGAAGTTATCTGGATAATTAATGATCTAGATCCTTGAGGACAGTGTAACTTTTGCACATGCAGAATACATGATCTCCCGTTCTCCAGGCAATGAAGTATCACAAAAGATACAAGAAATAGCAGATGCCAATGAACTGGCATAGGAATATAATACAAATGTAATTGTTTCATGCAGAATTTTGTGTCAACTACCTCAACAACAAAGAAAGATAATAGAGAAGATGCCAGACATGTCCTGGCATGAGTAGGGAATCATCAAATTTGAGAAACCTACAAGTTTCAAGGCTAATATTATAAAACGTAACTCAAAATTTCAGAACCTTCAGTCTAGTACAGCTATCATAAATAGTAAGGATAGACACAGTCTCTGGTAGGTCACCTCTAAAATACATAAATCTTCTCCCTTTTTAACATAAATTATCCTCCCACATAATTTATCACCAGATTAAACTCTTTTCTACACAGAAAAAATGAAAATACGAAATTATGCTGACTGAAACATCCTATTTAAATACAAATTCTATGAGGAAGCAATGTGCATTACTATCAAAAAGAAACTCAAAGAGCTCTGCAAATATATATGATAAATTACTTTCATTTTAAATATTCTGTAAGTTACTATCTTCTAGGAAAAAAAGGCATATGAAGTCATCTTGTGAAAATCTGTTTTTCTGACCTCTTTTTATTTCTCTTCATCTTCCCATTATTACCAGCAAAGAGCAAAGAGTCACAATTACTTATGCTTTAACCAGGTCTTCCTGACAAAAACTTTCCTGGGATTGACAGCTTCTGCATGTTTCTGCTTCTTAAAGTCATAAAATACATTTTGCTGGGAAAGGGAGGGAATCTGAATTCCAAGTTTTTAATTAAATGTGCTCACACAAGCGTGGTGGCTGGAATAGTTAAGACTTGTCTCAGGACCCTGGTCTGGCAAAAAGCTAGTCCTAAGAGCTGCTTAATGAGTCTATAAAAATCCTTTAGTTCATCATTTTAACCAAAAAAAGCTAAAGAGGAATTAGGAGGATAACCAAGAAAAACCCAACAGGAGTATTGATGTGTTTATTTCTGCTCCTTTCTCAAAAGGCAACTGAACAAATGAACGATGAAACGCCACAAACCAGGACACTGTAAAAAGAAAGCTGAGGTGAAAGGAAATAAATCACACAGACAGAAGCACCTCCCAAACTAGAATCAACAGTCTGAGAGAAAGGTGAGCTACCCTCAGACTGGGGAGGAGTGGGAAGCAAATGGGAAGAAAAGTAAAGTGTCTGTACACATCTGGGAAGCAAGAAGCAGAATGCAAGGGGCCAGAAGTGGTCTTAGGTCACCTACACTGCATGAAATCAGTGTGTCATAAGGGAATCCTCACCCAATATCGAGCCACAGGAATGTTAAATGCTGTAACCTCTGTATATTACTGCCTTACACATACACAAGAATCCTCTGCAAAGTTGCATCACAAGTTACTTTTCAAAAATGGTTGCATTTTTTTTTCCCCCTTAGACACAGTATTTAATCTTGAACCAACTGCATTCACTGGTAAATATATGAAGTACATTTTTGCTTCATTCTAAAACACTATGCAAGTATATCTTAAGGCTTTCAATTCTATTATATAATTAAAATAACAGCATTTAATTACACTGTGTAACAATGTCCTTAGGCCTCACTCTAAGGAAAGGTTTCCACTGAACTAAGCACAAACATTTTATGCTGGGGCCAAAGGAAGCAATTTTAGCTTCTCTGTCTTGTTAGCCCAGGGTGCCCCATGCCCAGTGTTGCTGAAAGACTTGGGCAGTCACGTGGTGACATGGATTAGACAGTTGCTCCTGGTTAATTTTAATTTTAGGGCAGCATGACTGAAGCAAGTCTAGATCCCTTTCCCAGTTTTGACGTGTTGCAGACAGGGTAAGAGACAGAAGCATTGCTGAACTCCGCTCCCACCCCGTCACTCCTATTTGCTTGATCTTGCATTATTTTTAACCATCTCTTCCTCTAAGCCCATTTATCTACAAATCTTTTAGTAAAGCTTGTAACTCTTAGGGAAGATAAAATCACTATGAGCTATCCTCACACTCCTAAAGTGAGCTGTTGGCATGCAAAGTAGTATGGTTGCTCCAGTGACAAATGATAACCTATTTCTGCAACAACAAATCCCCAAACCAACCTTGGAACGAAACCTAAACCTGGGTAAATCTGTTCCTGGGAGGCTAGACAGAAAAGCTTAAAATTCACTCAGTAAAGGAAGTTGTTTCAAGGTTGCTTCAGAGAATTCATTAATTCTACAAACTCAGAGAAGGAAAAAGAAACCAAAACACCAAAAACACAACCACAGTTACAAAAATAACCAGGCCTGTCACTGAAGAAGGAAGTCAGAAGCAGGTGCTAAAGTAGAAGCTCCTGCTCTTATTTTCTGTTGGGAATGAGACAAGAAAAAAGACGTTTCTGTCTGTTCCACTTCCTGTGTACTCCTTTCGCAAAGTATCTTCACTTAGTTTCCGTGCTTTTGACTCTAAGATTGTCGTCCAAAGGAATTCCAAAATCTTTCTTCTGCTAGCAACTCAGTAAAAACCATGTTACACCGGTAAAGTTTCTCACGTTCAGTATAGGAAATGGAAAGATAGAAACTTCCACACATACTGAAGAGTTTGATTTGTAGCCTTGGAAGAAGCTTGGATTGATGGAAAAATAAAAGTACATAGACATTAAGCAGAGCAATTATAAACTTACGTTTCTACAGTTGTAAGTAAGAATATATCTTAAGTAAGAAAGAAACTGCATTGGATAAGATGGTGAAGGGTTTTATAGAGCAGCGATGTACTTGTATAGGGTAAGTAGAGTTTAAATGTTATAATAGAAGTATGTGTGTGTATGTGTAATAAACAGCTCACTGGGTAAAAGTATACACAGTAAGGCAGAATTAAGTAAAGTTGATAGGTTAGAAAAACAAAATAAACTTCCTAGCAACTTTCCACTGGATTAGAATGTTATATACTGCCTTGTAACAAAGAAACTTGTGACTACTTAGAGCTATGGCTGACTTCTTGTTTCTCTAAATCTCATGGCCTTTGAGGCTGATTTATATCTAAGCAATAAATCGTCTTTGGCCCGACCGTATCCCATCCCTTTATTAAAGAGGCAATAATAGTTCAGTACTGTAGTACAGTGGAATATCACATTTGCATATAAACTCACTGCTCTTGCAACGACTCTAAATCCACAGATGACCTGCTACATTCATCGAGGATTATCAGAATTGGAAGAGAACAGAGCAATACTGATTTTGTATCAATAAAACATCTCATTTCCATTGCCCTAGGAAAACATGCTGGAATTCCATTAGGGGCAGCTTGTTGCCATGCAAAGTAGCTGCCTGCATTTCTGTTTTTGTTGGACTGCAGGTCAATCCAACACAACTTACAAGAGAAGGAAAGAAAAGAAATGCAGCAGAACAAACAAAGCACAAGCACAGACACAAATGCAAACGAAGTATGATCAAAAATGTAGCTAGGAGCAGACATTCAGGCTCTACTAGGGCATCCCAAAGTATGGAAAAGAGTTCAGCTGGGGATCATCAGCAACAGCAGAGGCAGTAAAAGCATTTCATCAAACCTACTGGCTTCTGCTGAGACTGAAGAGGTAAGTAAAGAGCAATAAGTACTGTTATTACAGTCAGTACTGTTGCTGGAAATGAAGCTTCAGTCATAACCCTTAGCACCCTCACCTTCCCTCAAGGAGAAACACTGAGAACAAACCATGGTTTTCCATAACCAAACCAACATGGTAGAACACAAAGGACTCTCAGTATTTCCAGTGCCTCCATTGTGTTTTGGGTGAGATTTATGCTTTCCCAGTAGCTAAGTTCAGCTTGTCCCAAAAAACAAATGCAGGCAACCTATCTGAGTGCAAAAGGGAGCTGCTAACCAAGATAAAATTGTTGTGCTGTTTGGGGTTTGTGCGTGGGTTTGGGGTTTTTTTGGTTACAGGAGAAAAGAAGAGGTGGAATTTAAACCTTAAAAGCGTATTTTATTTTTATAAGCAAACAAAACAACAAGCCTGAAAACAGTTCATAAATGGAGAAACACAGTGGTGTTTAAAATGCACAAAACACACAGGATCTGGGACTGACAGTAAGTGCCTAGGAGGGTTGGTTGAGGCAGGTATGATGAACACAGAAAGAGTATTTTAGAGTGTGCAGCCCTGTGACCATGGCAAGATTCTCCACAAGTTATTTTATGTGCTGAAAATTGAAAGCAAACTAAAGCCTTCCACCTTGGTAAGTGCCAGTGAGAACAAGTAACATGCCCTACCATGACATGGCTGCAGGGACAATGACAGGATGCTTTCTGCTAAACAGGAAAGGAGCATGCTTGCAACAGACTCATACCAAAACACAGAAAAACATTTGACAATGTCACCTTTCAAAAGGCTTTAAAAACATGACTGTTTTCAAGCCACAATACTCTTAAATGCACACAAGCCAGAGAGCAAGTCACTCACATAATGTGGGTGGAAAAAATATCCTCCAATTCCAAAATTCTTCACTAAACATAAGAAGCACAGTTGTTCCTGACATCCCCTCACCCCTACATTTCTGCTCAGTCCCTCAACATGGGGTATTTTGCTGTTTCTGCTAGGTGATGTTCCCTTTGGTTTAATTCACATTGTTCTGGCACCCAGTTTTCAGATGATACAGTCCTAAAGTGACTTCTACTATCCCTGCTGGTTCATCTCCTCTCACTGGAACTCCTGGGCTAACAGAGCCCTATTGCCAATCACATAGCAGTGAAGTATTTGGGAGCAAAAAGCAGCTCATAAACCACAGAGTGGCTCTACCCTCAGGATAAAGAACTAATCACCCTTCTTAGTGGGAGTCACTGAAAACAATGGCAGAAGTTTATGGTTTGTTTTATGAAGGACTGATGTGTGTAAACTGAAAAGCAATCAGAAATCAGAAGTTTCTCCAGTCTAAGTTCCATCCAGACATCATATGACTCGCCATGAACTTAATGAAACATTGGGAAAAGACCACTCATCCCCCAATTCTCTTGGGAAGCTCACTCGGTTGTACAAAAATACAAAATATTCTCCACATGGCACTCTATCACAAATGCTCCACAGCACACTCCAGGACAGGAGTGGATAAGCTTTGAACTTCCTCAGCTAATTTTCCCTAATTTTATACACCAGCACTACATTCAGTTCTCTGACTACACATGGTAAAGCCCAAAAAGCACACAAGTATTTTCTTGCAAGCCACTAATGTGGGCCCAGGCTCCTGATACCTTTGGACAACATGGTGGAGAAATTCAACACCTCCATTTTCCTTCTCTCTGCAGACACTGACAGTAAATAAGATATTACCTACAATGACTAGAAGATTATATAATATAAAATATTCAAATTAAACTAATTCAGATATGCTTGTATTTTAGATAACTGTATCTAGATTTTAGATAAAAGTGTGTGCCCACTCCTAACCAAAACCTCCAACACTCGAAATAGCTGAACAAATACATCCAACAATTAAATGACCCGTAAATGCTTTCTCAAGGACTAATTCTTTCAGCACACCTATATAATGTTTGTTTTCAGAATGAACTAACTTCAGTTGCTGTTGAAGCATTAATTCCCCTGGATCAGTTAACTGTTAAACCCCTAATAACTACATAACTTAAAAAAACCAGTGTGTGCTGTTTTATGAATGCAATCTCTTCTATGCATTCCTGAGTGCAAAAAATATTGAAATAAACTGTAATGATTTTGGCCCATCAATATTACACAAAAAAACCCCACTATCAACTGTGGCAGTTCTGTGCTGAGCCTTTGTTCAGATCATCCAGGAGCAGTATACTGCACTTTTGGAATAACCAACACCAAACCAAGCTATGCACTCACTGTCCCCCACTCCTACTCCAAAAAAAATCAATCAAGGGAATTTCTCTGGTGCTCAAAATTAGCTTGCAATCTCTGAAGATCTGCAGCCAGTCATTCTTCTGGATCCTACCAGGTTTAACAGGAATTTTTACCTGGCAGACATTTTCCTCTAAAACACTACACAGCTTCCCAAAACATGGGTTATAGTTCTCCCTATCACCTACAGACATCAGCAACTGCTTCTTACAATAATTTCTGGCACCCATGCCTGGTCCCACCATCTCTGACACTCTGAGGCCATTAAATATTTTCAGAATTGCCTCCAATAATGCATGTTGATACCAATACATGTAACATATCTTCCCAAATCAAAAAACTGTATACAGCTGAACATTGCTGCTACACCATCAGGCCTGAGGAATTTATGCAGTAACAGCTGAAATTATCAACCATGGCTGAAGAAAACTGAAAATATGAAAAGGGAAGGTCTCTGTGCTTAGCTACCCTAGAAAGGGAGAATATAGAATTCCTAGAAGGAATTCATAAGAATTTCACGGGTGCACTATATATGCTCTCTCATCTGAGAAATCACATCTTCCAAACTGATGAGATTGCCACAGACAGTACTTGCCTGCTAAAGGGTTCCTCCGAAGGATCACACGATTGCTGCTGTTTTACATTGGAAACTGAACTGTTATACTTGCACTGAATTGTTAACTCAATCTGGGGACAGAATAAATTAAAAATTCAGCTTCTTAAAGGATCTCTTTGAGTGTTGAATCTTTCCAATGGCTGGCTTCGCAACCTAGTAGGTGCTCTTCACCTCCAGTTCTGTTTACGTAATTCTTTAGAGCTGAGTTAATTATAAAAGGCCAAATGGGTTAGTGAAGGTGGAGTCAGGCAGAATATTAACTGCCCAGAAAGAAAAAACATGCAAAAGGTAAACAACCAGCAGTATTTCCTCTTAATAAAATTAAAAATCCCCAAGCGTGCTGTAAATTGAGTCTCCACAAATAGCTTCTGTTAGAAAGTATTTTAATATTAATTTTTAAGGTTCTGTTGTCTGTTCCAGCACTCCAACATGCTGTACATCAGTCCAACGTGAAGGAGAGAAGCAGGCAGTGCTAAAATGCAGAGAAACTTCAAGAACAGCAGGGCTGCCTAGAAACGAGCTTCTTTTCTTGCCTTTGAAATGGCACAACATCAATAGATTAACAACAAAACACCAGGAACATGGGCTTAGAAATTCTCTCTAAGCATTACACAACTGCCCTTCAACAAGAAACCAAGTAGTGCTACGTCTGTAGCCTATGCTCAACATAAAATAAGGCAGAACTTACAAAACATTCCTTTAAAAATTTGTGCAAATGGGACATTATGACAGCACACACAAGCAGCATATCAATGCTGTGTATGGTATTCACCAGTGGGTAAGTTCCAATTCCATCTTATAAGTCAGCATATAAATATATATGTATGTATGTGTGTGTGTATGTGTGTGTGTATGTGTGTGTGTGTGTATATATATGCATATATAGTATCAGATTTCAATGTAAAATAAGAACCATCTTCTTTTTGAGACATTTTGGACAACTAACAGTTGAACCTGGAAGGCTCATGGCAGATGCACTGGAAATGAGCAGCAGGCTCCTGGTAGTGGAGGGGTTGCAGCCCTACAGAAAAATACAAAACTGTCCCAGCCAGGAATGCCAGGACAGTGAGAAGGGGCTGTGGCAGGGGGGACGTTGATGACATAGTGTGTAGTACATGTATATTCACACAGAGACCTTCAGGTTTATTTGTTTTTCCAACACCAGAATCAGCAATCAGAAGTTTGCCAACTGAAAACTGAATTGATTTAAATTCCCCAACAGAAAACTTCCTTTTGACTCACAAGAGTCTGGCAAAGTGTGTGGATGAAAATAAAATAATTTACAGTCATTTCAGTGAAAAAAGAGCACAGGTCAATATATTTAAATCAAACATCACATTCCTAACCCATATTTAGCAGCATGAATGAAACTCTGTTACAGGACAGCATTCCTATTTTGGGAAGTCTTTATGCACACTTTTTACTTCATGTGAAAAGGAAAGCACTTAAATTATTTCCTGTATCGGGCCCACGGATGCTGATTTTCAAAGGCACTGGGTATATCCCTTTGAAGTAGATTCTCATTAAATCAATGTTAGCTATAAACCAAAATAACACTGCCCTTGCTTTCAAAAAGTTATAAAGACAGTTCATTGTTGTTTATAAACAAATCTTTTAATTAAAACAAACACATTTTACAGCTTAATGAAAGAAAAAAGCTAGCCATAAAACACTGATTAATCAGCACTTGACATCAAGCACCAAATTCTTCTTGTCTCCAATTTAATTAAGCATACAAGGTTACATATGTATACACATGTGCCTGCTTATTAGATTTGCTATTCTGCACTATCTTGACTGTATATTAAAAAGTTATTAAGAAGAGTAATGCCAAGTTTTTATTTAATATGAATTCAACACCCATCTAACTTAAAAGATTTGAGATCCCCAGCTCCAAGTTTCCCTTGCAGGTTAAAACCTGTCAAACCTTCTGCCTTTCACTAGAACCCTTCAGTCTGCCCTCAGCAGCTGCAAAGATATTAACGTAATTACAGGTTAGAAATCAGGATCCCCACTCACAAGAGCATTACTCTGCTATTGTGAGAACAAAGTTTTGCTCAGCAGCAAGGTTTTATTGCTGCACCCGAGATCGCTAAAGCAAAATAGTAAATGCATATGGGACCCTAAAGAAGTTATAAATTCATCTTATGGAAACCCAACCAAGTGAGGTTAAATATATCCTGAAATAATATGTGTATCCTTAGAGTTAAAACAGAAGGTGATGCAAAGTTGTATTTCCTTTCATTCTCTCACATCCTAGTGATAGGAGCCAAGAATTGAGAAAATGGAATTCTTGAAAAAGCAACCCATAAAACATTATTAAATCAGCATATTATTTGTAACAATGAATTTATACTTATTCAAGAGCCCTCCTATTAATCTTCTATGTAAATAAGACATTTCCTGGACTTATAAATTAAATAGTCTTAAAACCAGGAAGCAAGTGGGTGTTTGTGCCTAAGAGCAGCATTTTGTCCTGGCAGACTCTCCTCCTCCCCTTTCCAAAATCACAATTCAGTTCTCATATCAACTATGAAGTGAAATTACAGCTCAGTGTGGAAAATTAGGACCTGACCTTGCAAAAACAAACAGCCTCTCTTTTATAACGTGGCTCAAAGAGTTGCAATAAACTCTATCCCTTAAGCAGTGCTGGGTATAGCCAGGCATGCAGAACTGCAATGATGTTGCTCAGCTAGCCACAAGACAAAATGCTAGGAAAAAATGGAAAATAATCCAGAACAAACAGATTAGATCTGGAGATACTGGTCATAATGTTTTCTTCCTTCCTGTATTTTCT